>CM056509.1:41886429-42281429 GCA_029783415.1 Anisodus acutangulus | reverse complement strand
ACACTACAAATATAGGTTTTTCCGACCGACAATCGGCGAAAATTTGTAATATAAAACATAATTTTTCAACTTATTTCCACCGAATCAGCTCACTCGAAAAACGCATGGTGGGAAAAAGATTTTCATTAATACGATGTAAAACTTTCTAATTTTTTCGTATGAAAACACTACTACTATTTTTTATTTTTCCACTGATTCAGTCAAAATATTTGTGGGAATAGCTACTGAATATTTTTCTACTGGGGTAAAGAAGACACGTTTCTATAATTAAAAATAATTTAGTTTTAATTTCTTATTCTATTCTTAATGATATGATGGTATAATCACAAAAATATTTATGACATTTTTTAAATCATAAGTTTTAAATATATTTTTTTTTCTTAAATTCGTGACCAATAGAAGATTTTAACATAAAATAATATGGAGAGAGTATAACTAAACTAACACATTTGTCATGTTAAGATTAAGATTCCAAATTCAAATTGAATTCTCCTTTAGCAACCAACAAAAATTTGCGTAACTATTGAAGCTGAAATTATATCTTACTGAACTTACCACAAGATCTCAAATATTGAATGCATACATACGATCTAATTAAGCTTAATTTGATAAATGCACGATAATTATCCATTGAAAGTTATAGTCCAACTTCATAAAGAAATTTTAGACTACTTAATTACTTAAAATATGAGTACAAGTAATGATTCATAATTATTTGAGGGATTTTACTTATAATCACCCAGTGTAAACTTTTCATACAATCAGGTTGCCTAAAGATAACTAAATGGTAACTAATCATAATAAGTAAAACTAATAATACGTCGAATAAGACAAATATCTTTTTATAATAAGTTAAAAATACTTAACTCCAATAATTCTTTTACAAAAAATATATAAAAAAGAGTAAAAGACAAGTCATTGTGAGTGTGTGATAAAGGGTAAATTTTATCCAAGTGTTTATACTAAACTAATTAAATTTACTGCGATTAAGTGAAGTGAAAAATGAAAATATAAATTAATCTTGATTAGGTGTTAGTTAGAAATTTATAGATATAATGATCAAAACACAACTGAACTAATATTTTTTAGCTAATTTTACACCTCAAATTGAGATAGAAAAAGGGAATAACTAATAATTGAAATATGAAACTCACTTTTTACCATTACCTAGAACTTATATAAGTAAATCCATAACATGCATCTATTCATTTAATGTACAAATAAATTTTTACCGAAATAAAGGAAGAAAGAAAGAAGGAGATTTACTAACCACTAAAGGCTATGCCTGAAGTTGCAACAACACAAGTCTGAATAACAGTATTTTCTTGACGAGTAAATGGTTGCTTTAACATCCCAGATTTCTCAAGAAATTTAGTCCAAGTCTTGACAAAAAAGAATCCCAATAATCCAGCAGAAACATTAAGTGAAGGTATAATTCCAGTAGTAAGATTCAACTTCATAACAATAAAAGTGAATAAAATTCCCAATATAAAGCTCACAAAAAATGCCCTCAAAGTTAATTGACTTTGCCATGATGGCACTTCTTTTGATTCAAACATTCTCTCTACTGATTGTACTTCTTCTTCTTCTTGTTGTACTAATAATTCTTCATGAGTTTTTTTGGTAGTGTTTGTTGAGTGTTCATATTCATTTGAGGGGTGTGGTTCTCTTCTATGGGCACTATTGTTGGATCTATCCATTTCTTTTGGGAGGTTCTTGGTTTGTTGTAGTTCGGATTTGGATGTGGTATTTATTGAGGTAAGGAGCTAATTAGAAATGAGATAGCGGGGAAGGAAGTGGGTACTCAAGAAGTTAAGACTTTTTTTATATCTAGTTTCCCGGCTTATGACAGACTATTTCTGAAGATAGTACGGTTCATCAGCACTATTACTAGTAAATCGCGGAATATGCCTGAATGATCAGAGTTTGAAAACAAAGCAACTGATATCACCTGCAAAATTCTACCCAGAAGAGAACAAATTGCTTCCATCAGGGTTCGAACCCACGCCACATACTTCCAGCTTAATTTTAAATTCTCCTCATTTGTCATCTAGCTATGCCGGGGGCAGAAGTCAAGATTATTTTGTGTACTAAAAGTAGTGTTTTTGTCTTTATCAGTAAAAGAAAATGGGGTGTGGGGTTGGCCTCAATGTATGATCAATAAAAATAAAATGTATTATTATTATAATAATGACGAAATATATGGATAATCTTTTAAATTTATCGATATATTTTATTTAAATTTATTGTTTCAATAGAATATCTTAGCACATCATAAAGTGTTCATATTAAATATTTTTAATTTAATTTTTGAAAAGTTTTTATACGTGTTCACAAATCGTTGTTATATAGATAAATTAACCACTTAAAATATATTATTTTTAATTATTTACATTAGCTTCAATAACTTGTAAAACTGAAATCCTATTTCAATTGAGATTCATGCGTTATACCAAACGTTAGAATTTTTTGGTGAGTTCTTTTTTTTTTTTTAAAGTTGGGGTTTGGGAAATTGATATGTATTGAAGTAAGGGGCTAATTAGAAATGTGCTACCATGACAACGGATCGGATCTGGATCGGATCCTACTAGATTCAGATTTAGATTCGTTTTTCATACATGAATCTAAATTCATCGGGTCCATAAAAATCATATCTAAATCCGGATCCATCGGATCCGCCGGGTCCACGGATCGGATCTGGATCCACATGTAAAAAATTTGCCTTGCTAAAAATGTAACCTTGCTAAGAATTTTTTTTTGAACTGACAAATGATTTTTACTTAGCTAACAGTTTACTGTGTTTCAATTTTGAAATATTCATATGAGATATTTTGTTCGTTGTCTCGTTTTGATTGTGAGCTATTAATTGAAAATGTTGGACAATGACAATAGTTGTGAAAAATGCTGACTAGTATTTTCACAATGCAGAACTTGCATGTGCTTGAAATCTTCACAAATGAAGTGAATATAATTTTAACTACTTGTCTATGGAGATGTTAGTCATTCACTAATATAACATTGATTTTATTATTGAAGTTACCTCTTTATTTTTTGGTTTTTGAGTTAACGCGGGGATAAATTAAACTTGCAAGGATGTGCTTAGCAATTTTAAGAAAATACTTATAAAATTACATTCTAGGTTATGAATATATTTAATAAAAAATGGATCCACGGGTCGGATCTGAACCGGATAAGGATCTCAAATACAAGATCCAGATTCAGATCCAGATCCGATTCGTTAGAAACGTATCTGGGTCCGATCCGGATCCGTCGGGTCCAAATTTTGAAAATTCATATCTTATAAAACGGATCTGGATCCACCGGGTCCAGGATCCACTGCCATCTCTAACCGTGAGTATGGGGAATTAGGGAGTGGGTCGAGATCATAGTGTGTACTAAAGGATGAATATTGAGAAATTTTATTTTGTGAGTCACATAACCAATACTTTTATGTGAAGCTATCTCTTTAATTGACAACTGGACACTTGCTTGTTTTAAGCTTAAAACAAAAAAGACAATATCAAATTTAATATTTTCCTTCCCTAATTAAAATGCTTAGCTAGAAACATAAAAAGAAATAAAAATTTGAAGATGTATCTAAAAAACCTGCAAATGCAATAATGGTAACAACATCTTTCATTAGGTAGAATTTTAATTGCAATGTTTTAGAAGCTTTTCATTATTTTTTTATTGAAATTTAAAATAAATTATTTCTGTAAAATTTCAATTAGATCAAATATTACCAATCACAGTAAACAACAAAATCTATCTATATGTTTATAAACTAGTGTTGGTTCGTGATCATGCCAATATCCTTATCTATAACTTTATTTAATTAAAAATCACATATACATTTAACATTTATAAAAAATGAAAAAAGCAACTAGAGTTTAATTTAATGATAGAAATTCACACATACGATACTACCTGATTGGTTATTTTAAAAAAAAGATCAATGATATATAATAGATAATAATAGATATTGATGATTACATATTATAAAGTAAGAAAATAATATAAAAGATCAATATTGTAGTTAGCAAGAGTCCACTTGTCAACTAAAGAGATAGCCTCACATAAATAGTATTGGTTATCTGACTCAAAAAATAAAATTTCTCGGTGAATATTATCGTTATCAGAGTCTAGAAAATGGGGTGGGTGAGTATGTGGATAGAAGGGGAAATCAGAATTTTACGTTCATAAAGATGTTAGGATTTGAAGTTTATAAATTTAAAATTTAATTTTTAAAAGTTATAAAATTTTAAATTAATGACTGACACACATTTAATAAATTTCTTAAGATAAATACATAATTTAGACCAATGCTACTGAACTCGGCCGAACATGTAAACTATACTCTAGCTCCACCTTTGTTTACACTTGGGGGAATTTTTTTTAATATAAAAATATAAATACCCAAAGAAACCATTATGATAGTTAACATATAATTTATATATACTTAAAAATAAAATTTGGCATACCACACTATATAATTTTTCAATAAAAAATTATTGGTTGATTCCTCTGAAACAAGGATAGCTTCGTCCTTGGGTAGGGGTTGGCCTCGATGTGACCATTAATATGTAGTACGTAGTAATTACTTACTACTATAATAATCAATCTGGATATTGAATGCTTTCTTGACAGAGGCATTGGTGGTTTTGTTTACTAATGTAGGATGGACATGGATTAGAGCTGGTTTTATGATTTCATTATTATATGATCTAAAATATATTTTATTTACTCCACTTTATGCAGAACTATTACTATTTAGAGAGCCAGAGAGTTTCTTTTAATCATAATTTGAGATGTATGGTTCTCTTCTATTGACACAATTGGATCTATCCATGGCTCTAGTGGTGTGTGTGTGAGAAAAGTTGAATCCTTTTTTGATAGTTTTTAATTTTTAAATTTTTTGAAGTTGGGATTTGGGAATGGTATTTTAGTATTTATCGAAGTGAGGAGCTAATTGGAAATGCATGGGTGGGGGAGTGGGAAAACAACTCAAGATAATCTTTATCAGTCGAGAAAATGGGTGTGTGGGGTTATCCTCGATATATGACCATTAAAATGTAGTATTACGTATGTTACTATTATAATAAATCGATCCTGGATATTCAATGTTGTCTTGACAGAGAACTGGATGGTTTTGTTTACATAGAGCTGGTTTTATATGTTCATTAGTATACTATTAATTATATAATCTAAAATATCTTTTTTGGTCTAAAATTATATTTTATTCGTTCCACTTTATGTAAATATTATTACTATTTGGAGAGTCGGAGACATTTTCTTTGATTATAATTTGTTTCATTTTATGCAAAAACTATTGTATTATTTTGATAGTGTGAGACGCTATTTTTTATCCTGATTTATTCCACTTTATAAGACGTTTTTCTAATTGTAATGTGTTCTACTTTATGTGGACACTATTATTATTAGGAGAGTTAAAGACGTTTTGTTGATCGTAATTTGCTCTACTTTAATATGTATACTATTATTATTTGAAGAGTCGGAGATGTTTTTCTTCATTATAATTTGGTCCACCTAGTAATATTTGGAAAGTCAGAGATATATTTTATGATCAGAATTTGTTCCATTTTTGTCGATCCTATTACTATTTGGAAAGTCGAAGATGTGTTTTTTTTAATCAGAATTTGTTTATTTTTTCCGATGCTAGTATTATTTAGAGAATCGGAGATTTTTTTTCCACCATAATTTGTAAAATATTTTAAATTAAAAATAATTTCAGAAATCTCACCTCTCAATTTTTGTCGTAACATTGATCTTTTATGGTTTATCATGTTATATTTGTCACCCTTATTTTAATTTTTAGAAAATTGTAAAGTGCAAGCTCATTGTGAACTCCTTAATTTTATTCTCTCTGTTCATTTTTACTTATTCATTATAATAAAAATAAAATTTTAATTTTACTTGTCTACTTTAGCATATCAAGAAAATACAAATTTTTCTTTCTTTGTTTTACCCTTAATATTAATTACTCATTTCAAAATTATTTTACAAGTCTACTAAAACTATACACAAATTAATATACATTATAAAATAATATATATGCTTCATTATTAATTTTTAAAAGAATATACACAATTAAAAGTGAACAAATAAAAATAAACGAAACGAGTAACCTCTAAATTCTAGATTCCACTATAAATGAAATAAGGGCGGCGGTGAGGAGAAAGAGAATCATGGAGATTCCGTGAAGAGTGGGAGAGAGTTGACAATTATTGTCGAGTTGGCGGTGGTCCGTGTGAGTGAGAACGCAAACTAATAAAAGGACAATAGTAATAGTAGTATAGAATGAACTCAATGAAATAATCAATATGGGTTGGGTACCCGTAAGGTTAGTCAAGTTGGTGTAGCAGTAAAGCGGGATCGCAAGATCACGAGTTCGATCCTCTGCATAAACCTTCTTAGTTGAGCCTGTCACACATGGCTTGTCAAGTGTGGTTAATCGGCTGACGTGATTTGCAAGCTATTGCATCAGTCCGGGGTTTACCCTGTGTGCACTCGAAAGAGTAGCATCTGCGGGTTCTTTCGTCAACAAAAAAAATATGGGTTAGGTAGAAGGGTAGGAGTCGCTTCAATCTTAATCAAATATTTTAAATTTAAAATCTTAAAAATAAAAAAATTCCATTAGAAACGCTATTCCTAGAAATGAATTCTAGATTCTAATTTAATGGAATTTCAATATAAATATCATACATCGAAAAGAAAAAAATCGGCTTTGCAAGTTGGTTTTGATTCAGACAGCAGACCAACTTGCAAATTAATCACTGTCAAAAACCCCGATTCCCAATCATGCAATCCAAAACCTAACGTCCACTTTTCAAGAAAGTTTATTCTTATAAACAATTTTTAATGTGAATGATGATTCAGTAACCAAGAGGGGAATATTCAATTCTTTTAGCGAAATAATATTTTTAGTCCTTATATTATTATATTATTCCAGTACGTATTTCACACTTGATTAAGCAATATCGCAATATGTATGATTTCGGTCCATTTAGTAACGACCATTAAATAGAATGACAGGCTGTTAAATATTGCAGAGGACAAATCTTGTAACATTTAAAATATGAAAGTAGAATAGCTAGTAATTGCGGAGCAGTATATCAGAGTGACTATGTATTTGAGTGTTGTACACAATGTCCGAATTGATTTCGCCCAAAGCATCAAACTTATATTGGCTATAAAATATATCCGGGGGAGCTCATGTGATCAGAGTTCGAAAGGTCTAAAAGATCCTTACAGCTGTTTTCCACTCATTTCAATTCAGGTCATATACGTCAGTCTCGATCAGTTTATCGCAACACACACAAACGTTGGAGCGTCATATAGGTCACGTCACTCTTATTTTAGGGTTTGAAAAGTCCAACCTTGGCTTATATATGGATAGCTTAGGAAGGAAGAAAATAGATCTAGCTCACTTCGTAACCCTATCATTCTTTTCTCTAAGCAATATACACGAAGACCCGTTGTTTACTTACTTACTTGAATAAGAGCTTGCTTATTATCTTGTATTATTTATCATTCATATTCATTATTTATCGGTTTAACCGGACTCGTAAAGGAGTTTTCCGGATCGGATACAACTCACTTATTTTCAAACTCTATAAAAACAAATCTCTATTTGATTTTCTGGTTAGTTTTATATTCACCGAAAAACAGTTTGGCACCGTCTGTGGGAATATACATCAGTGGTGTTGTCCTGATTCATAGCAGATCTCCTTTAAAAACCAAGCATAATCATGATACTCAACTAAGCATGTCAGGATCAAGTAGTAGCTCCCATGGATCACAGGGACTCGAGAACACTCGGGAACCTGCTAATGGATGAGGCATAGCGGATCCGATAGAGATACCGATGTCGAAGTGTAACGAAGAATTCGTACGGGAGTAGAGGAGCAGCAAAGATGACTTTCCACGAAGATAACCTAGTGAAATACGGATGGGGCGTTTCGAACGTCGAGGAAGTAGAAAGGCCCCGGAGACGCATGCTAAAAAGAAAGTGTCAAGTCAAATTTCAAATTAGAGGACTCAGACCCATCAAAAATGAGGTTCCCTGACAAATGGCGTGGTCGTAGCTGTGCTCAAGGCACATAACGAAATGATGCAGCGCATGAAGAGGTTTGTGGCCACTATAGCCGACCATTCTTGGGCTGGGACTCCAACGTCAAATTAGAACGTGGCGAAAGCTTCTGAAGCACCACAAACTAAAGAAAGGGAGGTTAATTGGGCAAAAGAACAGATGGATGTGTTCACAGAAGGGCTCCTCATGGTCGAGGGGGAGATAAACGAACGGATGAACCAAATATCGGGAGCACCGCCTGTAGTAAAGGGTGAAGGAGCCAGGAAATATGGAGTACTGCCATATCCGGAAAGCGCGGCCCCTGTCTCTATCCCCGGGAGGGTCAAAATGTCTGACATACCTTAATATGATGGAACCACGGATCTTGAGGGACATATGATAACCTTTGAAGCAGCTATCACTGCCATGATCTAAAACAGCATGAGATAAAATTCGTCATACTGAAAAATTCAATCAAACACTCATAAAGGGACACACTCTCCTGGTATACTCATTGGCCTGAAGATTCTATTGACTATTTTGCTACTCTTGCAGATACTTTTGTTAAAGCTCACTCTGGAGCCCGAAGGGTGAAAACGCATAAACAAGACATATTTTCCATAAAGCAGAGGGCAGATGAGTTACTGAGGGGATTCATGGATAGATTTCATAGGGAGAGAATGTTGTTGTCTGTTATCCCAAAAGATTTGGTCGCGACTGCATTTGCGGATGGCCTGAACCCAAGCAGTTCAAACACATCCAGGAAATTAAAGGTAATCTTGAGGGAATTTTCGGCCAAGACGTGAAATGAAATAAATCTCAGATACACGGCGTTGCACTCTTTTTCTTGACCGAGTTTTTTCCCAATAGGGTGTTTAAAGGGCAAGGTTTTTAATAAGGTAACAACCATAAAATACATTATAATTACAAGAGCATCCAGAAATCTGCGTCGAGAACCAGAAGCTCATTTCGTACTAGCTGAAGCTAATATCTTTTGTTCTTTTTTTTTGTTCACAAAACAAAAAGTACATGGGCTATACGCCTTACCTTCATGAATAAAAAAGGCTCAAGCCACACTGTGTACGCTCTAAATTTGTTGGTATGAACGCGTCCTTCCGAACTCAAAAATATCCACCTCAAACACACGACACGGCCTGCAGACCTTAGAGTATGAAGGAAACATAAAGCTTATGCCAAAAAATATGAGGTTGAGATGTCCTTCTCATCGGCATCGAACAAAGGAGGCCCTCGTTTTATTATAAATCAAATGAATATAATTCCTGATCATAATACGCGGACGAAAGTAATATGCCCGAATTGAGAAAAATGATTGTAAAAAATATAATCTATAAAAAGTAAGAAAATAAAGCAATCGTGGTACCTAAACACATGCGTCCAAAAAAATATGGAGCATAGTCCCGATAAAGGGATCCATATGGTTAAGTGATCCCCGTCAAAGGGCTGGATAGTTCCTACACCCGGTCCACAAAGAATACCAACAAAACTAGAGTGATAGTCAATGAACACTCAGTCACAAGGATTTGATAAAAACAATTAATATTGATTTGCAACACAATAAAGGCATTGAAAACACACAATAAAAATCGAGCGGAAAAAGCCCAAATATATATATATACAAACCCAAAAGCGGGGGCAACATCAGTGCCCATATATGCAAAAGTGCTTTTGGAAATTAACAACAAAAACATGGTTAAACGTCGAAACAAATATGAGAGCAACACAAAAAGTACATAAAATGATAATCAAGAAACAACGGCATCTACTGAAGCCCCGGGTAGATCGACCTCTGAGGGATTGGGAGCTTCCGAAGCTGGAAAGCCAAGTTGGCCTCCGGAAGGACCCCGTCGGTGTTATTATTCGCAGGATCGACCCCGTCGCCATCAACTAGGGCCTCAAGGGGCAGTTCTCCAGTCTCTCCCAAGGCCTCTTCCTTATCCCACTCCCCCGATGGCCACCCATCATTGTCCGAAGCCTGGATAGGATCCTCAACCGGAGGCTGAACAAGCAAAGCTTTAAAGACAGTCTCCTCCAAGGATAGAACAACTACGAGTCAGGCATTAATATCAATCACCCTATCTCGAGATTCTTGCAGAGCGACCCTGCAGGCATGATACATGGCACGAGCCTTCTCAAGAGCAAGTTACATCTTTAACTTCTATACTCGGGCATCCACATCTGCCGAGCTCAACCAGTTCTTCTCCAAGTTGCTCCGGAGGGAAGCATTTGTGTCATAAAGGCGCTTGTCGCGCCCTATTTTGACCTCGCTCGGGTCAAAGCGGAGCTCGGACGTATGGGGTGATTCCTGGGTAAAATGATTGAGGAGTCGCCACCTAATTATTTTTACGGTGAATTAGGACACCTAAATATTAAACTAAGTGCTGCAATGTAAACTCCAATTTTAAGGTCTGCGAAACTAGCGAGATTCTAGGTAAGGGTTCTTTATTATCCTAAAGGGAAGGGGTTAGGCATCCTTTAAGATCCGCTAACTTGCGATTATCCGGTAAAACTCAGGTTAATTATTGATAGAAATAATGCATGTTTTACAAGTATAATAGATTAAAAGACGTTTGCAAATAATTAGAAAAAGGATGCATTTTGAAAGATAGATAAATGTAGAGATTTTTCAAAATATGCATTTATATGATATCTAAATAGAAATACATGTAGAGTTGAAAAATATATTTTTGACAATTGATAGTAAAACAATTTATTTATAATGCCAAATGGTAAAATTTTGGGAATCAATGAATTGTAAATTGACGGAAGATACTTATTCGGTATGATTTAATAAAGCAAATAAAAGATGACAAACGTTGTTTTGAAAATCTCGAATTCGCGTGACGAGCCTAAAATAAATAAACTAGCGAAGGATTTCTAAGTTTGCGAGCCTACAAATAAATAAGCTAGCGACGGATTTCAAATCTTAAACTAACCTATGAATAAATCCTAAGTTTGCCTATTCTAAGCATTTCAATAATTACATAAGTGCGATAAATAATATTACAATACAAAGCGAGATAAAAGCTGAATTAAAGAAAGAAATAACAATAAATAAACTCCGAGGAATATTTGCCTTTATTTTTACTTTAGTCCACATTTGTCAAGAACAAACGGTTAGAAACAATTAAATACAAATAACTTCATATCCGTATTCAAAACAGTGAATGTTTTGATCGCGGAGGGCTCAGACTTAAATTTTGAAAAGAACATTCCAATCACGTCGTGGCTGCAAACATATGACTAATGTGGTTTATTTTTGATTGCCTCGCCTACTAAACGTGTTGGTCTCTCGGGTGAAATAGAAAAGATCACTATAATCACGTCGTGGCTGCGAATATATAACTTGTTAGTTATTTTAGTCACCTCGCCTACTAAACATGTTGATCTCGGATAAAAAAGGTTTAAGTCTTCATCCTTGCCCAGAAGTTATATTTCCGTCTTTGCAACTGTGTAGGCCTCAAAATCAGCGGCTATTTTTCATCGGCGATGTAGTATCGTGTTCAAATCGATAAAAAAATAAAATCGGAGCAGCAAGAAGCGATAGCGATGTGATATGAAAAATAAAAGCGATGCTTGATGGCGATGGCGGAAAAAAGCAGAGGCAAAAACAGCGGTTCCGAAAATGACGGTGTCTAGTTTAAGCGATAAAAGCGAGAAACGGTAATTTTAATCTTTGAAACAGGTGAAATAGAAAGCAATGTTTGAAAAATCACGGTGTTTAGTTTAAAGCGATAAAAATGATAAAGCGATAAAGCGATGTCAAAGCGGGAGCAAAGCGAACAGAAAAGCGGCGACAGACGCGGTATTTATTCAAACAAGAAAAAGATGATAAATATGAAACCGAGAAGCGTCTCGAAGATGGACGCAATATTGGTTTGGATCAATAAAACAACAAAGAGAATGCGGTATTAATTCAATCAATAACATAATAATAATGCCAAAGAAAGCGGTAGTGATTTAAAATACGACCCGAAGTTAAAATTCGAAATATTCAAATCGGTCGCCCAGGCTCGGTCGATGATTCAAACCCGAAATCAGATTTGACCAATTTCAGATAACCAAGAACAAGAATATGAAATGCAAGAATTACGAAAATGTTGCTAAGCCGGTCGACGGGCGGTCGATGTTCGACCGGATCGTGATCCAAACTTGAATCGATTTCAAACCAAATTGAGATAACCAATAACAAGAATATGAAATGCAAGGATTACGAAAAATATTACCCAAATCGTCGACCGACCGGTCGATGTTCTGACGGATCGGTGTTTCAACGGATCGATTTCAACACCAAATTGAGATAACCAATAACAAGAATATGAAAGGCAAGAATGCGAAAATGTTGCCCAAACCGGTCGACCAGCCACGGTCGATGACCGACCGAATTGGAGTTTCAACCAGAATCAAACAATTTCGTCAATTTCGGATAACCAAAGATAACAACAAGAAGAATGTAGGAAAATTGGAAAAATCTAAGGTCGATCTGAGGCCAGTCAATGACCCGACGAATTGTGTGTTGACGAGAAGTCAAATAATTTCATCAATTTGGATAACCAATGATAACAAACAAGAATGTAAGAAAATTGGAAAAATCTAAACCGGTCGACGGGCCGGTCGATGTTTGACCCGAAATCGGTGATCCGAAACAAATCTTACACCAAATTCGGATAACCAACATACATAAACATGAAATGCAAGAATTACGAAAATGTTACGAGCAAAGTCGACTTTCGGTCGATTCGACCAAATCGATGAAAAATCGAGAGAAATCAAAGGGGATGACAAACCTTTTCCGACTTGATTCTTGGAACAACAACGAAGCCAAATACTCTCAACTCAAGAACACAACAAAATAACTATGTATATATTGAATAAACTTCCGAAAATCCTTTTTTTTTCTCTCTGAAAAATCCTCCCCAAATGAAGAACAATCATGGGGTATTTATAGGTGGATTCCCCCCCAAGAATCGAGGTTGAAATTTGAATTAAAGGGAAAAAAAAACTGAATTTAGAGCGGATTTTTAGGGGTATGGGTTGGACCAGTGAAGTGGGAGGGGTGTGGGGGTGTGGGGGTTGGGGGCGGGGGGTGGGTGGAGGCAGGGGGGGAGGTGGCCGGTCGGGCATGGCGTCGGCTTGGGTGGGGGGTTTGATTTTTTTTGTTTTAGGGTTTGTTGGTTTGGGGAATTAAAAGGAAGGGTTTTGGGCTTGGGCCTGGTCGGGTGAGTCGGGTTAGAGGCGACGGGTTGGGCTGGGGAATTAAATTGTTGGGCTTGGAGTTTTGGGTTGTGGGAATTGGGTTTTGGGTTTAATTGTTTTGGGTTTGGGGAATTAAAGGGGTTGGGCGATGGGTTTGGGTCAGGCGACGGATCGGGTGAGTGGGCTGGCGGGTGGGCTTTGGGAATTGGGTTTAATTTAATTGGGGAGTGGGCTTGTGGTGTTGGGTTTAAGAAAAGGGGAGTTGGGCTTCGATTTTGGGATTTTTGTTTTGTGGGTTGTGGGAATTTAATTTGGGGGATTGGGCTTGTGGGAATTTAATTTGGGGATTGGGCTTTGGACGAAAAATGGGTTTTAATTTAGGTTGGGTAGAAATTGTATTGGGTTAGGAATTGAAAAATATAAAAGGGGTTTAATATTAAAATATATTATATATATATATATATATATTTTGTAAAAGATGTGAATTATTTAAAATAACATAACGACGTGATAATAATAAAAATATAATATTTGCGAAATGCTTAATGCTTAATAAAAAGGGAAATGCAATGCAATTTTGCGAGAATAAAATAATATAAAATTTCGGATAACTTATGATTTTTATAAAAATGCAAATGATATAAAATATGCGAATAATAATAATAATATGAAGATACACACATATATGCCTATATTTTAAAATTATTTTAAAAGTGTCAAAAATATTAAAAATTACGAATAAAATCATAAAAGATGGGACAAAATTGGGTGTCAACAGATGCCCCTCTTTGGACGGAGACGATGAAAGAGTTTTCGGCCAAAGAAAGTTGACTGAGTAGCCAATTTTGCCCTGATCCTCGGGATCGCATGGTAAGAAATAGAATCCAGGGGTATAGAAGTTGCAAAAAGATGGTGCACATTCAAGAAACAATGCCCTGTCGACTTAGGATGACACCGTCGCAGATTCTGAAGTTAATGGGAAAGAGCGGATCGGCGTTAGTAGGTCGTTTGACCAAATTGCCTTTGTTATTTGTGAGATATAGTTCCATGTTATCTTTGAGAGCTCCGCCGATTCAATTCCTGTGGACGAGCTAAGATAAAAGTTAGCGTATAACGGTTGCATAAGATATGTATGAGAGAATATGACTTTGTAAGTTGAAATGATGTCGTTGCTTAACGTTGTGCGAGATGATGGCATTGGCGGGCGCTGTTTACACTTTAGAATAAAGTACCGCATTAGAAGGTGGGCGCTGATTTAAAATAAAATACCGCATTAGAAGGTGGCGCTGATTTAAAAATAAAATACCGCATTAGGAGGTGGGCGCTGATTTAAAATAAAATACCCGCATTAGGAGGTGGCGCTGGTTTAAAATAAAATACCCGCATTATGAGGTGGGCGCTGATGAAATTTAAATACCCGACATTAGGAGGTGGGCGCTGTTGAAATTTAAATACCCGCATTAGGAGGTGGGCGCTGATCAAATTTAAATACCCAGATTAGGAGGTGGGCGCTGTTGAAATTTAAATACCCGCGATTAGGAGGTGGGCGCTGATCAAATTTAAATACCGCGTTAGGAGGTGGGCGCTGGTGAAATTTAAATACCCGTTAGAAGGTGGGCGCTGTTGAAATTTAAATACCGCGTTAGGAGGTGGGCGCTGTTGAAATTTAAATACCGCATTAGAAGGTGGGCGCTGATTTAAAACATACCGCGTTAGAAGGTGGGCGCTGATTTAAAACATACCCGCATTAGAAGGTGGGCGCTGTTGAAATTTAAATACCCAGATTAGAGGTGGGCGCTGGTGAAATTTAAATACCCGCGTTAGAAGGTGGGCGCTGATTTAAAACATACCCGCGTTAGAAGGTGGGCGCTGATTTAAAACATACCGCGTTAGAAGGTGGGCTGATTTAAAACATACCCGCATTAGAAGGTGGGCGCTGATGAAATTTAAATACCCGCGTTAGGAGGTGGGCGCTGTTGAAATTTAAATACCCGCGTTAGAAGGTGGGCGCTGATTTAAAACATACCCGCGTTAGAAGGTGGGCGCTGATTTAAAACATACCCGCATTAGAAGGTGGGCGCTGATTTGTGTCGTCGTGTTGACGTAATGTAAAGTGGGGCCCTATTGCCATGCCATGATAGTTAATGTGTGGACATAAGCGATGCAAAAGTTGAGTAGATGAGAATGCGACCCTGTAAGTCGAAATACCGTTCTTTCCGTGGACACAACACGGTTGGGAACATGTAGTTTAGCATGACGTCTTTGTACAATCTCCAAACAGGAAAGTGATTCTTGTAGTGAGTTGCGATCACGGAGGCCCTTGCGAATCTGCTCATAAAATGTTGCGACTTCCTTCTTTGTTTCGACTGAAGAACTGTACTCAAATAAATTTATGAGTTTTGGGAGGGGAGTTGATTCGCGTTGACTTTGTAGCCGGTCTTGGTATTTGCATGTCACGCTAACTCTGCTAACTTCGGACCCGTAGCCCTCTCTCGCTTCCAGTCTTGGCGGCCGTTAATGAAAACATTCGAAAATAATTTGTAGAAATGCATCTTAAAAAATAGAAACATTATATCGAATTTTGATGAAAATGTTTGTTGAAAATAATTTGCTTATAAAAATTACTGCACATATATATATATCTGTCGAGCAATGACATGCGGTGAAACAAAGCAAACGTCTTATCCAAAATTCTTCTGGCTGAAGACTTAGTTTGCCGACGGTTTTCTATGTTTATCGGCGTCCTCTGGCAGTGATCCCTTAAAAAATGCCCCAGTGTCTGATATATGAGAATGACGATCTTTTGAATGGACAACCGAGTCTTGTGTAGATTTCTTGCACCTCTATCGGGGTGATCGGATGGGTGCATTTTGTCTTTGTGAGATGAAGGAGAAAATATTTCCTAATGGTGGGGCCGAAGCGATTTAGGCGCCACGTATCCCAGGAGGGAATCGAGGTCATGACGTAGTTCATTACAAGCAAAAGGGGATTGTAAGGATTTTCTAAAATGGGACCGAAGCGATGTGGCGCCACGTATCCCGCCGAGGGAATCAGGTCATAACGTAGTTCATGTTACAAAGAAATGTGTTTCGGGAAATTTGCCATCTCGGAAGCGGAACCCGACATGGGTTCTTTGCGTATCACTTTGGGGCGCAATTTTTACAACACAAGAAATGCATTACACAGAAAAATCCTAAATGTAGTATCTTTTCACTTTGCATCTGCGTTGATAGCTTTTGGCCATACTTCACCGTCCATTTCAGCTAGGATTAACGCTCACTCCGGTCAACACCGGTGAACCATATAAGGCCCTTGCCGATTAGGTGCGAATTTTCCTTTAGCTTCATTTTGGTGAGGAATATTCGTTTTAGCACCAATTGCCGGTTCGAAAGTCCTTGGTTTTACTTTCTGTTGAAAGCTTTGGCCATTACGTTTTGATAAAGTTGTCCGTGGCGGTGCGTTCAATCGCTTTTCATCAATCAAAGCATCAATTGTTCGTCTGGGTCTGTATCCATTTAAACCGTTATTTCGGCTTCTTGGATAATTCTTAAAGATGGTATTTCCACCTGCTGGTAACACGACACATTCCATAGACCAATAGATACGGCGTTGCCCCGATAGAAGTCTGGCGTAGTGCGATATCCCAAAAGTGCAAAAAGCGGATGCTCGTACGCGGTGCTTGTAATTATCAATCATCTTTCGTAGTATTCTTTTGATGTTTTTGTTGGTCGCTTGACCGCTCCGTTCATCCGAGGTCGATGCGAGTGGAATTGCGGTGAGTGATCTTAAACTTCTCGCATATCTCATTCATCGACATTCTTGTTGAGATTAGCCCCATTATGCGTTATAATCGACTCAGGGATTCCAAATCGACAAATGATGTTATTGCGGACAAAATCAACTACCACTTTCTTTGTTACTGACTTGTGGGACGATGCTTCTACCCACTTTGTGAAATAGTCAATTGCCACTAGAATAAATCTGTGTCCATTTGATGCGGCAGGTTCAATAGGGCCAATGACATCCATGCCCCAAGCTGCGAATGGCCAAGGAGAGCTCGTCACATTGAGTTCGTTAGGGGGTACCTTGATTAGATCACCATGAATCTGACATCGATGGCATCTTTGCACGAAGTGGATGCAATCTGTTTCCATGGTCATCCAAAAGTATCCTGCTCTTAGAATCTTCTTTGCCAAAGTGAAGCCATTCATATGAGGCCCCCACGGGCCCCCCGGTATCTCTTCAACTAAAGTGCTTGCCTCTCGAGCATCAACACATCTTGACAAACCGAGATCTGAGTCCTCCGATAAAGGATTTCTCCGTTTAGGAAGAAATGGTTTGCTAACCTCCTAAGTGTCCTTTTTGTATCTTGGTTATGCCTTCTGGATATTCACCTATATTGAGATATCTCTTAATGTCGTGGTACCAAGGCTTTCCATCCAACTCTCCATCTATGTTGAAACAATATGCCGGCTGATCCGATAAGCTCACCTTGATGGGATCAATGTAGTTCTTATCTGGATGTTGAATCATGGAGGACAGTGTTGCCAGAGCATCAGCGAACTCGTTTTGAGTTCGTGGGATATGCTTGAATTCTATCTTCTTGAATTTTTGCATAATTCCTTCACGCAATGCGTAAGGAAGTATCTTCCGTTCTTGGTCGCCCATTCGCCTTGTACTGATGAATCAATAAGTCTCAATCACCTATAACCAGCTTCTTGAATGTTCATATCAACGCGGCCATTCTAAGTCCGAGTACACAAGCTTCATATTCCGCCATATTGTTGGTGCATGGAAATCGGAGTTTTGCGAAATTGGGTAGTGTTGACCTGATTACGAAATCAAAGCGCTCCAATACCAACCCCTTTGAAGTTTGCGGCTCAGTCGAAGAACATTCTCCAACCGGGTATTCTTACGAGATGTCTTCTCCAACAAACAGTACCTCCTCGTCCGGAAAATAAGTCCGGAGAGGCATGTATTCTTCATCCACAGGATTTTCAGCAAGATGGTCGGCTAGTGCTTGTCCTTTGATAGCCTTTTGGGTGACATATATGATATCGAACTCACTTAGCAAGATTTGCCACTTTGCTAGCTTTCCAGTGGGCATGGGCTTCTGAAAGATGTATTTGAGCGGGTCCATCCTTGAGATGAGATAAGTGGTATATGCAGACAGATAATGTCTAAACTTTTGTGCAATCCACGTTAAGGCACAACAAGTGCGTTCCAGCAAAGTATACCGAGCTTCAATACGGTGTGAACTTCTTGCTTAAGTAGTATATGGCACGCTCCTTCTTTCTGTTTCGTCATGTTGTCCGAGCACGCACCCAAATGCATTTTCTAACACAGACGGATATAACAAAGAACGGCCTTAGGGTTACGGAGGCACCAAAGCAGTGGGTTAGACAAGTATTCTTTGATTCTATCGAAAGCTTCTTTGGCAATCCGATGTCCACTTGGTAGCGGCGTCTTTTGATGAGCTTGAAAATTGGCTCACATATCACTTGTTGATTGTGCTATGAACTCTTGATGTAGTTGAGGCGACCAAGGAAACTCATTACGCCCTTTCGACTTTTTGGAGGAGGCAAGTCTTGAATAGCTTTTACCTTCGAGGGTCCAATTCAATACCCTTACGCTACAATGAAACCCAACAGCCTTCCCAAATAGGGACACCAAATCGCACTTTGCTTTGGATTTAACTTCAGGTTATACCGCCTCGGTCGGTCAAAAACTTCTTTAAATCATTGTCAGTGATCTCAAGTCCTTCGCGACTTGATAATAACGTCATCTACGTAGACCTCTATTTCTTTGTGGATCATATCATGAAAAATGGTAGTCATGGCCCTCATGTAGGTGGCACTGCATTCTTGAGTCCGAACGGCATTACTCGATAACGATATACCCCAAGGTGTAGTGAATGCTTTGTCTTCTCTGCATCTTCCTCATCCATCAAGATTTGGTGGTAACCAAAGAAAGCAATCAACAAATGATTGTAACTCATGCTTTGCACAGTTGTCAATGAGTATGTGAATATTTGGAAGAGGGAAGTCATCCTTCGGGCTGGCCTTGTTGAGATCCCGATAATCCACGCACACTCGTATCTTTCCATCTTTCTTTGGCACAGGTACAATGTTGGCCAACCAAGTCGGGTATCTTGTGACCCGAATGACCTTTGCGTCGAATTGCTTGGACACCTCTTCCTTGACCCTTAAACTCAAATCAGGCTTGATTTTCCTTGGTTTTTGTTTCACCGGAGGGTAAGATGGATCGATAGGCAATTTATGCGAAACAATATCCGTGCTCAATCCTGGCATCTCGTCATAAGACCAAGCAAATACGTCGCTATATTGCCTCAAAAGATCCGTCAGTTCTTTCCTTTGTGGGGCGTTCAGATGGACGCTGATTCTTGTTTCTTTCATATTTTCTGCATCCCCCAAATTTATTGCCTCAGTTTCTTCTAAATTTGGCTTTGGTTTATTCTCAAAATGTTCCAATTCCTCTGTCAATTCTTCTGGTTGCGAGTCTTCCTCATACTCTTCGAAGTCCTGTTCATCGTTTGGATTTTGTTTGTTTGTTTCATTACATGTCACATTCACATTATCGATGATTTATTAGTTTGCATCTTTGAAGAGAAAAGAAAATTAGTAAACAAAACAAATTTTTAAATAGCAAAAGAAATGTGGATTTGTCATTTAAGCTTTCAAAAGATGGAGGCAAAACACATTAATGCATAGATGCGATTCAAGCCTCAATTAGAATCGCATTGTTTCAAAAAGTACTAAGGTAATTTCTACCAAGCTTCCCGGAGAAACAGGGCCGGGGCACAGGTCCAATTTTTCAAAATATCTCCATGTTCTGCATCCCAAATAGTTGGGCCTTCATCAAAATCATCCGTAATTACATGGCATTCCATTTCTTCTTACGCAATAAAAGGCTTTGAGTCCTTCTGCGAGGTCGTCTGCATCATCTTCATTCGACTCTGAGCGGCATATGCTTTGACAAATGACTGATTCAAGGGTGGAACAGGCTTTGGCAAGGGAGTGTCCCTTTTCTTTCGGAGGTTGGTGATAAGACTTCTTTAGAAGTGGGTTTGTATCCGAGACCGAAAGTATCCTTCTTCTTGAGCAAGTGAACAGGCTCCACCATACCTTCTAAATTCAATCCGAGGCCTCGGCCAGGGCTTAAAGCCATTCTTCAACATTTCTGGGCCACCATTGTGAGGACCGGGGTAACTTCAATATTTGACTTTGGAGGCACATGTAATTTCTCGACATGGAAGACAGACCCATCCGGTGTATCTACGCTTTCAACAAATAGGATCCGCCTTCGGGACATATTGAATTGCTCCTTCTCCGTGTACCACGACCTCGTGATGATCCCAAACAAACTTCAAACTCGATGTAGGGTAGAAGGAGGCGCACCACACATGGATCCAAGGTCTTCCCATTAGTAGGTTATAGTGGTAGATATGTCCAACACTTGGAATTCCACGACGAACTCCACGGGCCCCACTTGTAATGTCAAATCCATTTCTCCCATAACGCTCCTTTGGGCTCCATCAAAACCTTTAACTCTCGGATGACTTTCGCGAATCTTTCCAATGCTAATTCCCAAGGCTCGGAGAGTCGCGCGGGACAAATATTGTGGTGAGCCTCCATCAATCAATACCTTAGAAATGAACTTGTTCATGCACTTTCTTGTTATGTTCAAAGCTTTGTTGTGGCACAAACCCTCGGGTGGCAATTCTTTGTCATGAAAAGAGACTTTATGGGCCTCTAAGATCTGTCAGGCCAAGGCCGAGAGTTTCTACTGTGGTCTCTTTCGATACATAAGCTTCTTTGAGTACTTCCAATAAAGCGCGTCCATGGTCAGGAGAATTCATCAATAATGATAGCAAAGAAATCTGAGCGGTGTTTTCTTTAATTGCTCTACAACGGAATACTCCTTGGTTGGCATCTTCCTCCGAACTCTTCTACTTGCCTCTGTTACAACCTTTTTTGGATTGTCTGCAGGGGCATAACATCGTCCGGATCTTGTCATACCGGCTGACGACAACTTCTACAATTTGTTTCTCCTTCCCCGCTCCTTTCCCCAATCGAATAGCTCGAGGGGCGGTTTGGTATCGACATACGACGTCACTATCCGCGATTTTGGAGGAAGTACTTCCACTTCAAGCGGTGCTCTTACGAGCTGTAATTATAGGGGTGATCAAAGCCGATGATTCAACCCTTTCCTCTGTTCGGATCGCACAATGGTCCCTTCCAAACTGTTTTCTTCATCAATGGTAATCATGTTTATATTGGCATTGTCATGATTTGGCAAAGGGTTGTTATTTACATTAGGGGAGGTCCTTTCGGTTGGATAATTCCCTCTTTGATCAAAGCCTCGATCTTGTCTTTTAGGCGAAACAAATTCAGTGTCATGTCCGCGATCCCCGAGTGGTACGCACAATGCTTAGTTTCATCATACGACCTGGGAATAGGATTGGGGATATGCCCTGGGATGGGTTGGAGTATTCTGCGGTCCTCAATCTTTCGTATAGTTGGGCTAGAGGTTCGGCTAAAGGTGTATATGTCTTGAATGGCCTTCTTCGTAATTTGCCGAGTGCAGGAGTATTTGGTGGATGGTTTTGCGGTGGCGGATGTGTGGGTTGATACCGTGGGGAATTTCTATAGGTAGGTGCTCGTGGTGGGCTATATATTGGTTGGGTATGATAGGCAGGGGGTAGGGAGTAGGCGAGTGTTGATAATAAGGCTGAGGGCTTTGTGTGCTTTGGCTATAGTAGGAGGGCTGATGATTTTGGGTGCTTTGATTATAGTAGGGAGGTTGGGATGACGGGCTTTGGTAGGTTGGCATTTGGTTGGACCTATGTTCCTGGACCGCCATGACAGGGGACGCTCCATCCCTCCTCTTCTTAATTGCTCCCAGAATGAGTCATTGAATGGCCTTACTAAATCGCTTTGCAATCTTTGCTAAGTTCGTGATTCTCCCTGTTTTGATACCTTCTTCTATGAAATCTCCCATTCTGACCACTTCAGAGAAATTCCGTCCAATGACGCTTATCATTTTTTCGTAATAAGTTGCATCCTTCATAGATTGCACAAAGAGCGTGGTCATTTCACTTTCCGCCATTGGGGGCTGAACTTTTGCTGCTTCCGCCCTCCATCTCATGGCATATTCTCTGAAAGTCTCTGTAGATTTTTTCTCCAGTTTCATTAAATAAAATCTATCCAAGACTGTGTCGGTGTTAAACCTGAACCTGTCCACAAAATCCTGTGCCATTGTGCCCCAGTTATGCCATTTTCGCGGGTCCTGGCTTGTGTACCAGTCGAGCGCTTCTCCTGTTAAACTTCTTATGAACAACTTCATTATTATGGCCTGGTCCTTACCCACTCCAACCAGCTTGTCACAATATGATCTCAAATGAGCGCGAGGATTTCCCTTTCCATCGAATAAATCAAATTTTGGCACCTTATACCCGATAGGCAACTGAACGTCGGGATGCATGCAGAGATCTTCATACTCGAGTCCTTCATGCCCTTCTTTGGTTTGAATGTTTTTAAATGCTTCTTTTAGGCTATGAATTTCCCTTGCCATACTTTCATCATTTCTAATCCTTGCTTGCCTTTCCATCTCTTCATATTGGTCTATCTCACGATGATGTATGTTTGGTATGGTAGAAGTGGAAGGTTGGGCTTAGTTGCATATCTGGGTGGCACATCTCGCTTGTTAGTGATGTGTGCCATTGGTATTTGTTGGGTTACTGGTAATTTAGTGTGGGAGGGATATTTTGGACAAGTGGGGTAGTTTGGGTAAGTGGAGCTGGATGTATATATGGAGTGTGACGGATCTTGGGTCATTTTGTAGCGGGTTTTGTTGTGGATGGCCTGCGGGTTGATAGGATGCGGATTGGTACGTTGTGGTGGCGAATTGAGGATTGGTTACGCTTGGTAAGGGATTTCGGGGAAGGTTATGGGGAATGATGGTTCGTGAGATGGAAAGGTGTGTGGAAGCGATTGCGCTCGTCTCTTGTTCAGGCGGTGGAGTGTTGATCTTTGATGGAAAGATTGGTAAGATTCGGAGCCGTTCGATCTCGGTTTGCATAGTTGCCATTCTTTGCGATAGTTGGGCGAGGTATTCATCCGGGACGGAAGTATTTCTCCTTTCCGATGTCTCTGGTTCACCTCCCGGAAGAGCGACAAGTCCCAAACCGGGTTGTTCGTTTGCCCTGAATCGATCATTTTGTCGGATGATTGTGCCTTGGATCTCGTGAAGTAATGGTGTTCCGCTTGATTTCAATCAACTAATCAACTTTTGGAAAATAAAGCGAGCAAAATAAACCTTCTCTAAAAGATGAAACAAACCAAGTTAGTATGAGACGAATAATTATTGCTTTGAATAACATGTATAGAGTGGAAAACAGTAAACAAGTAGCAGACAAATTATATGAAAATTAAATGCGCGTCCTAATGTGCATGGGGCCTCCTTTATGCCGGAGGTGAGCTTAAACGCAAAAATATGCAAGATACTGATAAATTGATCCAAGCCAAAGATTGTGATGCCTTTTGTCGGAAATAAAGGTTGACTTTTACTGAAATAATAATGCGTACAATAATAAAGCTGATAACATAAGATATTTATGCTCAAGTTCTAAATCTTTCTTTTGATCACCGAGATGAAGATGGGGCCCTAACATTGCTGGGTCCGACTCCTGCGTCCTCTAGATATTGTATTATATTTTGCATTTGCTGCCACATCTCGGGGGTAACGACTGTGTCTCTGAGCCGGAAATTCCTTATCCAAATTGTCGTGCCGATATCTTCAAAACCTTGCTCGCCATCAGGACTATGGCCTGCACTACTGCAATCCTCTCGTAGCCACGCTTGATATTCGGGGGTACCTCCTGCCTGACTACCTCCAATGTCTATTGTGTCAATATTGTTCCATTCATCGAAGACTTGCCTAGCTCTGGGGACAATGAAATTCGGCCCGAATGGAATTTCAGAAATCCTCATATTTGCCCGGAGGGGAATTATCTGCTCTTGTCCCAACTGTCGGAGTACGCGGAGTGGAGCGTAAGGTTGGAGGCCTTTCAACCCGATAAGCTCAATATAATAAAGCCTTTTGCATCTTATGTAGGCTTTTTTGGCATTCGGGAGCAAAGGGTATTTCCATTGGATCTGTTCACGCAGTGCGGGACGCCAAAAACCCATACCAATCATTCATGCCGACAGCGATATGAATCGCCGTTTCGTCGTAAAGGCGACGATTTTGTTTGACTCATTGAAGCATATGTCGACCATATTCGGCGCCGATAGAAGTGTTCCATTGCCCACATCTGCAAAATAAGGTTGCGACCTTGAAGAAACCTGTTTCACCTCTTTTACATTTCCCTAAAGCCCGAAATATTTCTGCTAAGATCATAGGGGACAAAGTGAGTTGTGCTCCGTTTGCTCCTTCGAAAAGTGCCCGTGCTACGGAACATATGCAGGTACTGATCTTTCCATACTCAAGCGGGAATATCAGAGACCCTAGAAAGGCGACAGTGAATGCAATAGGTCGTTTGGTCCGCCAATGATCGGGGGTGCAAGAAAATTCATTTTTGAATGTCTTGTAACTGTCTCGACAACCGTACCTCTCATAAAGATAATCCATTGAGACCCAGTTGTTTTCAAAGCATAGGAGTTTCTTAGTGTTCTTTAGCCCTAAGTAGCGGAGAAATTTCTTTCCGGATTGACAATGCGGGATAATTTGTCCTCTACCCTGGTAGATCAAATTGGTGAAATAGTTGATTTCTTCCAAAGTAGGAGTCATCTCAAAATCTCCGAATCTGAAGACAACCCGATCCGGATCCCAAAAATGGATCAGTGCTCTGACCAAATGTTGATCGGGGAAGATGTCGAACAACGAAACGAGGCAACCTAATCTTCTCCTAATTGCCATTTGGCTGCCAAGGTCAAAGTTTGTCCACCATATTTTCAGTTTGTTCGGAATCCCACTCACCATCCTGACTTGCGGCACAGACTCCATCTATAACAAAAATAAAAATAAAAAATAAATATACATTTTCCAATTTTTGGCATACTGTTTAGGCTAGGATCCGTCCATCAATATCCTGCTACACATAATATGCTGATTGGTCGTTGGGTTGTGAGACCCGTCGACAATTTGGTGGTTTTTCTTATTTGTGAAGTTGATGCCAAGGATCAACCCACCTAAGATGTATGCATGCATGACTTAAAATAAAGGGTGGTATAGCTCTATCTTAAATTTTCTAAGATTTGGCTGACTAGACACAAGGTTCCCGAGCGGACTACTCGAGTGAGAAGGCTACGCGGCCACCAGATGGTCCGGTCACTCCGCGCATACGCCAACTCTCCTAAATTTTGGTAGATTGAAAGAAATTTGCGGGTGCGTAAAACACACCTCGCGTGTAGTGTGTGATAGTGTCAATTTTCCAGAGTGGAAGAAATATGAACGAAATGCCAATTTAAGGAAAGCAGTAAGACAATATAGCAATTAAAGCAGTTTATGCAAAAATCTCATACATAAAACACATCAAAGCACTAAATCAAATAAAAAAAAAGTAAAGCAATAATTAATCCGAACTTGCTGTGGTTTAAGAACCTGATGCTCCCCAGCAGAGTCGCCATGCTGTCGCGCCCTATTTTGACCTCGCTCGGGTCAAAGCGGAGCTCGGACGTATGGGGTGATTCCTGGGTAAAATGATTGAGGAGTCGCCACCTAATTATTTTTACGGTGAATTAGGACACCTAAATATTAAACTAAGTGCTGCAATGTAAACTCCAATTTTAAGGTCTGCGAAACTAGCGAGATTCTAGGTAAGGGTTCTTTATTATCCTAAAGGGAAGGGGTTAGGCATCCTTTAAGATCCGCTAACTTGCGATTATCCGGTAAAACTCAGGTTAATTATTGATAGAAATAATGCATGTTTTACAAGTATAATAGATTAAAAGACGTTTGCAAATAATTAGAAAAAGGATGCATTTTGAAAGATAGATAAATGTAGAGATTTTTCAAAATATGCATTTATATGATATCTAAATAGAAATACATGTAGAGTTGAAAAATATATTTTTGACAATTGATAGTAAAACAATTTATTTATAATGCCAAATGGTAAAATTTTGGGAATCAATGAATTGTAAATTGACGGAAGATACTTATTCGGTATGATTTAATAAAGCAAATAAAAGATGACAAACGTTGTTTTGAAAATCTCGAATTCGCGTGACGAGCCTAAAATAAATAAACTAGCGAAGGATTTCTAAGTTTGCGAGCCTACAAATAAATAAGCTAGCGACGGATTTCAAATCTTAAACTAACCTATGAATAAATCCTAAGTTTGCCTATTCTAAGCATTTCAATAATTACATAAGTGCGATAAATAATATTACAATACAAAGCGAGATAAAAGCTGAATTAAAGAAAGAAATAACAATAAATAAACTCCGAGGAATATTTGCCTTTATTTTTACTTTAGTCCCTGCAAGCTGTCAAGAACAAACGGTTAGAAACAATTAAATACAAATAACTTCATATCCGTATTCAAAACAGTGAATGTTTTGATCGCGGAGGGCTCAGACTTAAATTTTGAAAAGAACATTCCAATCACGTCGTGGCTGCAAACATATGACTAATGTGGTTTATTTTTGATTGCCTCGCCTACTAAACGTGTTGGTCTCTCGGGTGAAATAGAAAAGATCACTATAATCACGTCGTGGCTGCGAATATATAACTTGTTAGTTATTTTAGTCACCTCGCCTACTAAACATGTTGATCTCGGATAAAAAGGTTTAAGTCTTCATCTTTGCCCAGAAGTTATATTTCCGTCTTTGCAACTGTGTAGGCCTCAAAATCGACGGATATTTTTCATCGGCGATGTAGTATCGTGTTCAAATCGATAAAAAAATAAAATCGAAATGTAAACAAAGCAGCAGAGCGAATATGAATGTAAAAATAAAAACAAGCGATGGCGATGAGCGGAAAAACAGAGGCAAAAGCAGTTTCGAAAATGACGGTGTCTAGTTTAAACGATAAAACAAAGAGAACGGTAATTTTAATCCAAACAGAGGATGAAATAGAAAGCAATGTTTGAAAAATCACGGTGTTTAGTTTAAAGCGATAAAAATGATAAAGCGATAAAGCGATGTCTGAAGCGGGAGCAAGCGAACAGAAAAAAGCAATAGCGAACAGGCGGTATTTATTCAAACAAGATAAAAAAGACGATAAATATGAAGCGAGAAGCGTCTCAGAAGATGGACGCAATATTGGTTTGGATCAATAAAACAACAAAGAGAATGCGGTATTAATTCAATCAATAACATAATAATAATGCCAAAGAAACAGGCGGTAGTGATTTAAAATACCCGACCCGAGTTCAAATTCGAAATATTCAAATCGGGTCGCCTGACTGGTCGATGATTCAAACCCGAAATCGATTTCAAAGACCAATTTGGATAACCAAGAACAAGAATATGAAATGCAAGAATTACGAAAATGTTGCCCAAATCGTCGACCTGACCGTCGATGACCGACCGGATCAGTGATCCAAACTTGAATCGATTTCAAACCAAATTGAGATAACCAATAACAAGAATATGAAATGCAAGGATTACGAAAATATTACCCAAACCGGTCGTCGACGACCGTCGATGACCGACCGGATCGGTGTTTCAACCCTGATCGATTTCAACACCAAATTCGGATAACCAATAACAAGAATATGAAAGGCAAGAATTTCAAAATGTTGCCCAAACCGGTCGATTCGCCCGGTCAGTGACCGAATTGGAGTTTCAACCCTAATCAAACAATTTCGTCAATTTAGGATAACCAAAGATAACAACAAAGACAATGTAGGAAAATTGGAAAAATCTAAACCGGTCGACGGGACGGTCAATGACCCGACCGAATTGTGTGTTCAACCCGAAGTCAAATAATTTCATCAATTTCAGATAACCAATGATAACAAACAAAGAATGTAAGAAAATTGGAAAAATCTAAACCTGTCGACCCGGGTCGATGTGACCCGACCGAAATCGGTGATCCGAAACAAATCTTACACCAAATTCAGATAACCAACATACATAAACATGAAATGCAAGAATTACGAAAATGTTACGAGCAAGATCGACCGGTCGGTCGACCCGACCAAATCGATGAAAAAATCAGAGAAATCAAAGGGGATGACAAACCTTTTCGGACTTGATTCTTGGAACAACAACGAAGCCAAATACTCTCAACTCAAGAACACAACAAAATAACTATGTATATATTGAATAAACTTCCGAAAATCCTTTTTTTCTCTCTGAAAAATCCTCCCCAAATGAAGAACAATCATGGGGTATTTATAGGTGGATTCCCCCCCAAGAATCGAGTTTGAATTTTGAATTAAAGGCAAAAAAAATCTGAATTTGGAAGCGGATTTTTAGGGGTATGGGTTGGACGAAGTGACGGGAGGGCTGTGGGGGTGTCGGGGTTGGTGGCGAGTGGAGTGGAGGCAAGCGGCGAGGTGACGGGTCGGGCATGGCGTCGGCTTGGGTGGGGGGTTTTCAGATTTTTTTTTTGTTTTAGGGTTTGTTGGTTTGGGGAATTAAAAAGGGAAGGGGTTTTGGGCTTGGGCCGACGGGTCGGGTGAGTCGGGTCAGGCGACGGGTTGGGCTGGGGAATTAAATTGTTGGGCTTGGAGTTTTGGGTTGTGGGAATTGGGTTTTGGGTTTAATTGTTTTGGGTTTGGGGGAATTAAAGGGGTTGGGCGATGGGTTTGGGGTGAGGCGACGGGTCGGGTGAGTGGGCTGTGGGTGGGCTTTGGGAATTGGGTTTAATTTAATTGGGGAGTGGGCTTGTGGTGTTGGGTTTAAGAAAAGGGGAGTTGGGCTTCGATTTTGGGATTTTTGTTTTGTGGGTTGTGGGAATTTAATTTGGGGGATTGGGCTTGTGGGAATTTAATTTGGGGATTGGGCTTTGGACGAAAAATGGGTTTTAATTTAGGTTGGGTAGAAATTGTATTGGGTTAGGAATTGAAAAATATAAAAGGGGTTTAATATTAAAATATATTATATATATATATATATATATATTTTGTAAAAGATGTGAATTATTTAAAATAACATAACGACGTGATAATAATAAAAATATAATATTTGCGAAATGCTTAATGCTTAATAAAAAGGGAAATGCAATGCAATTTTGCGAGAATAAAATAATATAAAATTTCGGATAACTTATGATTTTTATAAAAATGCAAATGATATAAAATATGCGAATAATAATAATAATATGAAGATACACACATATATGCCTATATTTTAAAATTATTTTAAAAGTGTCAAAAAATATTAAAAATTACGAATAAAATCATAAAAGATGGGACAAAATTGGGTGTCAACAGCGCTTATTGGCTGCAGCTAGCTCTTTGTTCTGGGCCTGAAGCCTTTTATGAAGAAGAGCTTGGACTCCTCTGCAACATCCATTTCTTTCAGGCACTCTTGCAGCTATGCTTCTAGAGTCCGAATCTGTTCCGTCAGACCAGTCTCTTTTTGCTAGACGGTGGCATAATGATCCTGATGGTCAACCTATTTCTTTTGTAATTCTATAAGCTCGGCATGAAAGTTGGCTGCCTTCTCGCTATGGATCTTTCTATCTTTCTCTGACTGTGCCAACTTCGCTTGCAACTCTTCTGCGGCCACCAACTGCACTTCCAAATACGGGAGGCGCTCTTGTATCTTCTAGTATTCGACGCATTTCTCCCTCTCCTCGACAAGCTTGCATTGGAGGCCATCAATCGTCAAGGGATGAGGTTGAGTTATGCAAAGTGCCTGACGTTATAAGTCATCACAATAGTGAGGGTGAATATTAAGGGAAAAGAAGTAGTTGTGTACCTGAGCGGTCGCGTGAGCACCAACATTGAGGAGGTAATCCCAGAGATGACGTTCATCATTTTCGAATCTTTCTCTATGGCCAACAACTTTAGGTAGTTAAAAACCTCTATCAATTGAGAAAGAAGGCGGTGAGAATGACCTGCTAACGAGATGAGAGGTTGCACACCAGAGCCGAGAAAGTGTTTACCAGCCTCCACTTGTGAGTCTCCCAAGGACTCTTAGGTTTTACCCTGGTATTCAAACCTCACGATGGAGGGGCTTGTCTTTGAGGAGTAGATGGAAGAGATGCTTGGCATAATGATCCTGATGGTCAACCCATTTCTTTTGTAATTCTGTAAGCTCGGCATGAAACTTGGTCGCCTTATCGCTATGGATCTTCATATTCTGTCGACTATTCCAGATTTGCTTCCAACTCTTCTATGGCCACCAACTACACTTCCAAAGCCGGGAGACGCTCTTACATATTCTGGTATTCGACCCATTTCTCTATTTCCTCGACAATCTTGCATTGGAGACTCTCAATCGTCAACAGATGACCTTGAGACATGAAAAGTGCCCAATGTTATAAGTCAGCACAATAATAAGGGTGTATATTAAGGGAAAATAAGCAGTTGTGTACCTAAGCAGCCGTGTGTGCACCAGCATTGAGGAGGCGACTTTGAGACGACGTTCATCTTTTTTCCAATAATTCTCTATGGCCAATAGCTTCAGGTAGTTGGCAACCCCTATCGGTTGAGAAATGAGGTGGCATTCCTTTAGGGCGGTGAGAGTGACCTGCTGACGAGATCAGGGGTTGCGCACCGAAGTTGGGAAGGTGTTTACGAGCCCCCACCTATGAGTCTCCCAGGGACCTTCGAGTCTTTCCTCAGTATTCAGACCTCACGATGAAGGGGCTTGCCTTCAAGAAGCCAATGTGGGAGCTGCTTGGCATAATTATCCTGATGGTTTGCCTATTTCTTCTGTAATTCTGTAAGCTCGGCATGAAACCTGGCTGTCTTCTTGCTATGGATCTTCATATCATGCTCTGACTATGTCAGCTTTGCTTCCAACTCTTTTACGGCTACCAACTGCACTTCCAAAGTCGGGAGGCGCTCTTACATCTTATAGTATTCAACCCATTTCTCTCTCTCCTCGACAAGCTTGAATTGGAGGCCCTCAATCATCAAGAGATGAGCTTGAGACATGCAAAGTGCCCGATGTTATAAGTCAACACAATAACAAATATGGATATTAAGGAGGGGAAAATAGTTGTGTACCTGAGCGGCTGCGTGAGCACCAACATTGAGGAGGCAATCCCCAGAGATGATGTTTATCTTTTTCCAATCCTTCTCTGTGGCCAACAGCTTCAGGTAGTTGGCAACCTCTATCGGGTGAGAAAGGAGGTGATATTTCTTCGGGACGATGAGAGTGTCTTGCCGATGAGATAATGGGTTACGTACCAGAGCCGGGAAGGTGTTTACTAGCCCCCACATGTGAGTCTCCCAGGAACCCTCATGTCTTACCCCAGTATTTAGATCTCATGATGGAGGGGCTTGTCTTTGAAGAGCCGGTGAAAGAGTTGCTTGGTATGAAGAAGGAAGGGACAAGATTGTTACTGAACCCAAAGCTTCCCCTCTAGTCTTAATGGAACCAAGAAATGGGCGATAGGAGGATCCCAGCACGAGAGCAAGATCCATCTCTTTAAAAAGGGCTTTGATAGAGGCTTCTTGAGGGGCCTTCCCCCTGCGAATGAGCTTTTGGGCCGAGTCAGCCTCGCCATCTCTAGCATCAGATCCCAAATCGATCTCCATTTAGGGAGTAGCCGGAGTCCCCGAGGCTGGACCCTGACCATCCTTATTGGGAATGCTTGGCCTGCTTATTTTAGCTGAAGGGGAAGAAAATGAGGATGTCCTCTTTGCCTGAATCGAAGGATTCACTCTCGGATTATGGCCCAGTTAAGATGCAGCCTGCAGAACTGATATGTTCAAATATGTTCGCCAAAGGGCGAACGGATGATCCTTTAGGAAGGCCATGGGTTTTACCCTTCCAATTATTCTCTGTAGAAATCTCCTTCCACACACGGAAAGAAGGGGATGAGAAGTCTAGAATATTTTGGACCCACTGCGCCAGGTCCTTTACGAGGTCCGGTCTTCATGCCACTGTTGAAAATATAAGGGAGACAAAGGTCAACGGTTCGATTCGAAAGCAAAGGTACAAATAAAGAAAAATATGCAAATATTAAACTTACGATGGGATTCCACTGCTCAAGTATGGGAGCCTCCGGCAACTTGACCAAGTCTGCAGTAGAGATAATGACATAGCTCTCCATCCATCCCCGATCGAAGTTGTCATCGATACTCATAATCATGAAATTTTAGCCACAACGAGCAAATTGGGTGATCCCAACTCTGAAAATTTTAAGGGAATAGAGGCGGATCAAGTTTAGAAAGAGTGAAACCTTGTCGATTATCAAAGACATGGCACTATTCTCCATACTGCTGGCCCGACCTGGGCTAGGCAAATGTTATACTTCCTATAAAATTCTAAAATAGCAGGGTCGATCGAGTAACTCACCCTTAGCCAGAAGGAATATGTGTAAACAAAAGAATAACCCTGCCTATAAAAGGTGATGTTTACCCTTCCATTGGGATGATCACATCCACATTCTTCCAGCCGTGGTTCTCTTTTACCTGACCCAAACTGTGATTGCAAATAGAGGAATGAAACATGATGGTCGGTCACTCCCGTTCACGTTGAGGGTCAATAAGGTGGCACGCTCAACGAGGTCTTTCTAGCTAGTCCACTCCTTAGGGATGTATGATTTTGCTTGCTGACCGACGACGCTTGACGATTGAGCCTTCTTCTTTGAGGTATTACTCAGCGGTGTCCATCGGCCCCCAATCAGAACTTGATGGATTGAGATATCGGAATCACTGTGAGCAGCGGTTTGAGTCCAGGCGGCGGCACCGCCAGCAATAAAGGAGTTTGAAGACATGTCGAAGATTTGTATAAGAGGTTAAAAGACAACAGAGAGTTTTTTGGGAACATAGAAGAGATATATAGAATCCAGATATTTGAAAAAAAAGTAAGTGGAACTTCAATTATGGGGCGGTATATATATGTGTTGTGTGAAGGAATGATAGGGGGCAAATTCACCTAAAAAAAGGGGAACATCATCATCATTACAGGGTCCAGCGATCAAGAGGAAAACTTGGCTAAGGATACGACACGTATAAGGAGGCATCTAACAGGGAAGTTAGAGCATTTAATGAGGAGAGTCGGTATACAGAGAAGGTGAATCGATTGATCAGATGCACAAAGTTCAAGAAATGACTCGACAAGAAAGATAAGATGAAGAGTGACCGAGAGACTCTTCCACTTCTCGGGCTCATGTCATGAATGTCTCGAAAAGTGGGGGACTATCTGTATTGGGTATAAAATGCATCCGGGGGAGCTCATGAGACCGGAGGCTCCGAAGGACTAAAATATCCATACAGTTGTTCTCCACTCCTATCAATCCGGATCACATCCGTCAGTCTCGATCAGTGAGCCGCAGCACATACGAATGTTGGAGTGTCATATAGGTCACGTCACCCTTACTTTAGGGTTTGAAAAATCCAACCTTGGCTTATATGAATAGCTTAGGATGGAAGAAAAGGGATCTGGCTCACTTTGTAACCCTAACATCCTTTTCTCTAAGCAATATACACGAAGATCTGTTGTTTACTTACTTACTTGAATCATAACTTGCTTATTATCTTGTATTATTTATCATTCATATTCACTATTTATCGGTTCAACCGGACTTGTAAATGAGTTTTCCGGATCGGATACAACTTACTTGTCTTCAAACCCTATAAAAACAAATCTCTAATTGATTTTCTGGTTAGATCTATCTTCACCGGAAAACAAAACTAATTTTCAGTGTGGTTATACTCCATGAATACTGAGTATAGGGGTGGTAAAACTGACTCAAACTTGTATAATCCGTCCAATCTACTCAGATTTTATAAATGAGTAGGCAAGAGTAATTTTGTTTATAGGCTGATTTGAGTTACAACCAAGTTAATTTATCACAAATTTACGACCCAAATGAACTCATATCGATCCCCAACTATAACGGGTGCGGTTCAACTCACAAGCTTTGTATTGGTGCATCAGTGATTGATGGAAAGACTTGTTTTAGTCGATGATAGTTGTGAAAGGATATATACGAACTATATATATTATAAACTCGAAATTTTTAATTAAAAAATGAAAGAATGACATATATTTCATCATATTTCTTAATGATAGTAGCACTCCAAATTGTACTCCGTCCGAAAAGGATCATCATATCGATTGCGTTGTTATCTCGCTAGGGTAATATATTCGAAATGGTTAATTGGAAAAAAATAACGCCTTTTATTTGTATCATTCTCTTTGGCACTTGAAAAAATGATGCAAACATCTAAATCTATAAGATAATTTATCTGAAAGAGAAAACAAAATAGGAAAAGAAATATATTATAAACGAAAATGATGAAGGCTAAAATAATTGTTTTTGAAATAATTAGGCACTTATCTACGGAGTTTTCTTTTAGGGTCCATGCCACTCGTTTGGTTGGCTGTTGTACATATGTACTACTCTTCAATCGGCTAAATTAAGAAGAAACAAGAAATAGTACTTTATGCTAGAAATTGATGAAGGAACCAACACCACTAAAGGTTACCTATCGACATTTGTTGGAATATATATGTTATTAAATATGATTTTCCTATCTTATTCTTATCGATTCAATTTATCGGGAAAACACATGATGAGAAACAGATTTCTGTTGAAATATTGGTAAAATTTTTAATTTTTTCATATAAAAATATTACTATTTAAGTTTTTTTCACGAACATTTGACGGGAATAACCACTCACATTTTTTGAAAAAAAAAATCAACTGGAAAATAGTAATTTTTAAATAGTGAAAAGGCGTGAGACACGCTTGATTCGATTACTGTCATGATTCATTGTTTCTTGTACCATTTTTTGGATATATATTGATTATACCTTGCTCCTACTTTCTTCAACAAGAAATAGATTCTGAGTCTAAGTATTTTTTTTTCTCAGCCGTTGACTCCTTTTTTGTTCAACTTCCGGTTGAGTTTAATTATGCTTTGCTATGTTACGAAATTTGAATAATTTGGTATATGTAATTTGAGTGATCATACAATCAGAGTAAACATGTAAACCATACAATCAGAATAGATAACGACAAATTTAGAATTAGTTAGAGATGACAGTGGATCTTGGACCCGGTGGATCCAGATCCGTTTTATAGAATATGGATCTTTAAAATTTGGACCCGACGAATTCGGATCGGATTTGGATCCGTTTCTGACGGATCGGATCTGAATTTGGATCTTGTATTTGAGATCCGTATCCGGTCCAGATCCGACCCGTGGATTCATTTTTTATTAAATATATTAATAACCTAGAATATAATTTTATAAGTATTTTCTTAAAATTGCAAAGCACATCCTTGCAAGTTTAATTCTCAAAACAAATTTAATTTATTCTCGCGTTAGCTCAAAAATAAAAAAATAAAGAGGTAACTTCGATAATAAAATCAATGTTATATTAGTGAATGACTAACATCTTCATAGACAAGTAGTCAAAAACTTAAAATTATATTCACTTCATTTGTGAAGATTCCAAGCACATGCAAGTTCTGCATTGTGAAAATACTAGTCAGCATTTTTCACAACTATTGTCATTGTCCAACATTTTTAATTAATAGTTCACAATCAAAACGAGATAACGAACAAAATATCTCATTTGAACATTTCAAAATTGAAACACAGTAAACTGTTAGCTAAGTAAAAATCGTTTGTCAGTTCAAAAAAAAATTCTTATCAAGGTTACATTTTTAGTAAGACAATTTTTTTACATGTGGGTCCAGATCCGATCCGTGGACCCGACGGATCCGATGGATCCGGATTTGAATATGATTTTTATGGACCCGATGGATCTGGATCTGAATCTGGATTTGGATCTAATAGGATCCAGTCCAGATCCGATCCGTTGCCATTCCTAGAATTAGTGGGTTCTTTTATTTTTTTCCCCGAAAGAATTAGTGGGTTCAATTGAATTTATTGTGTGTACTCTAGATCGGCCAATAAAAATAGATCCCATAAAATTGTTAGCATTGACTTGGACTTTTAGATTGGGCAATGTGAAGTATACAATTATGTCATATATGCTTTGATATATAAGACATGGGAAGATATACAATTATATATCAAATATTGCTCCACACAAACACAACTCATTTTCAAGATTGAGACAAACTCTAGCTAGTGTGTACAATAGATAAAAGTCAAGCGGAGGAACAATGAATGAGCTATATCAGGACATGTCTTTTCTTAGATTTATAGCTTCCAAGTGTTTTGTTTTACTCTCTCCGTATCAATTTATACGAGGATTGATCAATTTAGGGAGTCAAACGATTTTTTCTTTGATTATGATTTTCTTCAACTTATTTAATATATTATGAATTATTAATTATGCAGACTTATAGTATTTTTATATAATTTTTAAATATATAAATTTTATTATAAAATACTCAAAAAATTTATATTTGAAATTAAATTAAAAAAAATTGATAACCCTGTATAAATTGAGACAAGGAATGCTACTTCCCATGGAGTCTATGATCCCTAACAAAAACAAAATTGCTTTCAAAAACTACGTGGGACAAATGTCAGAAATTTTGTCGCACAATGAAAGACTTTCTTTCTTCTCTCTATTATTTATTTATTTATTTATTTATTTATTTTTGATATCTAGCTTTCTGGCTTACGTCAAACTATTTTCGAATATAGTAGTACCGGTCCCTCAATATAACTAGAGTAAATCGTGGGATGTACCTGAATAACCAGGGTTTGAAAACAGAGCAACTGATATCACCTACAAGACCATAAAAGAGTAAAGTGCTCCCATCAGGATTCAAATTTACGTTGCAGGCCTCCAACTGAATTTTTAAGTTTCCTCATTTATCATCCAGCCAGAGAACTACTTCTCTCTAATTATTACTCCTATTATATGTGGAATTTTTTGTGTGAATTGGCTTTGGATTATTTCCACTTGCAAATTGGAATGATTGCTCTGTTTTTCAACTGAATTGACAAGTATGGTGCTATAAACGAATGAATAATTTTCTTAGCATTTCGTTCTATTAATCCCCTTTTAGGTTTTTATCTGAATGTGTTTAATTGGATACGAACTTGTTTTTGTTAAAAAAAAAGATTTTTTAAACTTGTGATCATAAATGTATCAGAAATTTTTTGTTAATATATATAAGATTATAATATATATATATATATATATATATATATATATATATATTATTGTAGGGACCATAATCATGCTGTAAAGTTACATGCCAAGCTTACACAAACTTGGTCATGTTCTTAGAATCCACATGGTTGTTGAAAATATAATTGTGATATCTCAAAAAGAAGTGATTATATTATTGTATAGTTCATTTCTTAATACCTTGTCAATGATTATTCTAATATGTTAATTATTCTAACATATTCCTAATACCTATTGAATGATCTTGATCAATAGTCTTAACTAGTCATTACTTCTACATTTAAGTGTTGGTTTGATATTTGTTACATGTATACTAACGTTAGCTACACATCTTGATTAGCATTTATCACTGAACAGCCTTAATGGCTAATGCTCATAATTCAGCCATTGAATAGCTATCGTCCGTTCCATACCGTTACTAGTGAAAATGGTAATTTGACCATTGAATTGCGCCCATGAATACTTTGCTATAACTAATTACTTGCTATTAATCCTTTTAATAATCTTAACAGCAAACCTCTTGTTGATATTTTATATATTCTTATTTGAGTTTGTTAAGAGTCCCGCATCGGATATGGAATGGGAACATGGACTCCTTATATGTACTTGTACAATCCTCACCCTACAAGCTAACTTTTGGGGTTGAGTTAGGTCCAAGATCCATGTGAGACTCTTAACACTCCCCCGCACGCCCTGACCTTGTTAACTGGAGCGTGGATAATATAATTTTGGGGCCCAACATCGGTGAACAAAGAATTGGAATGAGCCCGACTCTGATACCATTTAAAGAATGGATCTTAGGCCTAACTCAACCCCAAAAGCTAGCTTGTAGGGTGAGGATTGTACAAGTCCATATAAGGAGTCTATGTTCTCATTTCATATCCGATGTGGAACTCTTAACAGAGTTCTCTTCATAGATATGGACTTGTCCAATTTTTTGGGGTGTGCTGGGTTTACTTTAAGATAAACCTTTGTTAGATTCTGGCTCCTAGTTTTATACTAGAAGAGCTTGTTGAATTCTGGGGAATACACCCATACCGAGTGAAATATCCTTAAGGACAATGTCTTTGACACGCCTCAAGCTTTGAAGAATTCCATACAAGTGTTCGTGATCAAGTATTTTTTGTAAGATTTTCAACAAATCTTAAGAATATTTTTCATCTATGATTTTATGGAGAATACGAATTACAATGTGAATCCAAGGGGCGAGACGAGCAAACAGTAGTAGTTGGCATGGATGGAATACAAAGGTTTATGAGGTAACAACTTTTCAGTTATGTTAAATGAGGTATGCAACCATACTACAATCTCTATGTTTTAATTTTAAAAAAAATAGGGCGACATCGTAACAAGACCAAAAAATGATAATATTGGTATTAGTGGAGTTAGCATGCAAAGAGGAAACAAAGAAGCATTACTTGTTGTCTGGGCATCGTTTATATGATGAATGAAGTTTGTGTTTTTTAAAATGATTTTGAGGCCTCTTTATCTATTTATTTGAAGAACTGTGTGCTAGCTAAATATATTTGAAAATCAAAAAATAATTATTTTGCAGTATGACAAAATAAGTCATTGTGCTCCTCAGGTAGAAGAGAAGATTTGGAGAAATGATAATCCCGCTAAGTAAAATAAATTTGATTAAGCGAATGATATGATTATTGTGATCATTTTGTCAAACGAATCTTGTGACTGATATGAGACATTGGGTGTTAGATGACTTTAATTTGTTCTACGCCCAAGAAGAAGAAAAATGATTTATTTATGTTGGTGATTCTAGAACTACTCAAATTCTTAGAACAGAAAAGTTCTTAAAATTCACATTTGGAAACACATTAGCGTTTAACTGAGGTGGTACATGTTCTAATGTCTGAACTAATGTATTTCTGTGGGATTATTAAAAAAGTGGGGACGAAATTCTCTTGTGAACTGTGGAAAGTTATTTCCTTAGATTGAAATATTTGAAATTGTGGGTATCTTGTAATGTTATAGTACGATACATCGGTATAAAAGATTTCCTGAATCATTCGAGAATGAATTTAGCGAGACTAATCTAATCTTATTCAACCAACGATGGGAATTAGGGCGAAGCCTGGGGCGGTCTCTGCCTTCTTAACACGCGGCACACCAACTTGAAATCTGATTTAAAAATCTCTGTCTAATATATATATATATATATATATATATATATATATATATATATATATGAGGTATCACAATTATGATATTAAGTATAGTGGATTTTTATTGTACTAGATGTACAAATGATGCTAAGTGGGTCTTAAAATTCACCTGCGGTTATGTATTTGTCGTTGGTGGAGATGTCATAACAAGAAAATCAACTCAACAAAATTTATTATTTTGGAGTTGGTTAGTGATGAGGCTAAGCGGTAAAGAGATCTCTTAGTGAGTATTCCAATTGGAACAAAATCAATGTTAATTTTGTGTCTATACATTGTGGTTGCCATAACGGTAGCGAGAAGTAAAATTTCAATGGCAAAAAGAGACACATTTATTTGTGATATAATGTTATAAAGCAGTTGTTGTGAAATAAAATTATTTACGTAAATTATGTGAAGTCAGAGGTAAACTTGATCAATTCACAGATTAAAAGAAACATCGAGGGGAATGAATTTTTAAGTCAATTTGAGAAGATGAATAGTGATGGTAACCAAACCTATTTGATTGGAGATCCCATGAATTAAGTTCATATGGGTAATAACAAGTCATTAGTTGATCAAGTGTGCACTATAAAAAAATTATGTCCCTTCCTATGGTGTGTGAATATAGTGCAATTCTGCAAAGCAAAGTGAGGTTGAGTTAAACTTTTAATCCATTATCATATCCTTTATAGGTGGTGTATTGTTCTTTAGAATATACTTGATGAGTTGACCTATATGATTGTGGAGTGGTTCCGCTTCTATGAAATTATGATGGATTTCTAGAGCACTCATGAATATCAGGACACACGCATGACTTTTTAATGCAAAACTGTGATAACAACAAAGATTGCGCCAATATAATGTGATAGACGCATTATATTCATATGTGAAAACCCCGAAAAACTTCTCATTTTATTCTATTCCAAAACTTCTTATTCATTCTACTCATTAATATTCTTTTCGAGATATGTGAGGAATTGTTATCAAAATAATTGTGATATCTCAAAAAGAAGTGATTATATTATTGTATCGGTTCATTTCTTAATACCTTGTCAATGATTATTCTAATATGTTAATTATTCTAACATATTCCTAATGACTATTGAATGACCTTGATCAATAGTCTTAACTAGGCATTACTTCTACATTTAAATGTTGGTTTGATACTTGTTACATATATACTAACGTTAGCTACACATCTTGATTAGCATTTATCATTGAATAGCCTTAATGGCCAATGCTCATAATTCATCCATTGAATAGCTATCGTCCGTTCCATACCGTTACTAGTGAAAATGGTAATTTGACCATTGAATTGCGCCCATTAATCCTTTGCTATAACTAATTACTTGCTATTAACCCTTTTAATAATCTTAACAGCAAACCTCTGGTTGATATTCTATATATTCTTATTTGAGTTCTCTTCATTAATATAGACTAGTCCAATTTTTTGGGGTGTGCTGGGTTTACTTTAAGATAAATCTCGTTAGATTCTAGCTCCTAGTTTTATACTAGAAAAGTTTGTTGAATCTTGGGATACACCCATATTGGGTGAAATATTTTTAAGGATAGTGTCTTTGACACGCCTCAAGCTTTAAAGAATTTCATACAAGTGTTCGTGATCAAGTATTTTTCGTAAGATTTCCAACAGTGGTAGCATCTTTTGCTAATTCTTATCCCTTCACAGGCACGGCGTATTCAAAATTAGAAGTTTATGAGTTTATATAACAATTTTAATTTAATATTATAATAATAACTGAATTCACAATCAAATATAGACAGAATTTGGACAAAATTTAATTACTGAATTTATGTAAATCCATATTCGGGCCTTCTAATCCACCATCGTTCCCGGAGATTAATTTCTCTTGATGAGCAAATTATGTGATTTTGTTTTTAAATAATGGATGGGGATGATGCTCAAACTTATGACCTCTTAAGTCTCACCTGCTCCTATATATCATGTTGAAGTATATTGTTCATCTTTCAAAAACCTTAAACTGTTAAAAATAACATATTTTTATTTATTTAATTATGCATCGAAGTGTATGTGTATATATTATATATATGGAAACCGCAACTAGCAATATTGATATTTAAATTCTTAGCGACGTTTGAACTCGTTGCTAAGAATTGAAACTATCCGATATTAGATAAACCAATTGAATCCGACTAATCTGAATTTACGCCAATGTCAATGACTTTGGTTTATTCCCCAAGCAAATACTTTTGAATCTTCCCAGTAGCAGGCTATGGAAGCTCTTCTTCAATAACAATTGTTCTTGGCACTATGTAAAGTGGTAAATTCTCTTCATGAAACTCTCTCAATTCCTTCACAGAAATCATATGTTGTAGCATTTTTTGCTTGTTCTTACTTCTCTTCTAACATGGTAGGTTCAGGATTTCAAAAAAATAGGTGCACTATCATGAATAAGTGAATTCAAAATTTAAATTTAATAAATTTAACCTGTAGATTCTTACTATTAAATTCATTACATTTTTAAAATTATAGGGTCAATCTTTTTATTTGGACTTTTTTGTATTTTTTTTACATATATATTATACTTCATGCAGAAAATGTATGCATTTAGTTTGATTATATAAAATTTTACAATTACAAAAGAAGATAGAGATTTCTAATATGTTAGACTTGGAGATTTAGAAAGAACAAACCAAGTATATAAAGAAAGTAAGACAAAAATAAAAAGTACTTAAATAAATCACAAGATAAATATGAGAATAAAACCCTCGACCTTAGTTGTAGAGGTGCACCAAATAACCATTGCATTATAGGATTTGTTGACCAAGCACAAATATATATTTAAGTAGTTTTGAAGAGATACAACATTACTATACATGATTTAACAAGGGAAACATGAGAGCACGTGACTCTTCCTTCGGATACGCCTTTATCTCCCAATATACATACATATAAATATAAATATATTGAAATCACACATTAGCAATATTAATATTAAAATTCTTAGCGACATCTGAACCCCTAGCTAAGAACTAATCGTCACAACTTTTTCTAACCATCTGATATTCAACCCCAATAAAACCCGACTAATTTGAATTTGCGCCTGATAAACTACATAAGTGATAGAATATACGTCGTATATTTCTAATATACTACTTATAGTCCCTGATATTATTTGAGATCTTGTACATGTCTAATTATGATTGTAGTCTTGCATTAGAAAAATGTATATTTGATTTTCATAATTATAGGCTATGTTTTCTATTGTATATAAATCATTTACATTAATGAAAATAATCAGGAGATTAATCTCTTTCATGGTATCAGTAGTCTAGGGCAAAATATTTCCTTCTCCAAAAATAATACTCCTTCTGCCACCCTACTCAAAAACCTAATTCTCGGCCGTCAGCCGTACCCCAACATCCCTTCAAAAAAATTTCCAAATCCCTAATTCTTCTTTTGTTCTTCCATCATGTCCACCACAAAGAATACCTTTCATCATGCCTAAAAATACGGCAACTAGAACCAATTCCACCATGATGGTGGCCACGTCACGCAACACCGATGACCCTCACCCCTTCTCAAAAAATTATAGACAAACCATAATAATGGTGGCGGCAAAAGGCCAAAATCGGAAAAATGTTGGCAATAGTGGCACCGTGGTGGCGGCGGCGGTGGCAATGGCGGAGGACGGAGTGGCGGCAGTGGCTAGCAGGGGCTTGGGCCGCAGCACCACTGGCCACAACCTTGGGCCAGTGGACAGTGGTTGTAGGACTGGGCCCACTCCACCTTATCAGGCCTTTCCAGAGAACTATTGGGCCAGGCCCAATGGCCTCCAGCAGAATGGAGCTCGGCAGCAGCCTGGCCTGCTTGGGCCTCGACCATAGTAGGCCTTCGCTGCTGCGGACCCAGCAACAACCCCGACTCCCACGGATATCGAGACAATAATGCACACACTTGGATTAAATCATCTGGATGCAAATTAGTACATGGACACCGGTGCCACTTCTCATATGACATCCGCGCCAGGTAATCTCGTCTTATTTCAATTTGAGCAAATATTGTGACATAATTGGTTGGTAATGGTAATTCAATTCCAATTCGTGTTTATGGTCACACCAATTTATCTCATCCGAACCCACCTTTAGCCTTGAAAAATGTCCTTCATGCTCTTCAATTAATTAAAAATTTGGTCTCTGTTCGAAAATTTACAACTGATAACTGGGTTTCTGTTGACTTTGACCCTTTTTGATTTTCTGTGAAGGATTTCACGACGGGGATACATCTAATGTGATGTGATAGTCGGGGCGAGCTCTATCACATCACTACCACCACCACCACCACTAAACAAGCCACACCGTCAACATTTGTCGCTTTAGCACCTTCCTTATGGTATGCACGTTTGGGTCATCCGGGAGCATCTGTTCTTTCTTCCCTTAAAAGTAATAACTTTATTAAGTGTAATAGTACATGTAGTACTAATGTTTGTCGTTCTTGTCCGCTTGGGAAATATGTTAAATTACCGTTTGTTGCCTCCAATTCTAGTACTTTGTTTTCATTTGATATTATTCATAGTGATTTGTGAACATCTCCCATTTTTAGCTCTTTGGGCCACCATTATTATGTGTTATTTTCGGATGATTATTCTAATTTTAGTGGACCTTTTCGTTATCTAAAAAGTCTCAAGTTTATTCCACATTCCAATAATTTAGAGCATTCATCTGTACCTAATTTGAACAGAAAATTAAGCATTCAATGTGATAATGGAAGAGAATTTGATAATGGGTCGTTTCGGAAATTTTGTAAGTTTAATAGTATTTCTTTTCAGTTTTCTTATCCACATACATCATAAAATGGGAAAGCCGAAATAAAAACTCACTCCATTAATAATATTATTCGGACTTTACTATCCCATGCGTCATTACCACCTTCATTTTGGCATCATGCATTACAAATGGTTACTTACCTTCTTAACATACTCCTTATCAAAGGATTATCATACCAATCACCACTCAAAATTCTTTATCAAAAAGACCATTCGTATTCTCATCTTCGGGTGTTTATGTTATGCTCTTTTCTCCTCCTCTACAATCAACAAGCTTCAAGCCCGCTATACCGCGTGTGTATTTTTGGGTTACCTATCTAATCATCATGGTTACAAATGTTATGATTTATCCTCTAATAAAATCATCATTAGTCGCCATGTCTTATGATAAACTGTGCAAGTTTATCATATCTCTTCTCAACTCTGAATTTGCTATAAAAGACTTAGGGCCTTTGAGTTATTTTTTGGGTATCGTTGTAACTCGTCATGCAGGTGGTCTATTTTCATCCCAGAGGAAGTATGCATCAGAGAGTATTGAACGGGTTGTCATGTCATCCTGTTAGCCATCTCCTACTCCGGTTGACACTAAACCGAAGTTGAATGCTAATTCTAGCACACCTTACGAGGATCCCTCCCACTATCGTAGTCTTGCGAGGCTCTTTAATATCTTACATTTACGAGGCCCGATATTATTTATGCAGTGCAACTGGTATGTTATTTATGCATGATCAGAGGGAAGAACATATACACGTTCTCAAACGCATTGTGTGTTTTATTCAGGGTACTCTTGATTATGACCTTTAAGGATTTCACGACACAGAATGAATAGATAGACTGATGACATGTCCAAACTCACGGCTACGCCTGACGCTCCTGATAGAGTGAGTTGGTGGGACACTTCTTGCTGAGATAGTATATGGCTCTTTCCTTCCTACCTGTTTCATCGTGCTGACCAAGGACACAACTTATGGATGCTATTGGTTTACACTTATATTCATCATCGGTATCTACTCGCATGCCTTATACATATGTTGATTGGGGTGGATGTCCAGTTATTAGACGCTCGACATCTTGTTATTGTATGTTTCTTGGTGATAACTTGGTCTCTTGATCGGCTAAACGCCAGACTACTTTATCGCGTTCCAGCGCGGAGGCCGAATATCGAGGGGTAGCCAATGTAGTGTTTGAGTCATGTTGGTTGCGTAACCTCCTCTTAGAGCTTCACTTTCCTACTCAGAAAGCTACCTTGATCTACTGTGATAATGTTAGTGCGATATATCTCTTTGGGAATCCTGTCCAACATCAGCGCACTAAACATATCGAGATGAATATTCACTTTGTTTGTGATAAGGTAGCTCATGGACAAGTACGTGTCTTGCATGTCCCTTCACGGTACCAAATTGCTGACATCTTTATTAAGGGTCTTCCCTTAGTTCTGTTTGAAGATTTTAGGAACAATATTAACGTACGACAACCGCATGTTATGACTGCGGGGGTGTGATAGAATATACTGTGATATTATTAGAGATCTTCTACATGTGTAATTATGGTAGTAGTCTTGTATTAGAAAAATATATAATTGATTTCCGTAATTATAGGCTAGGTTTACTATTGTATATGACGTATATAAACCTTTTACATTAATGAAAATAATCAAGGGATTATTCTCTTTCATATACTCCTCCCATCGGTTACGCCTCAGTTTCCCAATATATGTATACATATATAAATATATATTGAAATTACACATTAGCAACATTAATATTTAGTTATCAAGAGACGTTTGAACCGTAGCTAAGAGCTATTACTTTTTTAACTATCCAATATTCAAAACCAACTGACTTGTTGTTTTTCATTTTGATAAGAATATGTGGTTGCAGCTCGTTCTTTGTCTAAATGAGCCTTCACTGCCCGGCCGACCCCTATTTTCACCTAACTAATCTGTATTCATGCCTACATCAGTGACTTGGCTTTGTCCCTGAGCAAATACTTTTGAATTTTCCCAGTAGCAGTCTTTGGAAGCTCTTCTTCAATAACAATTGTTCTTGGCACCATGTAAAGTGGCAAATTCTCTTTACAAAACTCTCTCAACTCCTTTTCCGTCACCTTCTGTGCATCAATTTTCAAGCTGACGAAAGCGCAAGGCGTCTCGCCCCAATAATTGTTTGGCTGTGCCACTACCGCAGCCTCGTTCACCGCCGGGTGCTTGTACAAAATTGACTCGACTTCCACGCTGCTTATGTTCTCCCCACCACAAATTATCACATCTTTCAATCTGTCCTTCACTTCTAAGTATCCATCTGAGTGCAGTACTCCAACATCTCCTGTGTAGAACCATCCATCATTCTTCATGCATTTTAATGTTCCTTCAGGGTCTTTAAGGTACCCTAGCATCACACTACCTGTTAGGAATAAAACTTTAGATGGAAATTCACTACTAAAAATCAGGAATTGGTAACGTGTAAATTCTGTAGCTAAATAGCAAAATTTGTCTTTAATCCTATTTAGTAACAGAATAACAAAAAATGGTTAATTACGAGCGTTTTAGCGACGATGTCTTACTTAATTCCACTTTTTGTAGTGATTATCAAGAAAATAAGCAGGATCCTGTAGCATATCTGAATTTATGAGAACGGATGAAACTTTTCAGTGTTGCGGCTATTAATCTTCCGCTTTATGAAGTGTCTTAGTTTATTTAATCTTGAATTTTAGTGGATCACTTTTAATTAATTCAGACCAAACATTTTATGATAACAAATACTCTATCCCTTTCAGTATACTGTATGTGACCCTATTTTTGTCCTTTCACAATGATATTTTTTTTAATATATTTTACCCTTAGTCATAACAAGCTTTTATAGTGATTACAGAAACAGAGGTGGAGGTAGGAACTGATTACGGGTTCAGCAAAATCTAGAAATGTTAGTCCAAATGATGTATATGTATTAAGAATTCCATTAAATATGTACAAAAATTAAATATATAACCCAATGACTAGCACTTGAGGTAACTACCCTAGAATTCAGAACCTATAAGATTCAAATTCTGAATCCACTTCATCAAATCCGTAAATATTACTCTGTGTTTAATAATGTAAGTTTCCAAAGTCTTTTTTTTTTTGGTTAAACTCCATACTCAGTACGATAAGGACACAAAATGAAACAACATACAATTGTTAATATGAATGTACATATATGTTCGATTGATAATGAAGAAAACTCTATTTTAACGACAGAAAATAAGATCGATCAAATTCTATACGTACCTCCTCTCAAAACGATTTCTCCAATAGCCATTCCATTTCTTTCAATGCTGATGCCAGTTTCAGGGTCCACTACATCAACTTCAGTAAATCCTACCATCCTCACTCCTTGTCTTGACTTGAGTGTTGCTCTTTCTGAATTTGTCAAATGATTCCATTCTTGTTTCCATGCACATGTCACTGCTGGCCCTCCTGTCTCTGTCAATCCATAACCATGACTTACAACAAACCCTAAAGATTCCGTCCTGTCGAGGACGGCGGCCGGAGGTGGCGCTCCAGCGGTTAGTAGATGGACAGGGGAATCAAGGGGTTTCCTTTTTGGATAGGTTGATAGCATGTTGAGCACTACAGGTGCACCACACATATGAGTTACCTGTTGAAGACATATAGACCGTTTGTATTAGATGACTTGAAAGTTGCTGATAATCGTTAAAGTGTTTTAAAATATTTTTTAGTGCTGAAATTTATTTTATAAATAAATAATTACTATATTATTGGGTGAAAATGTTAAAACGGGTATTACACCATTAATGTGTTTGATGGAAAAAAGTGCTAATAAATATTCTTTCTATTAAAATGACTAATATGTCCTTAAAAATATTTATAAAATATATATAAATTATAAAGTGTCTGTATAAGGCGAATAACGGACAACGAAAATGGAAGGAAATAGACTTCATAGTTCTATTTGGAGAAGTATTTTGAGAATTAGAAAAGATATTAGAGATTAAAAAAAATGAATATGGAGACTCCTATCTAGGACGAGGGCCGGTGATGCACCACTGGTGCACCAATACATATGTGAATTACCTGTTGAAGAAGACATGATTAAATAATTATTAGTAAGAGATGATGTTCTATAACATTAATTAATATCACTAATCGATAATTTAGAATAAATGAAAAGTAGCTTGATATAATATGTTAAATTACTCTAGTTGTGAATATTAGTACACTGTACCGACATATAGGCCCAATATTTAATAATGTGTTTTCTTCAACACATGAAGTCTGTAAGCAAGATGTCACATTTCTTAACATGATATCAAATCGAGCAAAAATATTGAGTTCTAATTCACCGTACACATAATAAAAAAGATCTATTATGTGTGCGCCCTGTGAAAAAGAATTGAACTCGCACGTGAAGAATTGTTATTGAAAAGACATAGTAATTAAGTACTCCCTCTATCATAATAATTAATGTTGGCACCTTTTAATTGGATACAGATTTTGAGAAAAGAAAAAAAAATTTTAAAATGTGAAATTTGTAATCTTGAAAACAATAGATATTACCCCTGCAATATAACTGAGTTGATGATGTAAAAATTATGTCATGGTGCGTATAGCTTAAATATTCAGTCTTGTTCCTATTTTGTTTCTTGTTCCTATTTTGACGTTTTTTTATTTTTAGAAACACTCCTTTTTTTGCTTATTCAAAAAAACTATATTTATTTATAATAATTTAACTTTAAACTTATTTTATTTTTAAATGATTTATAACCACTAAAATATTTATGTATATTATGCTCTAAATTTCATATTTTAACATTCTTTTTTTTTTAATTTCACGCTCAGTCAAACACTCTATATAAATTGGAACGGATGGAATAGTATTTTCTTTAATAAATTAAGTTGGTAAACAAGGTCACACCATTCACCATTATATCATATCAGAGATATTGTATTCGAGTTTCACTATCATCACCCTTAATATTAAAAACGAGTTTCACTATCATCACCCTTAATATTAAAAATACAAATTTCATGCTTGACCACAAAAAGAATCAGGCGCACAAGAAAGAAGACTCATTAGAGACATAATTAAGTGATCAAAAGTATATTTTTTTCTCTACCAATTTAAACTTTTAAATGAAATGAACGATACCTTGTGTTGGTGAATAGCTTCATATATTGAAGCAGCATCATGACTACGACGGAGACATACATTAGTTCCACCAACAGCAGCCATGGCCCAACAAAATCCCCAACCATTAGCATGAAAAATCGGCAATGTCCACAAGTACACCGCTTGCTTCGGCAAGCACCAATCAATTAAGCACATGACACTCATGGTAAATGCACTTCTGTGACTGTGAAGTACGCCCTTCGGGGTGTACGTGGTCCCAGAAGTGTAATTGAGTGTCATGGGCTCCCACTCGCTCTTCGGAGCAACCCATTCGAAAAATTCATCTCCTTTTTCAACAACGTTCTCATAACTATTATGAAAAAAATCATTTTTCAACATCGAAGACGTACAACTACAACTATCTTCGATGAGGATTAATTTCGGACGTTGTAAATTAGGCGGAAATAGAGAAATCGCCCCGAGGACTAGCGAACTCGCTTGATAGTCCACGAATACGAGCTTTGATTCGCTGTGCCGCAGCAAAATCGAGAGGGTACGCAGATCGAGGCGGAAATTTATGTTGTTGAGGATCGCTCCGGACATTGACACGGCGAATTGAAGCTCGTACATTGCTGGAATATTCGGAGCTAACACGGAAACTACGTCGCCTTTTTTAATTCCGAGTGATGTAATTGAAGAAGCCAATTTTTTGCACCTAGTGTAAGTTTGTGACCAAGTGTAACTTGTATCATTGTACACAATTGACGTGCAGGTTCCATAAACAACGGAAGCTCTTTCCAAAAAGTCCATAGGAGAAAACGGGCACGAATTCGCAGGCCCCTTGGCTTTCCCGTTTTCTCCGAAAATTTCCTGAGGACTGACATGATTCAAGTTAAGGGAAGAACGGATGGTACATTTCTTTAATTTGTTTACTTCAAAAGGGGTTCTTGATTTAGAGAGTTGATATTTTAATGTGTTGGAATGTATGCCAAGGGATGATAAGTTGTAAAAACGAAGACCTGGATTTTCTGCTTTGCATATTGGTTTTAATATAACCATAATGTGATGTGTTTTGGTTTTTTTTTCTTCCTTTGTATGGGATATATATAACAAGCTATGGAGAAGTTGGGCATACAAGAAAATTAAATGTCCCGTCAGCGGCAGTATGAGGGTTTCTTCTTGAAATAAAGGAGGGCCCCTTGTGCGCAGCGTAGTACTGATCTAACCTTTGAAATCAATTGAGTCACCATGATTTACCTCCTTCACAGACCTGTCGGACCGGGGTGTGGGGGCTCCTGGGGTGGGAGATTCCACCTTTATGGAATAAGAAAATTAAATGCTAAAGGTACGAGCATTAATATGTATTTATCAGACGGTCCAACATGTCTTTTTAAGTTTTTTAATCGATAACTATCTTTTAGTCCAATTCACGCATCTGTCAGTAGGGTGTTCAGATACAATAAATAGTTAATCGTGCAATTTCTGAAAATTTAAATCTTAATTTCCTCTAAAAATTCTTCGATCCAAATGACAGCTCGTTTAATTGACAAATTGAGGCAATCAGCTGAAAACGATCAAAAAGTCTATGTTTGATTATCTTAATCGAGAAATTGAGGTGTTTTATCGTTAGAAGTCAAAGCATGACACATATCATCATGCACAACCTGTCTAACTTAGCTTCTTTCATCCCTCAAGAGTCAAGACCAATAACTATTAGTACTTGTTACAATTTTAAATATAAATTGACTGGAACATTGCATAATATTTTTGACTGGACATATTCATTTTTATACTCCTTCAAATCTTTTTTGTCTTATTTCAACATTGCATAATATTAAAATAAATTTAATTATTTTTCTCTTCTATCAACCTATGAACATTGAGACCAAAAAAAAAAAAGACCCTACCTTTCACTTGTCAAGTTTTGATCAATTTTAGTTATTTCTTTGATTTCAATTTATGTAATGATATTTGATAGGATATTAAATTTTAAAAATAAAGAAAGATTTTTTAAATTTATAAGTTAAAATAAGTTATAAATATTTGTGTGCCTATAAATCATCTCATTAAAACAAATAAGTATTTTGAAATTAAATTATTATGAAATATAAAAAATATCATTCTTTTTTATATTGACTAAAAAAAAGAATATCGCATAAACTAAGATAAGGAGAGTATAAAAAAGTTTGTAATTTATTGTTTTTTTTTTGCAACTTTCCATGTGTTTTGTATGGGTGTAACAAAATTAAAGTGCGTAAGTAATTAACTTTTCGAAACAAATTTAGGAGGCAAAATATGTACTTTCCTTATTTAGTGGTTATAGTTATGACTTGAGTTCTTTTAACACTCAACCATTTATCACTTAGGATTAGTATAGGGTGTGTAAGAATAATGCTGAATATTAGTATTGGTATCAGTAGTGTTGGTTTAATAATGCTGATATTAATTATGTTGAGATTATTTCTTATTTACTGTTTGGTTTGGTGTATTAAAAATAACATGCATTGCATAATTTTTGAAGAAAATTTGGTCGTTTACAAAACTAACCTCCACATTCTTTAGCTTTGTACACTTTATGAGCAATTGTGTCTTTAGCCATAATTATGCATGTATTAAAAACTTGTGTGTTGTTAATATCATGGTTTGCTATTTATTAGTATCAACTAATACACTCTACCTGTAAAGAATGAATCTTGGGCCTAACTCAACTCCAAAAGCTAGCTTGTATGGTGAGGATTGTCCAAGTCCATATAATGAGTTCATGTTCCCATTCCATATCTGATGTGGGACTCTTAGCACTTCCCCGCACGCCCAGACCTTGTTAACTGGAGTGTGAATAATATAATTTGGAAGCCCAACATCGGTGAACAAAGAATTGGAATATGCCTGGCTCTAGGATGAGGATTGCCCAAGTCCATATAAGGAATTCATGTTCCAATTCTATATCCGATGTGAGACTCTTAGCACTACCAAATGACCCCTTAGAGAGAAGGTTCAGATTTCACTCATTTACTATTCGTAGTTTGTCTATTGGGAAAAAGGTCAAAAAATACCTGTCAAATTTTTTGTTGGCTAATTTATTCTCTATTTTACAATTCGACCAATCAAGCCTCTGCCATCAACAAACTTCACACATATACCCCTCAAATGGACAATTCCCTCAAACCGATCAAATTACCCAATTTCACTTAAATTGCCCACTCCCTTCGTTGAGCCACCCAATCCACCTATCATCATCACCAACTTCAGCTTCTTTAATGGGAAAAAAAATCAAAAACACAAACACTCAAATGATGAAACCAGAAAATCCACCTTAGATTTCACATTTAAACCCATCTCCGATAGTAAAGATTTTCGATTCGGTGGCCAACTGTTTGTTAAATTCTTCACAAACTTTCGTGCACGACCGTTAGAATGCTTCCGTCTCCTCTCTCTTCCATCGCCACCGTCAACCACCACCGCCACCAAAAACTCCACTTTCACTTCAATCATTACTTATTTACCGACTAAGTTCACAATTTTAGCACACCGTGCTTGAATACGCTCACATTAGGGCTCGACATAAAGAAATCGAAGGTTGTTTTGATTGTTTTCTAATCGGAAAACATGAAATATGCAATCAACCCGGTTTGGCCAATGGAGATTGTTAGTGTTTTTGCCATGATTTTCTTATCATATTTGAGATTTACTTTTTTTTTTGAAGGAAAATCAAAATTTACCATAATTATTTTTACTTTTCTTAAATGAAAATATAATTCTTTTTTATATTTGGTTATCACTTTTCTGGGAGGAGAAGTGCAAAAAAATCTTATTTAGGAGGAGATTTTTTCCCAATAAATTTTTAGTTTCTCATATGTTGGTCAACTGGCCAAAACATATAAGATTTATTATGCATATTTTAGTATATTTTTTTATTGTCTGATTTATCGCCGTTAAAAAATTATAATTATTAGATTTCGCATGATGCCTTTATTATTTTCGATTCCAACAGAGATCCCGTTGGGCCAAACACCAACTGAACCACCGTGAACCCCCATTTTCAGCCATGTAAATTCACCATTGACCACCTTCCCTTTTTCGTAAGTACCAAAACAGGAAAACGCAAAAACGGGAATTGAATAGGGACAAAACAGAGAAAAAGAAAGGAGAGCACGCAGGGGTCGGAGACGTTTTCATTGTCCAAATGCCACCTTAGCTCCACCGGCGACTTATTGTCGCACCACCCCTGTTCCACCACCCAGAACCGTTGAAACACCCACCTGAAAACTCTAGAGAGAGGAAGAATGAGATTGTATTTGAGTATTATTTAGTATGGGTTAAATTAATCAGGTAACTCGGGTCGTGTTAAAATCGGATAATTTAAGTGAAATTGGATCATTTCGTTCGATTTGGGAAATTCGTCCAATTTAGAGGTATATATGTGAAGTTGGTTGACGGTAGGGGCTTGATTGACCACACTGCGAAACGGAGGATAAAGTTATCAAATAAAAGAAAATAGATGGATATTTTTTACCTTTTTTCATTGCCAATTTTATGATCTATTAGAGTTTTGGTTAGGGGTGGGTGTATATCGGTTCGGTTCGGTTCGATTTTGTATCCGAAAAATATGAATCGAATAAAAATCATTTTTTTTAAAAACGAATACAACTTTAAAAAAAACCCGATATGTTCGGTTTATATGCCGAATGTATCGGATTATATCGATTTTTTCTAGTGGGCCGGGACGGGTTGGGGAATTTTTTATTTATTTTTAAAATTGAATTTCAAAAATTGAAAGTAACATTCACACCTACACTATCATGAAATTTCGACGTTGAAATCTATTGTGTATCGTGAGATGTTTACTAAAGAAAAAGGAAAATTAGAAATCGATTTGGGGAAAAACACAAATTGATTGAGAAAACGGACGTTTTTTCTAAAAATTGGCTGCGCAAAATTGCCTTTTGGCAGTTTAACTGGCCCCGTCTCGAAAAAATACGCAAAATCAATTTTTTTTGGATAAAACGTACATTCGAGCGCAGAGTTATGACCATTTAAAGTTTTATCAATTTACAACTACTTTTTCTCCCTACATTTTATGTCAATGCTTCCGTGATATGTTAATCAAGTTCATACCGCATGCGACTTCCCTAAAAGCTTCATAGATTAGCTTCAATGACTATGATTCAAGAGATAGTAATAGCCTAAAACCTAAAATAAAAAATAAAAAAATTTATTTAATTCGATTCTTCGGTTCAGTTTTTCAAAAAATCGTTATCGAACCGAATTTCGATTCGGTTCGGTTCGATTTTTTCGGTTCTCCGGGTTTTTTGCCCACCCCAATTTTGGTACATTTATATTCTTGTCATTAATAAATTATTTCATATTTGAATTATTGTTAAGATACGGAGATTCACTCTAAAATGAATGAACTCCACGCATTCAAATTTTCTATAAAAAAAAATCATTTTTACCCTCAACATTTGACTGAGATTTCAAATCACACTCAATCTGGAGTTGTGTTAGGAATCATGGGCAAAATTATGACTTTTAGTGATGAGGGTAAGAATGGACCAAAAGCTTAACGAAGGAAAGTTCGCTAATTTCGAATAGTACATGATCAACAAATTTAATAGTTATCTCTATAATCTCTTTTCGATGACTTTTAAGCAATACGAATTATTTTTAGTGTAAATTAGTATGTTATAACTTATAATATGTTACTCTATCATTTATTCTAGGCGATCAATTAATAACAAATTTTAAAAAATATTTGTAATTACTTCCTCTGTCCCAATTTATATGACATGTTTTCCTTCTTAGTCAGTGTAAAAAAAATGACACAATTACTTATTTGACAATAATTTAATTTTAAATTTTACATTTTACACTTAACGAGATGATCTATAACCACACACATATCTTTGATTTGTTTTAGACCACAAGATTCAGAAATCTTCTTTTATTTCTTAAATTACATGTTTAGTCAAACTACATCACATAAATTGGAATATAGAAAATAAATGTTAAGTAACCTAATTGTATATACATTTTTGACATTGTACGTGCATAGAGCTTAAAAGTACTCTTCGGGATGATTTGATTGGTGGAGTAAAGAACTATGATCTGAAGATAAATTGGGAAGTTATTTTATCCTATCTTTATATAATTGTTTCGAAATTAGTTGTACCGCCACCACATCTTTTTATTTGTATATTTAGGATTTGATTTATATCATGAATATTAATAAGAATTCAATCATTATAGCAAAATAAAATCTTGATTTGGAGAGAAGAAAAAATAAATTTTGACGTGACTGTTAAAAAAAAACAACAAGTAAGCAAGGTTTTGTCATTGAGCAATAAGTTTTAGAAATTACTAAAGTACTAAAAAAGCCAGAACAATAACTACCAATTCATCATCTAATATATTCCCAAAAAGTCAAAAATTAAGTGATAAAAGTTGTGTAAAAATCTTATACACAGTCAGACAACAATCTCAAGATTAAATCCCCAGGATAAAATAACAAAATGACAAGTTCACCCTTTTCCAAAAGCTTTTCTCCCAAAAAAATTAAAGAAAGAAAAGGCTAAAAGTGAAAATAAAAATCTACCACAATTTATCCATTTAAATACCCTTTTAGTTCAATAAACCAAACGTCTATAAATAAAAATATATTTTCTAAATAATTACTCCCCGGTCCATTTTATATGATATTTTTAGAGTGAAGACACCCTTAAGAAATTCACTCACCTCGAGAAAGTAAAGGTGTTTTCACTAAATTGTTCTTAATTAAATAGTATTTTTCCTATCCCAATTTATATGACATATTTTTCTTTTTAGTTAGTTTAAAAAAGAATGAGACATTTCCTTATTTGACAACAACTTAATTTTTACGCTTGACGAAATGATCTATAACCGCACCAATATCTTTGGCTTGTTTTAGATCACAAAATTCAAAAGTATTCTTTTATTTCTTAAACTATGTGCCCTCAGTCAAACTACATCATACAAATTGGGACAGAGGGAGTATTAATATAATTTCTTGATTACGTACAAACTCACTTTTCTAAATAACGGTAAATTTGAAAGAAAAAATCAGTACCTTCTTGATTATATTAAAAATCTTATTATTTTAGATTGAATATTAAAAATAAAAACATCATATAATATGAATTGAAGAAATCAATATCATTTTATCTTGTACTCCCTCCGTTTCAAATTATCTGTCGTGGTTAGTAAAAATAGTTATTTCAAATTATTTATCATTTTAAAAGTTCAAGGCACACTTAATTATTTTATCTGATTTTATGCTTAGTAGAATTTTGTTATTAATGGAGATGACACATAAATAAAGTAAATATTTACTGGAGTGATATGGGTAAAAGTAGGCAAATACCCCTCCTAATTAACATTTCTTAAGGGCGTACAAATCAAAAAACGATAAATAATTTGAAACGAAACGAGTATTATAGACCCGTCATTATGCTTCTTTTGTCTCGTGATGTGTCCAATACCCACATTAGAGCCCAACTATATTTGGATTCGCGTCGTATAAGGTCTCATTCGGAGGAAACACTCCCTATCAAGAAGTTTTTCATATTCGGAGCTTGAACTCCGAAATATCTGATTAAGGAAGAAGCAGTCTCATCCACGACGCCACATCTCATTATGCTTTCAAGATTTAACTTATTCCTCAACCAAACGAACTAACCCCTCCAAAGTACAATTTCTCTATCCTAATCAATGTCGAGGTGGGTATGCATGCCGAATCTATATCAGGTAGCTGGCTAATTAATTTAGTATCGAAATGAATGCTACAACTACTTACTGGTCGTCAGGTCAATGGTGAATCGTCCAACTCCAAGTTGGTAGTTGCAATTAATTTACAGTTTGAAGGAGGGAGCCCGAGGGGGTGTGTGTTACTGAAAGAATACACGTATATATCGTGTATATTCCAAATATATTTTGTATAATCCTATTAGAATTCTTATACAAATATAATTATGATAGTAGTCTTGTATTAGGAAAGGTAGTAATCTTGTATTAGGAAAATATAGATTTAATTTTCATAATTAAATATTATATATCATGTATATATACCTTTTACATTAATGAAATTAATGAAGGTGATTATTCTTTCATGATTACAAAAGGTTTGCAGATTATGTGTCTACTATTGGATTTTCTCACAGCATGTCTGATTATTCTCTGTTCATCTATCGTCGTGGTGCTTCTCTGGCATACATTCTGTTATATGCGGATGATATTATATTGACTACCTCTTCTGATAAACTGCACAAGTCTATCTTGTCTCTTCTCAGCTCCGAATTTGCTATGAAAGACTTGGGGCCTTTGAGTTATTTTTTGGGTATAGCTGTAACTCGTCATGCAAGTGGTCTATTTCTATCCCAGATAAAGTATGTAGCTGAGATTATTGAACGGGCTGACATGTCATCATGTAAGTCATCTCCTACTCCCGTTGACACCAAATCGAAACTGAGTGCTAATTCTAGCACACCTTACGAGGATCCCTCCAATTTATCATAGTCTTGCGGGGGCTCTTCAGTATCTTACATTCACGATGCCCCATATTACTTATGCAGTGCAGCATGTGTGTTTATTTATGCATGATCCGAGGGACGAACATATGCCGCTCTCAAACGCATTACATTCAGGACACTCTTGATCCGTATCTACTCTCATGTCTTATAGATATGTTGATTGGGGTGGATGTCCAGATACCAGACATTCGACATCTGGTTATTGTATGATTGGTGATAACTTGGTCTCTTGGTCGACTAAACATCAGGCTATTTTATCGCGCTCCAGTGCGGAGGCCGAGTATCGAGAAGTAGCAAATGTGATGTCTGAGTCCTGTTGGCTGCGTAATCTCCTATTAGAGCTTCATTTTCCTATTCAGAAAGCTACCTTGGTCTACTACGATAATGTTAGTGCGGTCTATCTCTCTAGGAATTCGGTCCAACATAAGCGCACTAAACATATCGAGATAGATATTCACTTTGTTCGCGAAAAGGTAGCTCGTGGACAAGTATGTGTCTTGCATGTCCCTTCACGGTACCAAATTGTTGACATCTTTACTAAGGTCTTTCATTAGTTCTGTTTGAAGATTTTAGGTACAGCCTCATCGTACGACAACCGCCCGCTATGACTGTGGGGGTGTGAAAGAATATACACGTATATGTCGTGTATATTCCATATATATTTTGTATAGTCCTATTAGAATTCTTGTACAAATGTAATTATGTAATTCTTGTATTAGAAAAATGTAGTAGTCTTGTATTAGGAAAAGGTAAATTTAATTTTCATAATTAAATATTGTATATCATATATATATATATATATATATATATATATATCTATATATATATCTTTTACATTAATAAAAATAATGATGGTGGTTATTCTTTGAGTTACCCTCCAATTTCTGCAGGCAGTAAGAACTTCTGGGTCAAATTTATAATCAATATTTAAAAGTTAGGTCACTATTTTTACTTCTCTTCCAAGATTAAAATAAATAGTGGGTTTCAAAAAAAGAATTCAAATTTGTAAATTTTGTGGTATTCAATGCAATTGATCTTGATCGGACAAAATCAGACAAGAAATCGATTAGAATAAAAGAAATCAACTTCCAAGTTCTCGTAGGAGATTCAGATTCTTTTTTTAATGCATCGAAAAAAAGATTCATTCCTAACTAATAAAGATTTCACTCTTTTTATTCAAGAGGCATTAGTATTGGATCATCAAATTTATTCAAGATAACCCAAAACGTAGTGATATTTACTGCCACAATCAGAATAACGATTCTAATATCAAAGATTTTGATTATCTCGTCTTTTGATTGTTAGTTAATAAATTCAATTTGTTGTTGTGTTTGAAGCTCAGATTGTGATTAAATTACTAATTTCGTAATATATGGATGGTGAAAATCATATTAAAAGGGTAATTCATTATTGTTGAACAAACTTAAAGAAGTGAGTTTGATTGCCTCGATTTATTATTGTGTTTTTAAAGCTCAAATTGTGATTAGAGTACTCTGTAAGATTTGGGTGGTGAAAGCAATATTAGAAAAGTTATCAATCATTGTTGAACAAATTTGAAGAAGTGAGTTTAAATATTGAATTTGATTTTTACAAGAATTTTGGAGTGGGTGTTGTTTAGACTTGTTAATATAAGAAAGTTGTCTACGAAATTTTAAGTCTTTTGGTGAAGATTTGAGTTGCTTTTGAACAAGAACTGTAACCGAATATCTCAGGAAAAAGTCATTTTTGTAACTAGCGATATGTTATACACTTTTATAAAAGTAATACATGATTTATATAAATTATAAATATTATATGATAATATATATGGGTGATAAATATTGTTATAAAAAAAGTAACTATCCAATGTAAACAAAAAATATAACTATGTAGGTGTAAAGTGTTGCGTTGAGCAATATATTTAATTTCCTTACAAATTGCTATCAAGGTGCCAAATTTGATGATTCTAAAAAGTAATTCTGAAAAGTAGGGGGAAAATGCCTAAAATGCGCTCTAACCCCCGAGTATATTTTTAAAGATTTTTTTTTACATTTATCAAGTAAGCTGAATAATAATTCAAACACGTGCTGAACAAAAGAACAAATAATAAAGGAGTCCGATTATTTTCAGGTCATTTCACTCTTCTAACAAAATAAAAAAATAGAATTATCTCCTACACTCTTAATTGTTTTCATGGAAAATAGTTGATTCTCCTGGAATTTGATTTTGTGAATGACAATGTTCTTTCATAATCAAGTCTTGACTTGTGTCGCGTTAGATTTTGGTTCGAATTTTTCAAATAAATATCAAAGAAATGCTTTAAAAATATATTCAGGGGGATAATCGGACGACCTTAAAGGTTAGGTGTGTTACCGTAAATTTGAGCAAAGGTTGAAATATATTTTAGACATTTTTCCTGAAAAGTAAGTGAAATACTATTTCCTCCGTTCCATAATAAGTTGTTTTTTTTAGCTTGTGCACACCCCTTAAAAAAGTGCTCACTTTTAGAAAATTAGGAGTGCTTTTACTAATTTACACTTAATCAATACTTAGAAAAAGAAAATATAATTAATAAATGCTAATTATTTAAATAAGGACAATTTTGAAAGAACATGCTCAAAATATTCTTCAAATTTTAAAGATTCACGTATTTTAAAAAAAATTGAAATATCTAAACAATCTCGGAACGAAGGAAGTATGACGTGCAGCATCTCTTAAATTTAGGAAGGTACTTATCATTTTCTTCATTTAATAAGTCTATTTAATGGCTTATTACACTCAGCCCACGTATCCATCCACCCTAAAAGTTAAATCATTTGTACTTTGTCCATTTCCTTACTAATAATGCAGTATTCACTTTGCATTCCTATTTATTAAATTATGCATATTAATTATGTTTTAAAATTTTAACTAGAAATAGTTTAAAAGTTATTTAATGATTAGGTTAAAAGAGAAAAAAATAAAAACAAATTTATCTTGATTTATTAAAATGGATAAGTAAAACAAAAATTCAGGGGATAACTTCACTTTTGATCCCTTAGTTATTGATAAATTCTGGTTATGGTCCTTGTAATATTTAACTAAGCGTATTTAACCTTTAATTAACTAAAATATGTGATTTTGATCATTTTTCATAGCAAATGTATGATATTTAGAGTGTTTTTAGAATCATAGCCTCAAATATGAAGTTTTAATACAAATTTAACATACTACATTGACATTTGAATGGTTTAGCACTTAATAATTTATTAAATCTGTACATATTCACGGATTGAGGGGATTAAAAGTGGCACATATCCAACAACAACACCAACAATAATATACCCAGTGTAATCCCACTAGTGGGGTTTGGTGAGGGTAGACTGTACGCAGATCTTACATCTACCTTGGAGGTAGAGAGGTTGTTTCCGATAGACCCTCGGCTAAGAATAACGCAATACAACAATAACAATATAGCAGTAGAACAATAACAAAGCCAGTCAAATAAGAAAGGAATAGTAACTATAACAAACTAATATGCTATGCAGAAACTAGAGACAATAAATAATATCAGAAGTCACAAGAATCATGAAAGCATATACGTGGATACATGTGTAATTATGGTAATAGCCTTGTATTAGAAAAGTAGATTTAATTTTCATAATTAATTATTGTATATCATGTATATATACCTTTTACATTAAGAAAAATAATCAAGAGATTATTCTCTTTCATGGTATCAACAATCTAGGGCAATATTTTTTTTCTCAAAATTTTCCCACCTTACGTCGCCCTAACCCTACCAGTGGTGGCCGACGGTCGACCCTACTCCCATGCTCACCTTAGAAGAAGACGACTTGGCTAAAAGGCGGTTATCAGAGCCAATTCTGCCATGATGGTGTCCACATCACGCGACACCGATGACCATCATTCCTTCTCAGAAAATCTAGCCAAAACCGTAATAATGATGGTGGCAAAAAGGGCCAAAATCATAAAAATGGTGGCAAAAACTGCGGCGACGGCCGCGACGATGGTGGTGGCAGTGGCAATAGCCGCGGTGGCGGCGATGGCAGTGGCGGAGGATAGGGTGGCAGAGGCCAGCAAACTGGGCCGCAACACCACTGGCCGCAGCCTTGGGCCAATGCACAGTGGTAGTGGGATTAGGCCAGTGGGCAGTGGCCCAGTCTACCATATCGAGTAGGCGGTCCTGGTCCAAGAAATTATTGGGCCAGGCCCAACGACTTTCAGCAACCAGGGGCTCTGCAGAATGGGCCCTGGCAGCAGCCTGGCCTGCTTGGGCCTCGGCCACAGCAGGCCTTCGCTACTGCAGGCCCAGCAAAAACCCCAAGTCCCACGGATATCGAGGTAGCGATGCACATACTTAGATTAAATCCTCTGGATGTAAATTGGTACATGCACATCGGTGTCACTTCTCATATAATGTCCGCACTAGGTAATCTCCCATTTTATTTCAATTTGAGCAAACACCGTGACATTATTGTTAGTAATGGTAATTCAATTCCAATTCGTGGTTATGGTCACACAAATTTATCTCCCCTGAACCCACCTTTAGCCTTGAAAAATGTCCTTCATGCTCCTCAATTAATTAAAAATTTGGTGTATGTTTGAAAATTTACAATTGATAACAAAGTTTCTGTTGACTTTGACCCTTTTGGATTTTCTATGAAGGATTTCACGACGGGGATACCTCTAATGGGATGTAATAGTCGGGGGAACCTCTATCCCATCACCACATCCATCACCACCACTAATCAAGCCACATCGTCAACGTTTGCCGCTTTAGCATCGTCCTTATGACATGCGTGTTTGGGTCATCCGGGAGCATCTGTTATTTTCTCTCTTAAAAATAATAATTTTATTGAGTGTAATAGTACGCGTAGTACTAATATGTGTCCTTCATGTCCGCTTGGGAAACATGTTAAATTACCGTTTGTTGCCTCCAATTATAGTACTTTGTTGCCATTTAATATTATTCATACTGATTTGTGGACATCTCCCGTTTTGAGCTCTTTGGGCCACCGTTATTATGTGTTATATTTGGATGATTATTTTAATTTTTTGTGGACTTTTTCGTTATCTAAAAAGTCTCAAGTTTATTCCACATTTCTATCGTTTAGAGCATTCATCCGTACCCAATTTGAATGAAAAATTAAAAAAATTCAATGTGATAAAGGAACGGAATTTGATAGTGGGCCATTTAGAGAATTTTGTAACATTAATGGTATATCTTTCCATTTTTCTTGTCCGCATACATCCTCACAAAATGGAAAAGTCGAGCAAAAAATACGCACCGTTAATAATATTGTTCGAACATTACTCGCCCATGCTTCATTACCACATTCATTTTGGCATCATGCACTACAAATGGCCACTTACCTTCTTAACATACTCCTTAGCAAAGGATTAGCGTACCAATCTCCGCTTAAAATTCTTTATCACAAAGATCCGTCATATTCTCATCTTAGGGTGTTTGGGTGTTTATGCTATCTTTTTTTTTTCCTTCACTACTACAAACAAACTACAAGCCCGCTATACCACTTGTGTATTTTGGGTTATCCGTCTAATCATCATGGTTATAAATGTTATAATTTATCCTCTCGTAAAATCATATTAGTCGCCATGTAATTTTTTATGAAACCCAATTTCTGTTTGCTAAGTTGCATAATTCTGTGTCTAATTCTTATAATTTTTGGGATGATGGGCTTTCACCGTATGTGGTCCACCATTTGGTCCGGCCCCCATCTCAGGATCTGAACCAACAGACACTGGTTGGCCTAGTGCCCAGTGGCGCAGTCTCTTCCAGTGTTCAAATCCAGCCAGTAGGCCCACTGCCTGCTGGCCCATACTCCTTACGTCTTCCGAGTCATCCAGCAGGCCACTACCTGCTGGCCCAAATAACCAACACCCGAGTCCAGTTTCTCGGCCAACATGCCCACTGCCTGCTGGCCCATCCAGTCCGTCACTTGGTCCAGCGTCTCGGCCAACAGGCCCACTACCTGCTAGCCCACATCCCAACCCAAGTTTGCATCTCCAAAATCGAGTTAATTCCGACGTCCTCACACCAACCCAGGTCCAGCCTATTTTTATTCTGAGTTAAGGTCCCGTTACTCCTAGTTAATGGGGTTATTTTTAGATCAAAATGACAGTTTAATCTCAATTCTAATATCACTAAATCACCCCTACCACATAACCCCGTGTCTGCCCTTCGTGATCCGAATTGGAAAATGGTAAAGGATGATGAATATAATTCTCTTATTGAAAATAAGACGTGAGAGTTGCTGCCCTGTCCATCTGGTGTCAATGTGATTCGTTCTATTTGGATTTTTACTCATAAGAAAAAATCTTATGGTTGTTTTGAGAGGCATAAGGCCCTTCTTGTAGGTGATGGCAAAACTCAACATGTTGACGTGGATTATGGAGAGACATTTAGTCTGGTAGTCAAACCGTCAACCATTCACACTGTTCTCAGTCTGGCTCTCTCAAAAGCATGGCTCATTCATCAACTAGATGTGAAAATGCTTTCTTACACTATGATCTCTAGGAAACTGTATACATGCATCAACCTTTGAGTTTCAGGGACCCTGATCATCCTAACCATGTCTGTTTGCTGAAGAAGTCTTTGTATGGGCTAAACAGGCCCCTCGGGCCTGGTACAAAATGTTTGCAGATTATGTGTTTACTATTGAGTTTTTTCACAACAAGTCTGATCATTCTTTGTTCATCTATCGTCGTGGTACTTATCTAGCATACATTATGTTATATGTGGATGATATTATAGTGACTACCTCTTCTGATAAACTGTGCAAGTCTATCATGTCTCTTCTCAGCTCCGAATATACTATGAAAGACTTGGGGCCTTTGAGTTATTTCTTGGGTATAGCTGTAACTTGTCAGGTGGTCTATTTTTATTCCAGAGGAAGTATGCGGCCGAGATTATTGAGTGGGCTGACATGTCATCCTGTAAGTCATCTCCTACTTCGGTTGACACCAAATCGAAGCTGAGTGTTAATTCTAGCACACCCTACGAGGATCCCTTCCATTATCGTAGTCTTGCGGGGGCTCTTCAGTATCTTACATTCACAATGCTCGATATTACTAATGCAGTGCAGCAGGTGTGTTTATTTATGCATGATCCGAGGAAAGAACACATGCATGCTCTCAAACGCATTGTGTGTTACATTTAGGGCACTATTGATTATGGTTTGCACTCATATACATCCTCTGTATCTACTCTCATATCATATACAGATGCTGATTGGGGTGGATGTCCAGACACCAGACGCTCGACATCTGGTTATTGTATATTTCTAGGTGATAACTTGGTCTCGTGGTCGGCTAAACGCCATGCTACTTTATCGCGCTCCAGTGCGGATGCAGAGTATCAAAGAGTAGCCAATGTGGTGTCTGAGTCTTGGTGGCTACGTAATCTCCTATTAGAGCTTCACTTTCCTATTCCAAAAGCTACCTTGGTCTACTGCGATAATGTTAGTGTGGTCTATCTCTCTAGGAATCCGGTCCAACATCAGCGCACAAAACATGTCGAGATGGATATTCACTTTGTTCTAGAAAAGGTAGCTCGTGGAAAAGTACGTGTCTTGCATGTCCCTTTAAGGTATCAAATTGCTAATATCTTTACTAAGGGTCTTCCCTTAGTTCTGTTTGAAGATTTTAGGGATAGTCTCAGCATACGACGACCGCCCGCTATGACTGCGGGGGTGTGAGAGAATATATGTGTGAACAGTGGGCAACTCCTCCGTCTTCAACAACCACTCTTGCTTCATACACAGATGTCGATTGGGGTAGTTGTCCTGATACCAGACGCTCTACGTCTGGTTATTGTGTATTTCTTGATGATAATTTGGTCTCTTGATCCTCAAAACGGCAAGCAACCTTGTCCAGATCCAGTGCCGAAGTAGAATACTGAGGAGTTGCCAATGTGGTGTCTGAATCTTATTGGCTACGAAACCTTCTTTTAGAGCTCCATTGTCCGGTTTCAAAGGAGACATTGGTTTATTGTGAACGCGACACAGTTGACTGGACACGAAGTTTAAAAACAATGAACGAAAGAGTTTTAAAATTTATAATCTTGCATATATCATAACATTTATGTGTCTATAAGACTTTTGAGCCCTGTGGTTTTAACATGTTGCAACATTTGTGTGAATGTGGCTATTAAAGATTGTCATTACAAGCAACAAGCAACAACCAACAACATATATTTCCACCAAGTCGGGTTTGGGAAGAGTAAGATGTATTCATATCATACCCTTACTTTTGTCATATATGAATTAAATTATTACAAGCAAATTAAAAAAATTAAATGAAATTATTTTAATTTTGATAAACTTCTGTTTCTTATCGTTAAATATACCTGGACAAATAATGAAAGAATTATTATTGAATGGTAATTTGAAATGAACTACCATTACTAATTCGAACTCCAGATATTTATCCTGGAAGTTAGTTCGAACACCAACAGTTTTAAGATATTTTCAAAAAAAATACAACTCTCTAACAGTGCAGCAGAAAATCCACGTGTATAACTCTATGCAACAATCAAAAACATATATTATATACAAAAGAAAGATGGAAAAAAGAAGTACCTGAGCAAAAGCAAAAACAAAACATTCATAGGAGCAAGAACCACATTCACTCGTATTAAAAGCCTTAAGATGCAAACAAGAAAAATATTCCCTCCGTTCACTCTAAATTAACTAATCTTGAGAGCTAAATATAAGTAGATTAATTCAATATCTCAAAATTAAAATTAAAATATATAAAAAATTAATAGAATATTTTTACAATAATTAATTATACATCTCCTATATTAGGTAGAATTATATTTTTCATGTAATTAGGATTGATTAGTTACCTAGTTTCTAGCAAAGTAAATATTTATGTTACACTATATATATATATTGTAAATCATAATCAAGAAAAACAATTTCCTACATGGTATCAGATTCTAGGGAAAGATCATAAACCCTAAACTTTTCTCTCAATACAGTCCCCCCCCCCCCCCCCAATTCTTCTTTGCGCCGCCGGCCTCCCTTCTCCGTCCGACAGCTATGTCTAACTCGAAATCCAATTTTCACCCACCCTTGTTGTCTCCAACATCAAATCTCATATCTCCATCACTCTTGATGCAACGGTCCTCTAGTAGATCTACGCTACAATCTCGAGTGATTTACTACATACTATTCTTGAGCCTGATTCCATGGCTATGGAAGTTTGGGAACATTTACGTGACATATTCCAAGACAATAAGAATTTCAGGGCCATCACACTTGAGCAGGAATTTTCCACCACTGATATGGTGGATTTTCCCAATGCGTCTGCATACTGTCAACGACTCAAGGTTTTGTCTGACCAACTCAAGAACGTCGGGGCGCCGGTAACTAACAATCGGCTCATGTTACAAATGGTTGCCGACCTTACTGACGCATATAGTGGAGTAGGCACGCTCGTTCGTCAAAGCAATCCTCTTCCGCCATTCTACCAAGTTCGTTCTATGCTCATCCTTGAAGAAGCGGGTTTTTCTAAGAAGACAGCCACCGTGTCAAATTCCACCTTAGTTGTCGCTCTGTCCGATGAGAATTTGTCACAATTTGAAAATTTGCCGCCAAATCGTGGCCAAAAGGGCCGAAACGGCGGTAACGGGAGCAAAAACTGTGGCGGTGGCCGCGATGGTGGAAAAGGCAGCGACAACTGTCGCGGTTGAGGTGGCGGAAGGGGTGGCGGCCAGCAGCAACGACTAGCCCAGTGGGGCAGTGCGCCGGTACCGTGGGCCTGGCAGTGGCCTTGGGTCATGCCTCCATTTTCATTCCCCGCGGGAAATTAGGCAAGGCCCACGGCTAGGCCAGCAGCCCAGGCACATCGAACCAACCAACAGACCCAACAATCTGGCACGGGAATCCTTAGGACACTGCTGAGCCAGTGGCAGCAGGCCCAATCGGTAGTGGCGACCCCGACATATATCGAGGTCGCGATGCACACTCTTGGACTTACTATGCCTTACGCAAATTGGTACATGGACACCGGTGCAACGTCTCATATAACATCTTCACAAGGTAATCTCTCATCCTATTTTAATTGAGCAATAATCGTGGTTTAATTGTCGAAAATGGTCATTCAATTTTGATTTGTGGTTATGGTATTACAAACTTGTCTCCCCCAAACCCACTGTTAATTTTAAAAAATGTCCTTCACGCACCTCAACTAATTAAAATTTTGATTTTGTTAAAAAAATTACCAATGATAATTTAGTTTCTATTGAATTTGATCCTTTTGGATTTTTCGTGAAGGATTTTCATACTAGGATACGTCTAATGAGATGTGATAGTCGGGGCAAGCTTTATCCAATCACCACAACCACATATCAAGCCAGATTACGATCCAATTTTGCAGTTTTACCTCCTTCTTTATGGCATGAACATTTGAGTCATCATGGAGCACATGTTTTTGCTTCCCTTAAACAAAATAAATTTATTAAGTGTACTAGACCTCGTAGTTCTCATTTTGTCACTCTTGTTCTCTTGGAAAATATGTTAAGTTGCTTTTAAGTCTCGTACTGTTATGCCTTTTGATATTATTCATAGTGATATTTGGACATCTCCCGTTTTGAACTTTTCGGGTCATCGATATTATCTTCTGTTGTTGGATGATTACTCTATTTTTGTGCACGTTTCCTTTGTATAAAAGTCACAAGTTTTTTCCACTTTTCTATCCTTTAGAGCATATATCCACACACAATATGAATGGGATATTGAAAATATTCAGTGTGACAATGGTAGAGAATTTGATAATGGGCCTTTTTGGGATTTTTGCAAAACTAATGGTTTGTCGTTTCGTTTCTCATGTCCACATACATCATCTCAAAATGGAAAAGCAGAAAGAAAAAATTGAACCATTAACAATATTGTTAGAACCTTACTTGCCTATACATCTCTATCACCATCCTTTTGGCATCATGCGTTACAAATGAAAACATATCTTTTGAACATACTTCCGAGCAAACAAATAGCCTACCAATCCCCACTCAAAATTTTATACCTAAGGGACCCATCATATTCTCATTTACAGGTTTTCGGGTGCTTATGCTGTCCTCTTTTTCCTTCTACTACCATTAATAAAATTCAACCCCGGTCAACTCTGTGTATTTTTTTGGGATACCCGTCAAATCATCGTGGCTATAAATTTTTTGACTTATCCTCTAATAAAATTATCGTAAGTCGTCACGTAATTTTTGATGAAACAAATTTCCCTTTTGCCAAATTACATTGTTTCGGGACTCCTACCTATGAATTTCTTGACGATAGCATACTCCCATATTTGATCCATAAATTAGCCTCCCAAACATACCCAACGTGTCCTAGTGTCTCGGCCTAATTACCGAGCCCCATGGCTGCTGGCCCAGATGAGCCTCTCAATGGCAGCCCACTGCCGAGAGGTACAGTGGCTTGCAGTCCGCTGGGTCTCAGCCCACCATCCGGCTTGGGCAGCCCACCGTCCCCTAGCCCACTGCTCGGCAGTCCAGTCACTCCAAGCCCACTGCTAGGCAGTCCGTTACTCTCGTCTGGCCCGACTCTAATTTCGGCCCAACAACTTGTCACTCGTAGTCAACACGGGATTTTAAGCCAAACAAAAAATACGATCTTTACACCCATGATGCCAAGTCATCGTTGCCCTGTAATCTTATGTCTGCCCTTAATAACCCAAATTGGAAAATGGCTTTGGATGATGAATTTAATGCTCTTATTAATAATAGCACGTGGGATTTGGTGCCCCGTCCCCTTGATGTTAATGTGATTCGGTATAAGTGGATTTTTAGTCATAAAGAAAAATCTTATGGTTCATTTGAGAGGCACAAACCCCGTCTTGTAGGTGATGGGAAGACTCAACAGGTTTGGTATGGATTGCGGTGAGACTTTCAGTCTTGTGATCAAACCGACAACTATCAGGACGGTCCTCAGTCTGGCACTTTCGAAGGCATGGCCGCTTCATCAGCTAGATGTCAAAAATGTCTTCCTGCATGGAGACCTCAATGAAATAGTGTACATGTATCAGCCCATGGGTACATAGACCCTACTTATCCTATATTATGGAATTGATTAACAATATTGCTAAAGTTCACGGGGGCGTATCCGTATTTGGCGGAGTGGGTGAACGTACTCGGGAAGGAAATTATATACAAGCAACGAGAAAAATAAACGTAATAGCTAAATGGTGATGGGCAATATCAGTCAGCCATAAACTTTGCGTTTGTGGATGGAAATCATGTGTGCCTGCTGAAAAAATCATTATATGGGCTCAAACAAGCTCCTAGTACAAGAGGTTTGCAGAATACGTTTCACATATTGGATTTTCTAACAGCATGTCTGATCATTTTCTATTCATCTACCATCGGGGTAATGATATTGCTTACATTCTTTTGTATGTGGATGATATCACTTTAACTGCCTCATCTGATGCCCTTCGCAAGTCTATCATGTCACTGCTTGGCTCTGAGTTTTTAATGAAAGATCTAGGGCCACTGAGTTACTTCTTGGGGATAGTTGTGACACGTCATGTAGGTGGTTTATTTTATCACGAAAGAAGTATGCAACAGATATTGTTGAACGAGCTGACATGTCATCGTGTAGGTCGTCTGCCACTCCGGTTGACACTAAACCGAAGTTGAGTGCTTCTTCTAGCAAGCCATATATCGATCCATCACATTACTGTAGATTTGCAGGGGCCCTGCAGTATATCACATTCATGAGACCCGACATCTCTTATGTTGTGCAACGGGTTTGTCTATTCATGCATAACCCGATGGAGGATCACATGCATGCTCTCAAACGCATTGTGCGTATTGTGAGTTATATTCAAGGTACTCTCGATCATGACTTGCATTTATATCCGTCTTCAACAACAACTCTTGCTTCATACACAGATGCCGATTGGGGTGGTTGTCCGGATACCAGACTCTACACGTCTGGTTATTGTGTATTTTTTGTGATAATTTGGTCTCTTGGTCCTCAAAACGGCAAGCAACCTTGTCCAGATCCAGTGCCGAAGCAGAATACCGAGGAGTTGCCAATGTGGTGTCTGAATCTTATTGGCTACGGAACCTTCTTTTAGAGCTCCACTGTCCGGTTTCGAAGGCGACATTGGTTTATTGTGATAATGTTAGTACAATTTATCTCTCAGGGAATCCGGTTCACCACCAACGCACTAAACATATTGAGTTGTATATTCACTTTGTTCGCGAAAAGATTGCTCGTGGACAAGTACGTGTCTTACATGTCCCGTCACGTTATTAGATTGTCGACATTTTTACAAAAGGTCTTCCGTTGATTTTATTTGAGTGGCAGGGAATCATTAAGCAAGTTCTAAATAGATGTAGAGCTTGAATTTAAAGTTTATGGGTTCGGAATCTTAGTTTTTTAAATGATTAGATTGTAAATTAAAAAATTTATATATTTAATAAATTTTTGAGACAAAAATGAAATTGAATCAAAGTTACTAAATTTGGCCAAACGTATAAGCTGTACTCTAGTTCTGCCCTTAATTTTTGCCGAGGTATAAAGGATGGCATTTGCTGGCAGCATTTATTGCATATGGCATGAAAGAAATCTGAGGATTTTTCAGGACAAGAAGAAGGTGGCTAATGTACTAAATACTAGGAGTAATAAGACAGAAGCTACAAAATATTTTCAACAAGGGAAAAATTAAACTCAAACTAGTAAGGTGTTAAGAAAAGTTGAATTTTTATCGATAGAGTAGAAGGTTTTGAGAGCTATATTTTGTACTTTGTTTGGTTTTGTATTGTTGATAGAAGGCTGGGATGGTAGCTGAAATTGGGGTATTTTTTTCCAATTTTGAAAGAAAATATTGTATTCATAAAGTGAGTAATTCTCCACTATTTTCTATTACTATGAAAATAGTTAACAATACTCTTATTTATAATAACACAAAACTTAGTTTATCTAGGAACTAGAAAACATATTCCTTTATTATTATGACTAAAAAACTTATTTAGATAATAACAAACTCGATATAGTCTAACAAGTGGGGTCTGGAGCAAAGGTGAATTAAGAATTTCTAGAACATGAGTGCATGCGCACCACTAAAAAATGTATTAAGTAGGTTTTGATCCTTGTTCTTGTGGATAAATAAGCATTCAACCAAGTGCACCATTCAATTTTTTTGGAGCATGAGTGTCAACATATAATATTAGATAAATTCTAGGAAGTATATAAAAAAATATCTAGTTTGGCGGAGAGATCATGGAAGTTCACGTGCACCACTATTTCAAGAGTAAATTCGCCTCTGATTTAAGGAGTGGAATGTACGCATACCTTATCCCTATATTTGTGAGGTAGAGATGTTGTTGTTTCTATAGACACTCGGCTCAAGAACCCTATTTACACATTAATTAAAATATCAAATTCTAAACAAAATTGAGTTCATACTCCAACTTTAAATTATTCTTCAAATATTCTTCCGTAATTTAAAGTTGCATAAGCTTGCCTTTTTTATTGTTGTATTTTAACTTTTTTTTTCATTATATAGGAATCAAGAATGGATAGATAAAATCAAATATATGGAAAAAATCTCGTAAATATCAGTTCCCCACTAGTCAAAAATCTTGATGGTCTAAAAGTTCAATCCAACCAATTTCAGCTTTCAGTTGTGCAATGAATGATGAATTAAAGAAGGATCAACATAAATCATGTGAATTGAAGATTCCTCTCCAGTGTTAGTGAAAATATGTTGAAAATTAGCCTTTGGCGGGGAGATGCGTCCACCCATCTTTGATGAATTAAACACATGTGTTCCGTATGTTGGAGACCTCGTCTCTTTACACATGCATGATCTACGAAGTGAGTAGATGACCGTAGGGCCAAGAATCGTCTAATTTCGTTGAGAAATGAAAGAGATATTGGTCCACGAAGTAAGGTGTTTGAGACATGGAAATGTGGTGTGGGACAAATCTACCACATCGGTGGGAATAGGAAGAATTGCTCTTTATATAAGTCTCTAATTGGTAAAGGGTTTGGGACCCCAAGGGGTATCCCATGTGTTTAAAGGAGGGAAGACCTAGATGTGCTTGGGTTCAAGGCTAAGCCCACACGCGCGCCGCCGCCGCCCGTCCGGTTCCCTGTTCACGGGGCTGTGGGGCTGTGGGGCTGTCTAATATTATCTTTTTGGACTAGAGAACTCTGCCAGATGTACGGTTTGATCCCTGAAGTTTCATATGTACAGTTTGGACCAGAATTCTTTTTGGTCTGCGTTTTGGAGCATTAACCAACCATTATTTGGCTGATTAATTCCTCCATTAACAGCCCATTACTTGGGCGGTGAACAACCTCTTTCAATGGCCTTAATAGCCAATACTTGGCTGTTTTAATGGCCTCCCTTAATGGCCATTACAGCCTTGTTTTGGCAGTTGGACAGCCCCTCTTGCTTGCTATATATTGAGTAGTGTTTGGCTCAAAACAGTGGCAGCAAACAGGCAGGAAATAGACGAAAAACTGGTAGAAACATAGACGAAATTACAGTGCAAAACTGACTGAAAAACAGTCACGAAAATACCTCAAAACAGTGACCAAATTGTTACGAAAATCAGTGAGCAAACCCACACATATACACAAGATATACCCTACAGAGACACACTATATACACAGAGACAAAAGAGAAGAGTATTGAGAAACTCTTCCTTCCTATTCCATATCTTCAGCAAGTCGAGTCATATTTGTTTTCTTCGCCAGGCTCAACCTATTGGCTTTGTAGTGTTGAGATTAAAGTGTTGTTTTATCTTGGGAGACTATTGCCCGCTAACGTAAAAGCATATATACGGGGCAATCTTGTCTTAAGGATAGAGGGTTATCCTCGACTCAACACACAACGTTGTAACCATCCAGATTTAGTTGTTTCTTGATTTCAGGTTATCAAGATTCAAGACACAACAAACTTGCGACAGTTCTCAACATTGGCTTTGCAAGGTGATCAAGATTCAAGACACAACACACATGCGGCAGTTTTGAAGATTGATCATTTATTTATCCTTTCGAACATTTGTAATAGTTATTACTTGCCGTACTGCTTTATAAAGTACCATAGAAATACCAACAAAATAGGAGTAAAGAAAACTTACTACTCACTTCCGATTAAAAAGAGTGTACACCCAGTATTTATTTTTTGAGTTAAAAAGAATGTATATTTATCAAATCAAGAAAGAATTAACATTTTTTTTAATTTATTCTTATCAAACGTTAGGTGGCAAAATTCCAATACCTATTTAATTAGGAATATTTTAATCAAATTACCTATTTTTACGCAAAAAAATAATATTTTTAAAAAACATGCGAATGACTAAATGAACACTCTTTTTGATCCGGAGAGTATCAAACAAAATCTGGGAGTTTGAGAAATGCTCCCTTTTGTAACGAGAAGATGTGAAGAAAGCTTCATATATAACAATTTTGTCATTATTTCATATTATAATTTCTACATTATAATCCCAATATAAGTTATTCACAGACAAAGCAACCTTTTTATTGAATATACTTTTAAAAAAAAACTGAAGAGGAATTTCAACTTTCAAGTTTTATAAAAAAGCTGTTTGATCAGTTTTTTCAACTGAATTTTTTTTTCATTCACAAAACTTCTATTTCTGGAAATTAAATTATTTTTTTGCATTCACAAAACTTCTATTTCTGCAAATCAAATGCATGTGCAAGTACAACTTCAACTTCAACTTTCAAATATCTTTTCGTAACCTATTTTTTTTTTCAAATAATACATTTTTAAAAATATTACACTTTTATGTCTAAACGCCTTAGACTCTAAGATAACATATAAATAAAATTCTTATCTCAAAAGAGGTGTCACATTATTGAGTCCGAGACTGACATCGGCACTGACACCAGTCACCGACCCCGGATAGGTTTTATAGTTTAACTCTAATAGTTTTACGATAAAATTCTAGTTTAAGTATATTTGATAAATTGTAGTTATAATAGTTTATTAGAATAAGATTTTCTTGTTAGACTATGAAAAGGAGGACTTTTGTCTTTATATAAAGAGACTATTATGATGAATGAAAGCAAGAAAGAATTGCCTCAATATTTTTCTTCTCTCTAAATTTTGTCCCATCTTAATTTTAACATGGTATCAGAGCCACGTTGAAAGAACACAAAACTCTAAATAATGGCGGTGATGGAGAAACCGGCGATAAAAACAAATGAATTGCCGGTGAAGAAAATAAAATTCAAAGAAAAATAATCTACACGTATAACATTACGTCAAACGATAATCCCGAAATTGTGGTGACACAAGTCTAGTTGAAGGGAGAGAATTACGAAGAATGGGCTCAATCCATGAGGACGGTCTTAAGAGCAATGAAGAAATTTGGCTTCGTTGATGGTATGATCAAGAAGTCGGATGAAGAATTAGTGGACTTAGAAGATTGGTGGACTATAAACTCTTTGTTGGTGTCGTGGATTCGTAACACCATTGAACCAACTCTTCGCTCAACGATCTTGCATAAAGAATAAGGAAAAAGAATTATGGACGAGCATTCGGAAGCGGTTCGCTGTTATCAACGGACCCCGGATACAACAACAAAAGCAAAACTTGGGGAGTGCAGGAAGAAAGGAAGGATCATAGTGGATTACTATGAAAAACTAACCAAGCTATGAGAAGAATTGGCAAACTACGAACAGATTCCAACTTGCAAGTGCGAAAAGTGCACATGCAATTTGGGGATGATCTTAAAAACCAAAAGAGAAGAAGAAAAAATGCATCTTTTTCTCATGAGATTGTATGAGGCAATGTATGAAACAGTGATATCAAACATACTGGCCCAATAACCATTTCCATCATTAAACAAACTCTATTCGAAGCTAGTGTAGGAAGAGAGTATGGGAGGACTCACACTAAAAATGGAGGAATGGAGTGAAACGATGGCCTTTGTCGTACAAGGAAGAAATATGTAGTGTGATCAAGGTGAAAGAAAGAATGATGGTGCATTTTACACACAATTCAAGAGATCCGAACACATTGTGGAAGAAAGTTTTCAACTTATTGGGTATCCGAAATGATGACCGAGAAATAAAAAAGGAGATGAAAAATTCGGAGGAAGAGGACATCAACAACAACAGATGAGAGGCTCGGGATCCGGTCGCGGAAGAGGAAACTACTGGGCTAACGCTGTTGATGTCAAGGATACACAGGTGGAGATAGACCGGATGAACACATGCGGAATATGACCTCACAATCTGAGCGAAAAAATCCAGAAAATGGTCATTCACATGTTGAACTCATAAGGAATAAATCTGAATGGCAAGATGGATGGTAAGATCGAAAAGTCATCATGAATTATTAACTCCGGAGATATCAATCATGTGACAGATAATCCTGAGAAACAGAACAATTAACGGGACATTCCTGAGTGTCCGGTTGGGCTTCCGAATAAAAGTAGCTCGGTGGACACGAAAGAAGGAACGATTAGGCTAAATAATAGGATTTGGTTTAAGGATGTCCTCTATGTTCCAGACTTAGCTTGCAATTTAATTTCTGTATCGCAACTTGTTGACCATTTAGATTGTGATGTAAATTTTAATAAAACTATGTGTGTTATACAGGACCCCACCACAAGGAAGCTGCTTGGAACGGGTGAACGACGAGGTGGACTTTACTATTTTTGAAATGTGTCGTGGATACGAGCTATGAAGCGGAGGCAGTTGATTGGTTCGATCTTTGAAAAAAACGGTTAGATCATCCTTCTGCACAACTGACAAAGTTTATTATGACATTAGATTTAAAAGAAAGTCGTGTTAGTTTATATAAAGAATGTGATGTATGCCAAATGGCAAAACAAACAAAAAGTGTTTTTCCTTCAAGTAATAATATAGCTTCCGATATTTTTGATATGATTTATTGTGATTTATAGGGGTCATATAGAACACCTTCTATCTGCGGTGCTTCGTATTTCTTGACTATTATAGATGATCGATCGAGAGTCGTATGTATTTTTTTTAGTTGATAAGAAATAAGAATCACAAATCTTGAAAAATTTATTCGCACTGATGGATAGGCAGTTTGGTAAGAAGGTGAAAACGGTTAGAAGTGATAACGGAACTGAGTTCCTATGTATGAAGAATTACTTCTTCGAATATGAAATTATTTTTCAAACTTCTTGCACAGAGACACCTCAGCAGAATGGAAGAGTTGAAAGAAAACATTGTCACATCCAAAATATTTATAAATCTCTTACAAATCTTCAAAGTAATTTTATATGCCACTCATTAAGAAACGTCTATCCCTATCCAGAATATAAGATGATGAGGAAAATGAAACAAGAAACGTCTATCCCTATCTAGAATATAAGATGATGAGGAAAATGAAACGACTATTCATATCTAAAAAGTCATAAGTTTTTTTCACGTTTCTATCTTTTAAAGCATACACCCGCACTCAATTTGAACGGGATATTAAAAATATTCAGTGTGACAATGGTAGAGAATTTGATAATGGGCCTTTTAAGGATTTTTACAAAACTAATGGTTTGTCGTTTCATCTCTCGTGTCCACATACATAATCTCAAAATGGAAAAACAGAAAGAAAAATTCGAACCATTAACAATATTGTTAGAACCTTACTTGCCCATGCATCTCTACCACCATCCTTTTTGGCATAATGCGTTACAAATGGCAACCTATCTTTTGAACATACCTCTGAGCAAACAAATAGCCTACCAATCCCCACTCAAAATTTTATAATCATATTCTCATTTATGGATTTTCGGGTGCTTATGCTATCCTCTCTTTCCTTCTACTACCATCAATAAACTTCAACCCCGGTCAACTCCGTGTATTTTTTTGGGATATCCGTCAAATCATCATGGTTACAAATTATTGACTTATCCTCTAATAAAATCATCGTAAGTCGTCACGTAATTTTTGATGAAACAAATTTCCCTTTTCCCAAATTACATTGTTTCGGGCCTCCTACCTATGAATTTCTTGACGATAGCATACCCCTATATTTGATCCATAAATTAGCCTCCCAAACATACCCAACGTGTCCTGGTGTCTCGGCCTAATTACCTAGCCCCGTGGCTGCTGGCCCAGCTGAGCCTCTCGCTGTCAGCCTACTGCCGAGAGGCACAGTGGCAGATAGTCCGCTGGGTCTCGGCCCACTATCCGGCTCGGGAAGCCCACCATCCTCTGGCCTACTGCTCGGCAATCCAGTCACTGCCAGCCCACTGTCGGGCAGTCTGTCACTCTCGTCATGCTTGACCCCAATTCCGGCCCAACAACTTGTCACTCATAGTCAACACAGAATTTTTAAGCCAAACAAAAAATATAGTTTTCACACCTATGTTGCCAAGTCACTGTTGCCCCGTAATCCTGTATCTGCCCTTAATGACACGAATTGGAAAATGGCTATAGATTATGAATTTAATGCTCTTATTAATTCTAGGACGTGAGATTTGGTGCCCCGTCCCCCTGATGTTAATGTGATTCGGTCTATGTGAATTTTTAGTCATAAAGAAAAAACTTATGGTACATTTGAGAGGCACAAAGCCCGTCTTGTAGGTAATGGGAAGACTCAACAGAATTGGTGTGGATTGCGGTGAGACTTTCAGTCCGATGGTTAAACCGGCAACTATCAGGACGGTCCTCAGTCTGGCTCTTTTGAAGGCATGGCCGCTTCATCATCTAGATGTCAAAAATATCTTCCTGCATATAGACCTCAATGAAACAATGTACATGTATCAGCCATGGGGTACAGAGACCCTACTTATCCTAATCATGTGTGCATACGGAAGAAATCATTATATGGGCTCAAACAAACTCCTAGGGCATGGTACAAGAGGTTTGCAGATTACTTTTCACATGTTGGGTTTTCTAACCACATGTCTGATCATTCTCTATTCATCTACCATCAGGGTAATGATATTGCTTATATTCTTTTGTATGTGGATGATATTATCTTAACTGCCTCATCTGATACCCTTCGCAAGTCTATCATGTCATTGCTTGGCTCTGAGTTTTCAATGAAAGATCTAGGGCCACTGAGTTACTTCTTGGGGATAGCTGTGACACGTCATGCATGTGGTTTATTTTTATCACGAAAGAAGTATGCAGAAGATATTGTTGAACGAGCTGACATGTCATCGTGTAGGTCGTCTGCCACTCCGGTTGACACTAAACCAAAGTTGAGTGCTTCTTCTAGCAAGCCATATGTCGATCCATCACATTACCGTAGATTTGTAGGGGCCCTGCAGTATCTCACATTCATGAGACCCGACATCTCTTATGATGTGCAACGGGTTTGTCTATTCATGCATAACCCGATGGAGGATCACATGCATGCTCTCAAACGCATTGCGTTATATTCAGGGTACTCTCAATCATGGCTTGCATTTATATCTGTATTCAACAACCACTCGTGGTTCATACACAGATGTTGATTTGGGTGGTAGTCCGAATACCAGACGCTTCAGGTCTAGTAAATGTGTATTTCTCGATGATAATTTGGTCTCTTGGTCCTCAAAATGGCAAGCAACCTTATCCAGATCTAGTGTCGAAGTAGAATACTGAGGAGTTGCCAATGTGGTGTCTGAATCTTATTGGCTACGAAACCTTCTTTTAGAGCTCCACTATCCGGTTTCGAAGGTGACATTGGTTTATTGTGATAATGTTAGTGCAATTTATCTCTCAGGGAATCCGGTTCACCACCAATGCACAAAACATATTGAGCTGGATATTCACTTTGTTCGCGAAAAGGTTGCTTTTGGACAAGTATGTGTCTTACATGTCCCGTCACGTTAACAGATTGCCGACATTTTTACAAAAGGTCTTCCGATGATTTTATTTGAAAACTTTTGGGACAGTCTCAGCACACGCTGACCTCCCGCTTCTACTGCGGGGGTGTAATAGAATATTTCTAAAATAATTAAATGTATCTCCTATATTATGTAGAATTATATTTCCCCGAGCTAATTCCAAACCTGCAATTACGACCTCATACTCGGTCTCATTGTTAGTCAAAGAAACATATTTAATGGCTTGCCTGATGGTGGCCCCCGAAGAGGAAACAAGGACAATCCCTAGCCCGATGTCTTTCATGCTTGTGGTCCTGTCCGTATATAATACCCATTCCCCGGACGCAACTTCAATTTCTCGAACTGCCTTGATGTGAGCCTGAGGCATCATACTTGGGCTATAGTCAGCCATGAAATCGAATAAGGCTTGAGACTTAATAACAGTTCGAGTGCGTTAGGTAATATCGTACCCACAAATTTTGATCGACCAACTCGCCAGCCAACCCGAGAGTTCGAGCTTATGTAATATATTTCTTAAAGGGAAAGTGTTGACCACACATATGGGGTGACCTTAAAAATATGACCTTAGTTTACGATACACGACTACTAGGACCAAAGCCAGCTTCTCAAGATGGGGGTACCGGGCTACTACCTATATTAAGGCCTTGCTGATATAATAAATAGGAGATTGCGTACCTTTTTCCACCTGAACGAGCACAACACTTACAACAGTTTCGGATACATTGAGGTAAATCAGTAGCGGTTCCCCTTATCCGGTTTTGCGAGCACGAGAGTGTTTGTCAGGTACTTCTTCAGGTTCTTTAAGGCTTACTGGCATTCTGCGGTCCATTGAAAGTATTTCTTTTTCTTCAGTAAGTTGAAGAATTTTTGACACCGTTCGGATGATCTGGATATGAACCTTCCCAAGGCCGTTATTCTTCTGGTCAATCGTTGCACTTCTCGAGCGATGTTGTGTACCTCCGATATTTTCTCTATGGCCCGAATGTGATCCGAGTTGGATTCAATGCCTCTTTTGGACACCGCAAAGCCTAGAAATTTCCCAGATCCCACCCCGAAAGCGCACCTTTCGAGATTTAGCTTGAGGTTATGCTCTCGAAGGATCTCGAACACTTCCTGCAAATGTCTAACATGTTTCTCTGTTCCTAGGGACTTAACAATTATGTCATCTAAATAAATATCCACACTTCGACTCAACAGATGGCGGAACATCCGTTGGGTCAACTGGTGAAAAGTAGTCCCTGCATTTTTTAAGACGAATGGCATAACAATGTAACAATAATTTCCGTGCTCCGTTATGAATGAAGTCTTTTCCTGGTCAGATGGGTTCAACCATATCTGTCCAAACCCCATGGATACGTCCAAGAATCTAAGCAGCTCATGCCCGTCCACCGCGTCAACTACTCGGTCCAGGCAGAGCATATGATATGAGCTCCTCATGCAAGCTTTATTTAAATCCTTCAAATCTAAAAAACATTTGAAAGGTTTTAGGTTTCTTAGGAGTACCACCACGTTTGCCAGCCAGTCCGGGTACTTTACCTTTCGGACTATCCCTAACTGGATGAGTCGTGCTACTTCTTTTTTGATGAATTGGCTCCATTTTGCTAATACTGGGCATCTTTTTTACTTAATGGGCTAACAATCTGGGTCCATGTTTAGCTTGTGGAGAGCCAACTCTAGGGGCACACCTGTGATATCCAACACCGACCAAGTAAAGCCGCTAATATTGTTATTTAGAAACATAATAACATTTTTCCTGAACTCAAGGTTTACACTTGAGCCCAGGTATATCTGCTCTCCGATCCCATTTGGTCGACAAAAAATAAGTTTAAGATCTTCTGTTGTGAACCTTCCCGCATCTGATTCCTCTGGCGCCATGAACCCTCGAGGTATTCTGTTTGTAGGATCCTTCGGGCAAGGGGCTCCTGCTACATCCTATCGTTGCTTGACCTCGAAGTTGATCCCGAAGTCGAGCGTCTGTGATTGCTAGCTGTCATTTCGAATTGGGTCACCATGTCCATCAACTAGGACGATTTCCACTAGGTCAACTTCAGCATCTCCTCGTACCTCAGCTACTCCCCAGGGCGTTGAGAATTTCATAGCATAATAGAAAGTAGATGGAACTGCCCTCATGGCGTGCAGCTAGGGCCTCCCAATTACCATATTGTATAGCATTCCTATTTCGAGGACATCAAACCAGGATTTTATCGACACTCCCTACACATGCGTTTCTAGCTTAATCTGTCTGGGTCAGTTTGCTAGACATGTTGAAGCCGGTCAAAACTTCCACTACAGGAATCATTTGCCCGACAAACTACATCTTCTTAATTGCACAGAGTTGCACAACATCCACGGCGCTACCTGGATCAACAAGCGCACGCTTAATGTTAAATTAAAATATTTGAACAGAAATTACCATAGCATCAACGTATGGTTTCTCGATGCTTTCTCATTCTATTTTTCTGAAGACGATAGGATCTTCGAATTTGTCCCTCATCCTTTTTCTGGACGGAGGTGGGCCTATGTGTTGTTTCACCTGAGATACTGCCCCTACCATCATTTCTTCCGCGATCATGTTGATAAGATGTATTGCGGCCTACTCATGTTCATCAACTCGAACCTCATTCTTCTGCAGTTAATGTTACGGATTAGCCTCACTCTTCAGGCCAACAGCTTTGCTCAGTATTTTCTGTCGATTATCAGCCTTTTCAGCTCATATTTGGTTACCCGAAGCTCATGTAGAGGCACATACGGCAGGATCCATAATTTTGGCAGGAATTGCTTTAAAATTGGGAACATAAATCAATCCCTGTTGAGTTGGCATTCCCGCAAAGCCCCAAACCCTTTTTTCCCTAACGTACTTAGATTAGCTACTGAATAATTCCTTCAAATGACCCCTTCTTAGCAGGTCTGGTACCTCATACCTTAAGTGTTTGCAATCTTCTGTTGAATGACTCGGGATTCTATGGAATTCACACCAAAGCTCTATGTCCGTGCCTCATTTATTTGGGTTGGACCGAACTGCCACCGGGAACTGGGCCTCTTTCATATTTTTCATGGTCATGACCAGATCCACAACCTCCACATTAAAGTTATAGGAGGCCACGCTCGGTGGCCCTGAGTCATTTACGGACTTCTTTTGTGGCACTTCCCTTTATTTTCTAGGATGACCTTGATTATACCTTGATTTATTCAGCTGACCTTTATACCTAGGTAACGGTCGAGTGGAATAAAGTCTGTACCATCCCCTAGAGTCTCTTTGCATGTGTGGGTGCATTATGATATCTGCCATATTGTCCCCATCTGGCTCTGATCCTATGATCGGCCTCTATCTGCATCTTGGATGTATATATGTTATTCGCCTCGTTCCAGGAATTGGCCAGGAACTCCTTCAAGCTTTCTTTTAATTTTCTTGACGCATTCGAATTGTTGGAGATCAGGCTGTCAACGAATGCTGCGGTAGCCCAATCTTCGGAGATCGTAGGCAGCTGCATCCTCTCCCACTGGAAGCGCTCTACGAAGTTGCGAAGTAATTCATCCTTCCTTTGTTTCACGGTGAAGATATCTGTCTTGTGGGTTTCGAACCTCCAAGCCCCAGCATGGGCTTTAAAAAATGCATCTGCAAGAGCAACAAAAGAATCAATAGAGTTTTTGGGTAAGAGAGTATACCAAGAGAGTGCTCCCTTTGTGAGCGTTTGGCTGAAGTTTTTCAGCACAAGAGATTCGATTTGATATTGTTAAGGGTCATGCCCAGTGATCGCGGCCTCGAAAGTCATGATGTGCTCATCCTGGTGTGTCATGTCGTCATACTTGGGTATGTCAACCATTCTAAACTTTTTTGGAATGGGCTCCGGAGCCGCATCTTCTTTGTAGGGTATCTTTCCGTACTTTCTTGCTCCAACTCCTTTTAACACAGAAGGGGCCCCAGTTATTTGGCTCATCTTTTCGTACAGCATATTCTCTAGCGTTGTGAGCCTCTTCAGATCTGATTCTTGCATCACGGGTTCTAACCTTCCCACATTTGCTGTGAATGCGTCTGAAGCACCTGCGGCTTCCTCATCTTCTATCGGGTGGCAATCCAGTGATGTCTCAGATAAAGATCTTAGGAACTTCTCTATGCGCTCCATTATGGCATTGTTTCCGCATGATTGTGGCCAATGCAGCTTCCGATGGATGCCTTCTTCTTTGAACATCCCCTCTACTTTGGAGTGCAGTTCTCTTCTTCTCTTCTTGGGGTATCGCTCATTGGGTTGCACCTCACGACTCTCCGTTGTATAGCTTAGAACATCTTCCTCGTCTGCAGACTTGCTTGCTTATGGGGCTATTATTTCCTCCAATTTTGTCTGTGACGTCTCAAACTGTTCTTCCAGGTCTTGATGCTCACTGGGCACCTGTTCCTCTCCAATATTACATGGGTCGCGAACAACGCTATTCTGACCTGACATGTTTCTCTTTCGTGACATGTTTGCTTTAGGGTTTTCAAGAAAATCAGCTTCGGATCAAGACAACTCCACAACTGTCTATCCCCACAGACGGCGCCAAACTATTTTCCAGTAAAAATGATTTCTACCAAAAACGCAGTTAGAGATTTGTATTTCAATAGTTTAAAGACAAGTAGGTCGTATCCGATCCGGAGACCCTCTTGATTGAGTCCGGAATTGATATTTAGGTTATGGACGAATGATATGAAGAATACTAGTAAGAATAAGCAAGTAATGAAAAATAGTAAATTAGATATGAAACTAAGTTGTGGGTCGAATATGAGCCAAAGTTGAGAATCGTATATTATCTTGAGAGATATCTGAGTTACAAAATGTGTGCTTAGAGAGAATACAATGTCTTTTTCTCCTCTTCTATGTCTTGCATATATAAGACAAAAACTTAGACTATTATGGCCCTAGGGAGTTATGGCTATGTAAGCACTCTGACGTCAGTACATCCACGTGCACCGTGGCGCTCTGATCTAGGTTGGCTGATGTGACGGGAGTTGTTGGGAGTGGGAACAACTGTGGAGATCCGTTAGAGTTTCCGAAACCACAAAGCTTCTCATACGACTTAATGCCGCCGGATGCTTTATGCGTATATTAATTTTGCCAACATGTTTTATATATATATATATATTGCACTATGAAAACGAATACAAAAAAAATGAGGCACACAAGAACATAACGAAAAATCCATGTAAATTAGCCAACCACGAAGGACAACTGAAAGAAAGCAAGAAAACAAAGAACTGAGAAGAGAAGGGGAAAAAAAAGAATAAGAAAAAGGCCAAAAACCAGGACAAATATTTTTTATATATTTGTGTATGTGCGTCAAAGATTAATAATAATATTTGCATATCGGAGAGTATCTCGATGAACATTTTGAGTTCTAAGGACTAATAGTAATGAAGAATTAGTTGAAGCAAATAATATGAAATTAATAAAATGACATTAGTCTATAAGATAGGACAAAATGCAAACCATGAAATTGGAAAGTTAAGCCCAAAAAGCTATGTAGATTGTTAAGCCCAAATTCGACGGGCAACAATCTGAATATATTTTTTTGGGTTGATTTCCTTCAAAGGCACTAGTCTTTAATTTTTATCCCGCAAATTGCTGGTCTTTAATTTTGCTCTTCATTTAAAAAGTTAGTTGAAAATACCCCGAAATTCCGACTTCGAACTCCCGCTCAGTAAAAAAATAAAAAAAAATTCGCAAGGCAGAGTTTGCCTTTAAGTATAAGGCAAACTCTGTCTTAATGCCTGAAGGCAAACTTTGCTTTAAGGTAGAGTTTGCAGATAAATTATGTCTTGCGAATCGAGACTTTGCCTTGCGATTTTTTTAATTTTTTACTGAGCTAGAGTTCGAACCCTTTAACTCAGAGATTTTTTGGTGAAGGACAAAAATTTAAGATTTTCAATTTGATGGACAAAATTAAAGATCATTCCGAAATAAGAACATTACTGCGAATTTGCCCATCTGAATTCAAGGTTGGACCTTTTTGTCCATTCAATCAAACATGCCAATATTATTGTGTGGTATATTTAAATTCTTATATCAGTCGTTTTGCTTAGATCTCCTTTTGAATTCTCCACTTAAAGAAGTATTTTCTCCTCGGAATACTATGTAAGTTTTTCATATAATATTTCATAAATTAGACATATATTTGAATTAATTTAGCCGAATTTTTGTACCAGTATCTGTACCTAGATCCATACCCTCAAATCTTAAAATCTAAATCATGAAAGATCCAACCTCTAAATCAGCATCCATATCGGACACCCGCACCCGAGTACAAGCAACTTAGTTTTTTGTCGTCGATATAAATAGAAGCTAACCCAAAGGAAAAAGGAGCATAAACTAGAAATTTGAAGGGGGAAAAAATACAAGGAGAGCATATGCTAGACATCTTGGAAAGTAAGACTTAAGGAGGCAGCTCATATAGTATGCAAATAGACAAGGTGCCATTACATGAAGTACGTAAAACCTAGTAACAAATCCTCTATGGAAAGTAGAGTGTAGAGCTCATATAAACTCTCTGCGATGCTCCAAATTCAGAAACAAATGGCTTCCAATTTTCTTATATAAATAAGTAATATCTCAAATACAAACACAGCTCTTGGCATCAGACACTTTTATTTACAAGGTTGGCACACCAAACACAACTTTTTCAATATACACCAGTTAGACCGGCAAGACACCAAATGTTTCGAACTCATCATGCAAATTGCAATATAAGTGAAAGTTCATTTCACATATCCTCAACGAAAAGTAGACTACACACCTCATATAAACTCCCAGAGGTGCTCCAAATTCAGAAACAGATGACTTCCAACTTGCTTTCAACAACATACCCAATGTAATCTCACAAGTCGGATCTGAGGAGGGTAGTGTGTATGCAGACATTACCCCTACCGTGGGAGGTAGAGAAGTTGTTTCTTGTAAACGTGTAAATATAGGAAACAATATATTCCCTACCCATAATTAGAATATTTTCATATATTGTGTAAATATAATTATGGTAAGACTAGGATTCCTCTTTTGTATAGGCTTAGGATTCCTATTGTATAAGGGATGAATATTGTACTCTATATATACCTTGATATTAATGAAAGACTCCCCAAGGGAGATTAATATCATCATACATGGTATCAAGAGCCAAATAAACAAAATCCTAAAAACCTTTCTCTTCCACAGCCGCCGGCTGCCTCTCCTACGTCGCGGCCCTCCCGGATTTTCTTCTTGTTTTTCGAGTTTTGTTCTTCATTTCTTCTCTTCTCTAAATGGCTATCCCTGATTCTTCCACACTTTCTGACGCCTCTACCTCCACAAATCCCACCACAAAGTCATCACCCCCGTTTCATCCCGCCCTTACTGTTTCCAACATCAAGAACCATATTCCCATTATTCTTGATCAAGAAAACAACCAGTATTTTCCCTGGGTTGAACTTTTTCTCAATCATGCATGTCTCTATAACGTGCTTGACCATATTGATGACACTATTCCGCGCCCTACGGAGGTTGATAATTCTATCTGGCATCGTTTCGACACCGGCGTCAAACAATGGATATATGGTAGTATCTCTCAGGATTTGCTCCTTACTATCATGAAATCTGACTCCACAGCCCTTGACTTGTGGAATCGTTTGGAGGAAATTTTTCAGGACAACAAGCACACTCGTGCCGTGTATTTGGAAGAACAGTTCAACAAAACACGTCTTGAAAACTTCTCCAATGTCTCTGAGTACTACAAGCAACTTAAACTTCTAGCGGATCAACTCTCCAATATCGGCACGCCTGTCACTGACGATAAAATGGTGCTACGAATGATTTCTGGCCTTACTAAGGGCGAATATGATACTTTGGCCACCATTATTCAACAGGCAGATCCGCTACCGAGCTTTAACAAAGCTCGCTCACAATTGTTGCTCGAAGAAACCCGTCGTGCTAAGCAGGATGAGCACGCCCAGCAGGTGTTAGCTGTCGACACGCAACCCCAAGATCAGACGCCACCAGACAACTCCCAACAGCGGCAGGGCCGCGGCGGCAAGGGTGGAAAAGGCCGCGGCGGTAGAGGAGGTCGTGGTCGTGGCAAGGGTCGCGGTCAACAGAACCAACAACAGCAACAGCAACAGAGATCGCAGAACAACTGGGCCGCGGCTCTCGCCAGCTGTTTACAGTACTGGCGGCCTCAAAGAGAGTCGTGGCGCTAAGTCCATTCCAAGATGCAGCCTATACAATCTGTATTCTTACCCGGTTTGTTAGGCCCCGCCCACCCCACAAAGAGCCCACTTCATGCAAGGTCAAATCCCGCAGCCTCTCTCCGGCATGACACCCATCGAGTTGGGTCAGCGCTCAAGACTCTCTATGCAACAGCTTGACAATACTTGATACATGGACTCAGGCGCCACATCTCACGTCACCCAGTCTGCAGGTACTATTCCTAAACTGTTTCGGTTAAAGCATCCTCAATATGTTACAGTTGGTAGTGGACAACGCATTTCAGTTAAGGGTTATGGTACCTCATACACACAACCTCCTCATCCACCCTTCTCCCTAAAAAACACCCTATATGCCCCACACATGATTAAGAACCTCATATCTGTCCGCCAATTTACTCATAATAATTATGTCTCCGTGGATTTTGACCCTTTTGATTTTACTGTGAAGGATCTTCATACGGGGACACCTCTTACGAGATGCAATAGTACGGGGGATCTCTATCCATTCACTTCCACCTCCGTTGCCAGATCTTGCTCTCCCGTCACTCTAGCGGTTGTTTCGTCTTCAACTTGGCATAATAGGCTTGGTCATCCAGGAGCCCCAGTTTTTAATTTTCTTAGAGGCAACAATTTCATTGCTTGTAATGAAAAACTTGCCCAAAATTGTGTTTCTTGCTCTTTAGGCAAACATATTCGTCTTTCGTTTAAATCATATACTAGTGTTACATTTGCTCCTTTTGATATCATACATGTCGATTTATGGACATCTCCTATATCTAGTTCTCTCGGCCATAAATACTATCTTGTGTTGCTTGATGATTTTTCACACTACGTTTGATTATACCCTCTTAAATTTAAATCGGAAGTGTTTGTCAAATTTCTTGAGTTTCGCAAGTTCATTCAAACACAATTTGGAAAAGGCATAAAATCATTTCAGTGCGATAATGGTCGTGAATTCAATAACTCTATGTTTCACCGCTTTTGTACCAATAATGGCATGGTCTTTCGCTTCTCCAGCCCTCACACCTCACCACAAAACGGTAAAACTGAAAGAATCATCCGCATCATTAACAATATGATTCGCACCCTATTGATTCATGCCTCCCTCCCCCCCTCCATCCTTCTGGGTCTATGCTGCTAAAATGTCAGAATACACTCTAAATACTCTCCCTACTAGCACTCTTCACAATATGACCCCTACCGAAATCCTCTACCATAGAATCCCCTCTTATGAACATCTACAGATTTTTGGTTGTCTGTGCTATCCCAACCTTAGCTTCACCGCCCCTCACAAGCTCGCTCATAGGTCCACTCCATGTGTCTTTCTAGGATTCCCGCCGAACCATAGGGGCTATCTATGCTATGACTTGTCGACTCGTCAGATCCACATATCTCGTCACGTCACATTCGACGAGACCACATTCCCATTTTTGAATCTTCCAAAATTCCAAAAACATGACTACTCATTTCTTGACGAGTCTGCCATCTCTCCCCTCATAATCGAACAACTCACATCCTCTGTTCCTTCGTCAGAGCCGCGGCCTCGAGGGGAGGCGCCCCGACGCCTGATTTCCAGAGAGCGATCTTTTGAAACACAGTCGACAACGCCGCGGCCCTGTGCTGAGGCGCCGGCGCCCAAACTTCAAAGAAGCTTGTCAACCTTCTAGCGCCGCGACTCTCGATCCAGGAGCCGCGGCGCCTTCGATGGCTTCGCCCCCACCTTCTCCTTATCCGACTTTACCCCCGTCTCAGATACCACTCCGCCACCCACTCTCCCTACCCATCCAATGGAAACTCGTTCAAAGCATGGAATCTTCAAACCCAAAGTCCATTTCAACTTGTCTGCCCAAACCATCTCTCCACTTCCAAAGAACCCAAAATTGGCCAAACAAGACCCTAATTGGAATGCGGCTATGTATGTGGAGTTCAATGCTTTAACTAAACAGCACACGTGGGATCTAGTACCTAGACCTGAGGGGGTGAATGTCATTCGTTGTATGTGGCTATTTTGTCACAAGCTCAGAGACAATGGGGATCTTGAGAGGTATAAGGCCCGGTTTGTGGCTAATGGCACAAATCAGCAGGAGGGCATTGATTGTGGTGAGACCTTCAGCCTGGTTGTCAAACCGGCTACCATCCGCACAGTTTTGAGCATAGCCATGGGCAAACACTGGCCGATCCATCAGCTTGACGTGAAGAATGCATTCTTACATAGGGATCTGCGAGAGATAGTCTACATGCATCAGCCACCAGGGTTCACCCATCCAGCAGTTCCTCACTATGTGTGCCGTCTTCGTAAGTCACTTTATGGCCTGAAGCAGGCCCCCCGTGCGTGGTATGATCGTTTTGCCAGGTATATCTTGCAAATTGGGTTTGTATGCAGCAAGAGTGATACATCACTTTTCATTTTTCATCGAGGTAGTAGCACTGCTTACTTATTACTTTACGTGGATGATATTGTTCTTACTGCCTCCTCCGACGGATTGAAAAATGAGATTATTGTCTTGCTCACGTCCGAATTTGCAATGACTGATTTGGGAAGCCGAGTTACTTTTTGGGGATATCGCGACCAGGTCCGCCAATCATATGTTCTTGTGTCGGCCGTAAGTATGCGTAAGAGATTGTGTACTGAGGCTAAGATAGCGAACCGCAAAGAGGTGCCTACTCCAGCTGATTCCAAATCTAAGCTCAATGTTATGGATGGTGCTCCGCTCGATCCTACTCAGATAGGAGCCTTTGTGTGCACTTCAGTATCTCACATTCACCAAGCCAGACATAGCTTATGATGTTCAGCAGGTGTGCTTATTCATGCATGCCCCATGGAGTCTCATTTCACTGCTCTTAATCGTATCATTCGATACATTAAGGGCACTCTTGATTATGGTTTGCACCTATACCCCTCTGCACTAGACAGGTTGCTTTCATATACGGATGCAGATTGGGCAGGGTGTCCGAACACGCAACGCTCCACCTCCGGCTTTTGTGTTTTCTTAGGGGATAATCTGATTTCTTGGTCTGCCAAGCGACAGGCTACCCTATCTCGCCCAAAGGTCGAGGCCGAGTACAGAGGCGTTGCAAATGTAGTAGCCGAGATTTGTTGGCTCAGAAATTTACTGTTAGAACTTCAGTGTCCTTTGCGTCAGGCATCTATTGTGTATTGTGATAACATCTCTGCCATCTATCTTTCTCATAATCCGGTTCAACATCAGCGAACCAAGCATATTGAGATAGACCTACACTTCGTTCGTGAGAAAGTTGCGTTAGGCCATGTCAGAGTGTTACATGTTCCATCATCCTATCAGTATGCAGACATATTTACCAAATGACTTTCCAGACAATTATTTCTTGACTTCAGATCCAGTCTCAGCGTCCGGCCTCCTCCCGCTCCGACTGAGGAGGTGTGTAAACGTGTAAATATAGGAAACAATATATTCCCTACCCATAATTAGAATATTTCCATATATTGTGTAAATATAATTATGGTAAGACTAAGATTCTTCTTTTGTATAGGCTTAGGATTCCTATTGTATAAGGGATGGATATTGTACTCTATATATACCTTGATATTAATGAAAGACTCCCCAAGGGAGATTAATATCATCTTACATTTCTGATAGATCCTCGGCTCAAGGAAAATATTTCAAAGCAGTTCGGTTAAAGAGATAACGGAAGTGAAGAAGCCACAGCAAAATACTAAAGATAGCATGACTAATAGAAACACATCGTTTGGCACCAATAACAATTTTTTTAATAAGGTACCACCGGATAAAGAGCGACATCAGCTCCTGTCACCTTTCTCCCATCACCCATCACCCATCACCCCCTTTACGTCCATTCATCCTTTTCAGAAACTCTAGAGCTGCAAAATTTATTATTTCACAGAGAAAATATTTCTCCTTAGTCACTAACTTTCTGCTACTTTTCTTCTTCTACGTTTCTACTGCTACATCGAAAGAGAAGGTTTGGGTTGGTGTTTTTTGCTTGCTTAGTAACGTCGGAGCTCCGAGATCCGGTGAACAACTTTTTTTTCTATTTTTGCAGGTACCACCAGATCTGTCACGACATACATCCGAGTTCTATCTCTCTGTTCTCCCGCCTAGCATCCGGGTACAAAAGTTTGGACAGGAAACAGTTATTTTAGGCGGTGAACAGTGTGTTCCGGCTTGTGAACAATGATTTTTGGCGTGTGAACAGGTTCTATCAGCCTGGAGTTGGTACCTCCAGTTGTCCGTACTTAATATTTGTCCTTATCCTTGTAGTTAAATTCTTGCGTGTTGCGTTTTATTGAATCTTGACTTTATTCTTTATTCTTGCGAACTTGTGCTATAGTATTGGTTCCCGTGTGTGTTAACATTAACTTTTGACTAGTATTTTTTGCTTTAGTGTCTTTGGTGAATGATGGTAGACTAGGGTCATATTCTCGGCCGGGGACGAGTGCGAGGGTTGGGGGTAAGTGGGGTAAGGGAGATGCTAGGCTGAGAATAGGGTCTTGGAACATTGGGACTTTAAAGGGGAAGTCCATAGAGCTAGTTAAGATTCTTAAGAAGATGAGGATTAATATAGCATGTGTCCAGGAGACCAAATAGGTAGGACCTAAGGCTAAGGATGTAGACGGGTATAAGTTATGGTTCTCTGGTAGGTCGAAGTATAGGAATGGGGTAGGTAGTTGGAGGGTTCACTATGAACATTATTAGTGCATATGCGCCACATGAGGGCTTGAATGAGGAGTTGAAGAGGCATTTTTTGGGAAGATTTGGACGAAGTAATGGGAGGTATACCACCCACTGAGAAGTTATTTGTATGAGGGGATTTCAATGGACATATCGGGGCACTGTCGGGGGGTTATGAAGACATGCATAGAGGTTTTGGCCTCGAGGACAGGAACGGGGGAGGAGTCTCACTTTTGGAGTTTGCTAGAGCTTTTGGGATGGTGATAGCCAATTTGAGGTTCCTGAAGAATGAGGAGCATTTGGTGACTTTATGTAGTTCGGGGGCTAAGACTCGAATAGACTTTTTGCTTCTTAGGAAGGTTGACAACAATCTTTATAAAGACTGTAAGGTTATTCCGAGAGAGTATCTTACAACCCGACATAAGCTTTTGGTGATAAATTTGGAAATCAAGATGGAGAAGAAGAGGAGGGTTGTGGATGACAGGTTAAGAATCAAATGGGGGAGTTTGACCATGGCTAGTGCAAATGAGATGGGAAGAGGTTGATGGCCAAGGGGGCTTGGGAGAGTAGTGGGTATACGATCGATATGTGGGATAGGACGGCCAGTTGTATTCGGGAGGTTGCTAGAGAAGTGCTAGAGGTCTCGCGGGGTAGTTGTGGTGGACATCGAGGGGACTGGTGGTGGAATGGTAAAGTTCAAAGAAAGGTGGAAGCGAAAAAAATGGCGTATGCGAAATTGGTAAAAAGCAAAGATGAGTTAGAGAAGTGGACGAATAGGGAATTGTATAAGATGGAGAGGAAGGAGGCAAAGCTAGCAGTTACTGCGGCAAAAACGGCGGCGTTTGAACGTCTATATGTAGAATTATAGGAAAAAAGCGGGGATAAGAAGTTGTACAGACTAGCCAAGGCGAGGAAGAGGAGGGCTCGAGACTTGGATCTTGTGAAGTGCATCAAGGACGAGGACGGCAAAGAACTGATGGAGGACGCGCATATTAGGCGAAGGTGACAATCTTACTTCCATAAACTCTTGAATAAAGAAGGAGATAGAGACATTGTGTTGGGAGATCTGGAGCAATCTGGTAAGTACCGGGATTTTGGGTATTGTAGAAGCATTAAGGTTGAAGAGGTTAAGGGTGTTGTTTGCAGGATGCGCAGGGGACAAGCGACTGGGCCTGATGAGATCCCAGTTGAATTTTGGAAGAGCGTAGGCAATGCAGGTTTGGAGTGGCTGACTGAGTTGTTTAACGCCATTTTTAAGACGGCGAGAATGCCCGAAGAGTGGAGGTGGAGTACAATGATTCCTTTGTACAAGAACAAAGGTGATATCCAGAGTTGCAACAACTATAGGGGTATCAAGCTGCTAAGCCACACTATGAAAGTTTGGGAAAGAGTCGTGGAGATGAGGGTGAGAAGATACGTGTCTATCTCCGAGAACCAGTTTGGATTCATGCCGAGGCGTTCGACTACAGAAACCATTCATCTCATTAGGAGGTTGGTGGAGCAGTATAGGGAGAGGAAGAGAGACTTACATATGGTTTTCATCGACCTCGAGAAGGCATAAGACAAAGTCCCTAGGGAGGTTCTATGGAGATGTTTGGAGGTTAGAGGTGTATCTGTGGCGTATAATAGGACAATCAAGGATATGCATGATGGATCCAAGACCAAGGTATGGACAGTAGGAGTAGACTCGGAGCACTTTCCAGTGATGATGGGGCTGCACCAGGGATAAGCTCTTAGCTCATTCCTATTTGCCTTGGTGATGGATGGACAAACGCGACAAATCCAAGTGGAGGTGCCATGGTGTATGCTATAGTCCTGATTGATGGAACTCGCAATGGAGTGAACGCTAAGCTGGAGATTTATAGACATACTCTGGAGTCAAAAGGGTTCATGCTGAGTAGGACCAAGACAGAATACTTGGAGTGCAAGTTCAGTGACGGGAGCGACCTTGAGACATGCATGAATGTGAGGTTCGGTACTCGTGTCATTTCAGAAAAAGAAAGCTTCAAGTACCTCGAGTCTATTATCCAAGGGAATGGAGAGATTGATGACGATGTCACACATCGTATTGGGACAAGGTGGATGAAATTGAGGCTCGCATCTGGAGTCTTGTGTGATAAAAAAGTGTCACCGAACTTAAAGGCAAGTTCTATAGGGTGGTGGTTAGACTGACTATGTTGTATGGGGCGGAGTGTTGGCCGGTCAAGACTTCGCACACCAAAAAGATGAAAGTTGCAGAGATGAGGATGTTAAGATGGATGTGTGGGCATACAAGGATGGATAGAATTAGAAATGATGATATCCGGGACAGAGTGAGAATGGCTTCGGTGGAGGATAAGATGCGGGAAATGAGGTTGAGATGGTTCGGGCATGTGCAAAGGAGAGACACAAATGCCCCAGTGCGGTGGTGTGAGAGGTTGGCTATGGACGGGTACAAGAGGGGTAGAGGTAGGCCGAAGAAGTATTGGGGAGAGGTGATTAAACGGGATATGGCTCAGGTGAAACTCACTGAGGACATGACCTAAGATAGGGGGTTATAGAAGACACGGATTATGGTAGAAAGGTAGTAAGTAGTCCAGCGTAGTCCTACCTACGCTTACTAAATGGTAGTTGTAGCGTTATTATTGTAGGTCTGCTTAGCCTATCATACTAGTAAGCACATTATTGCTTTACAGTCCCATATCGTTTGATTTATGCTACTATGTTTATTTTATTTGTCTTATTTACTTACATTACTTGCATTAGTTATTGCTTCTTTTTCAAAATTCGCTATCATGACTTAGTCGCTTTGTTTGTCTTACTTTGCTTGTGCTTGTGCTTTGTCTTGAGCCGAAATTCTCTCGGAAACAGCCGCTCTACCTACCAAGGTAGAGGTAAGATCTGCGTACATTATACCCTCCCCAGACCCCATGTTGTAGAATTTCACTGGGTATGATGTTGTTATTGGCACCAAACACAACTTTTTTAATGTATAACAGTTTAGACAGCATAAGACGCCAAACATTTCGAACTCATCAAGCAATATAAGAGAGTCCATTTCACATATTGGGTATTGGGGTCCTTTCCACACCCTTGAGATCTTGGCCATCTTTGAGACACACATTAATAACTAATCTCACTGGCCACGGAGAAAGCCAGATTACAAGTGATGTTTGCAACACCAGTCAGTGAATATACTAACAAACTTCCTGTCAAAGCCATCTCTGTCTACTCCTTTGCTCAAATCCATCAGCTTCCCCAAAGGCACCCAACATTAAAAGAGCGATCCAAAGGTCGAAACACTTTCTTAACATAACTCCAAAATCAAATCAAGATTTCTGTTATAAATTGGAAATTAGAGCATTTGATGCCTAAGGCAGAGACAGATATTTGAGACTTTGAAGCACGATCGAGGGATGGCATCAATGAGATGCTGATGGAAGATAAGCAGTGTGTCTGATAAGCCATGAACAATCATATTACAAGTTTATTTTGATGAAGACACTTAAAAAAACAATCATTTTTTAATTGTGATGGTGGTGGCAAATACAGATCATTGGCATTAGAGGTGATGCAGGAAGGGCAGCAATAAACAGAGTGGACTGCTCTAGATGCCTATATCACCTTTAATGGTATTAGAGGCATCACATATAACAGTCTAGAAAGAAAAAAATTCTGGAAATTCTCTCAACTCAGACAAAGTCACTACCCATAACTTAAATAACTCCCTATAAAGAAACTGGCAGCAAACCTGTAACAGAGTTGGAAATCACAACCCTGGCGCACGGATCCGGAAGCTGAGCCAGACTTTGAAGTTTGAAGTGTATAGGTTCTGAACTTGCCACCAAACGCATAGCTCGTTTTAGTTACTAGGTTCACAATTAGATATTTATACATATTCAATGGATTTTCTAATACAAATAATGGGCTAACCAAAAGCTATTGGCATCCACTTTAGCAACTTCCATATGCATAATGTTAAAGTTCTAAGGGAAACACACATAGTTTCCCGTGTCTGCTTCCAACTATCATCTTTAACACGAGTACTACATTGCACATACACATCACAGTAACAGAAAATAAAGATGTTCAATATCCATAATGCAATAGAGGAAAAATATAATGCATTAGGGAAGGGAAAGCATCATAATCTTGATATTTGTTTGTCAGAATACACAGTATATTACCCAATGAACATGGAGACCGCACTGCTCCATGACACTATTACAATTATTATTTAGTAGTAATACCTTCACATTTCAATACTAATATAAACAACCAAAGTCAAACTATAATCCAACTGTGCATTCGTCCATCAAATTTCGAAAGCATCAATAACAAAAGCATCACTTAATTATAAACCAACAAAGAGGACAAATGTTAAAACTTCCCCTATTAACCAAACACTTGGAAATAAAGATGTTTGATATCCATAATGCATGCGGGAAAGCATCATAATCTTAATATTTGTTTGTCGGAATACACAGATATTACCCAATGAACATGGAGACCACACACTGCTCTATGGCATTATTACAGTTATTATTTAGTAGTAAAATACCTTCACATTTCAATACTAATATAAACAACCAAAGTCACAGTACAAATTCAACGCATTTGTTCATCAAATTCCGAAAGCATCAATAACAAACGCATTGACGTAATTATAGACCAACAAACAGCACAAATGTTAGAACTACCCCTATTAACAGAAAATAAAGAAGTTTAATCCAAAATGCAAGAGGGAAAGCATCATAATCTTGATATTTGTTCGTCAATACACAGTATAAAAGACAGTACAATTCAACTACATTTGTTCATCGAATTTAGAAAGTATCAATAACAAATGCATTCATCATAATTACAGACCAACAAACAGCACAAATGTTAAAACTAGCCTTTTAACTTACACATACAACTTATAAAACTTCTTTAGTCGAGGCAGCAGGTTTCTTCAAATCACCATTCACAACACATCACATTAATAGGAAATAAAGATGTTCGATATCCATAATGCAAGAGGGAAGGGAAAGCATCATAATCTCGATATTTGTTAGAAACAAAAATACACAGTATATTACCCAATGAACATGGAGGCTGCACTTCTCCATGACACTATACCTTCACATTTTCAATACTAATATAAACAACCAAAGTCACAGTACAATTCAACGCATTTGTTTCATCAAATTTCGAAAGCATCAATATCAAATGCATTCATGTTATTAATTATAGACCAACAAACAGCACAAATATTAAAACTTTCCCTATTAACCAAACACTTACACCATCTATTTAGCCGGAGCAGCACGTTTTTTCAAATCATCATCCACAACCTTAGTCGGAATCGCCATGTATCCCATCTTTTTAGAGCTAACATCATAATCATCATCCCTGTCATCAAAATCATCAACACAAGGAGAAGTACATTGCACAACACCATCACATTAACAAGAAAAAAACTGTTCGATATCCATACTGCAAGGAGGAAAGCATCATAATGTTGATATTTGTTCGTTGGAATACACAGTAGTTGCATTGGTCCATGACACACTATTACAGTTATTTAGTAGTAATAACTTCTCATTTCAGTACTACTATAAACAACCGAAGTCATAGTACACTTCCTGGCATTCATTCATCAAATTTCGAAAGCATCAATAACAAATGCATTCACTTAATGATAGACCAGCAAACAACACAAATGTTAAAACTTCCCCTATTAACCAAACACTTAGAAAATGAAGATGTTCGATATCCATAATGCAAGTGGGAAAACATCGTAATCTTGATATTTGTTCCTCGGAATACACAGTATATTACCCCAATGAACATGGAGGCTGCACTTCTCCACGACACTCTTACAGTTATTTAATAATTATAATACCTTCACATTTCAATACTAATATAAACAACCAAAGTCACAGTACAATAACAAATGCATTCACGTAACTAATTATAGACCAACAACCCCTATTACCGCTTCTTTGGTCGGGGCAGTACGTTTCTTCAAATCATCATCAATAATGTTAGAGGGAAAGCATCATAATCTTGATATTTTTTTGTTGGAATACACAGTATATTACCCAATGAACTCCATGACACTATTACAGTTATTTAGTAGTAATAATACCTTCACATTTTCAATACTAATATAAACAACCAAAGTCACAGTTTACAATTCATCGCATTTGTTCATCAAATTTCAAAAGCATCAGTAAAAAAATGCATGTTAAAACTTTCCCTATTAGGTTACACATACAACTTATACCACTTCTTTAACCGGGACAACAACATGTTTCTTCAAATCATCATCAACAACCTTATTTGGAATTGCCACGTATCCCAATTTCTTAGCACTAACATCATAATCATCTTCATCATCATCGGAATCCTCGAAATCGAATCGATTAGGCCAGAAAAGCGACCACATCAAGTACATAATTGCCGCAGTTAACGCACCACAACCTACACCGAAAATCATAGCTCCAACAACTCTCATTATATCCAAAGTCCGATCACGGATCGAGCTCTTCACCGACGCGTAAAATTCAACCATCTCGGGTCGGGTCAGATAAAACCGGGTAGGGTCGGACCTCCTGAAGAAATTTTTGTGCCTATTACTACTACTGGGTCCGAATTTTCGAATCATCGACGCCAACGACGATCGGGTCTCCACCGGGTAGGATCGAAGGGTCAAAATCGGATCGGATCTCAAAATTGAGTGCCTATTATTACTACTGAGTCCGAATTTTGGAATCATCGACGACGACGCCGATCGGCTCTCCATCTCTTCCCCTTCTTCCGGGTCAGATAAAACCGGGTCGGGTCGACGGATTAAAATTGAGTGTCTACTGAGTCGGAATTTCGGAGCATCGTTATTAAAACCGGTGGTAGTGAAGAAGAAAGTACGGAATCGAGGAGAAATAATAGAGTTAGGGTTATTATGGAGGAAAGAAATGGGGTTAGGGTTAGGGTTTTGAGAAATGGTGGTGGGGATTTGGTAGTAGGAAGTAAAGGTGGTGATGGTGAAGAATAGGGTTTTGCATGGTCTAGCAGTGGTGGTGGAGACGGCGAGGAGAGAGAAAGCGAGGAGTAGAAGAAGAGGGAAATTCGAAGTCGCCATTGACGGGGTAGAGAGAGAGATGAGAAAGATGAGAAAATAACAAAGGAAACGGGTCAAATATATTTAGAATAAATATTTTTAATTAGATAAAATTATATAGAAAAACTATAAATCAATGAAATAAGTATATATATATATATGTGGGACGCTTAACACTCCCCCCACACCCAGACCTTGTTAACTGGAGCGTGGATAATATAATTTTGGGGCCCAACATCGATGAACAAAGAATTAGAATGGGGCTGGCTCTAATACCATGTAAAGAATGGATCTCGGGTCTAACTCAACCCCAAAAGCTGGCATTTGGGGTTGAGTTAGACCCAAGTCCATTCTTTACAGTCCTTGTATTATGTGTGATCGATTATGAAGAATAAAGTCCCTCAAGAATCTGTCATTCCGCGAGATATGAGTTTTCTCCGGCGAATTATATTGAAACTTAGTACTATTTAGAGTTTATATTTGTGTGTCGTTGATTGATCAAAAGAAAAATCTACTTCAACCAATGTATCCTTAGGCACAACCATACACAATATAGAAATCACATTAGGAAAGGGGCGCAAGTCAAGAAGAAAGAGAACATGGATCAGATATAAAAAACAAAGTAAATCAGGATCCTGTTATCTCAAAACATCAAAACTATCTTTATCATTTTGGCTAATTGCTCTGTTGTTAGTAATGTTAAGATTGTTTCTGGGTATTTTTGGGCGATGCTTTGATTTTCTAGCGAACTTCATTGTTATTGCTCCATTTATGGCCATTTTAAATTATTCATTAATATGAAAATTTGCTCATTTGCTCATACACCCATTTTCATTTAGTTACCCAGATCAACTTTTTCTTGTTGAATTATGGCTTGTGTTGTTCCTGTGGTGATGAAGATAATTGGTCGGAGTAATGTCTTGGGTGGTAAAAAGGAAGAATGCGATTGTATTTGGATGTTAATTTGTATGGGTAGGGGCGGGTTTTATTTTGGACATGGATTATTTTAATAAAATAGGGTAATTTTGTGGGCTTTGGGATTTTTCATTCAATTAAGGTATGGGCAAATACTTATTAGACGACAAGAGTATTTTTATTCACAATCGCTAATTGAAGGTTAAGTTAGCTAATAAAATAAAATAGAGGGGTATATTTGACCTTTTCCCTATTAAAAACCACAATTATGGCTTTAGATGATTTTTTTGAGGAAATAGTAAATTTTGTGATTCTATACACTTGAGTTTCCAACACCTCTATTTTATTTTACATGATATTATTTAATTAGGCGTGAAATTTAAAAAAATATTAAAAAATTATGTGTAAATAATCAATAAATAAATATTAATTATAAATAAAATAAAAAACTTAAATTAAATTGCTTATATAAAAAATATACTATATTATTTTGGTAACAGACAAAATAATGTGTCATATGAAAACAGTAAAGTATTTGTTTAGTGAATTCGCATACAACTTATTTGAGATTCTAAAATCAAATTCAACTAGTAACAACTTCCAAATTATTAGCAAAAAAAAACTTCCAAATAATTAACCAGTTGTGAAAGGAAAAAAAAGCTTCCAGTAGCTAGTGTGTACTGGATTGGAAAGATCTTGTTAAAAAGTCTCCCAAAAAAGCAAAAGTTTTTTTTTTGGGGGTTTAAACATCAAACTTGTTTTTTGTCAAATGAACCAAACAAATTTCCCAAAAACTCATAAAGAGGTTATGATGGTTTTCTTTTACCTTTATGTTTAGAATCTAAAGTCAAATTGAACCAACAACAACTTCCAAATAATTACAAAAAGAAAAAAAGATTCTCAAATTATTTACCATATTTGTTTTGAAAACTAAAACAAAAACATGGAAACCAATTCATCTTAATTCTACCAGGTAGCAAAATTTGGTTAATCACAAGTTCACTTATGCCTAAATGGAAATGCATTTCTATATCATCAAATGTAAAACAAGTCCAAAGTAAATATCAAGTTTTGAAAGTGAAAAACTACTTTATGTAGTAGGAGCTATTTGGCCTCTTTCAATAAATTTATTTGGCGTGAATTCGCATTAATAGGTCAGTTAATTTTGAATATTGAATGCCTAAAATAAAAAATAAAAGAATTAAACATGTTACTAAAGAATACTTTCATATAGTCTTTTTGTTCCATATTTTACATATGTAACATAGAATGACAAAAGAAAGAGAAGTAAAATAGAGGAAAGTGTGAATATTTATTGTCTGGTCATGTTTAGAAATCACATATCTGGAATGAAATATATTTATAAATCATTGCATATTGCATGCATACATATTATGATTTCTGAGGTTCGTTATGAAAGTCTCGTTTCTGAAATGATAGCAAGTCGCATTTCGAAAATAAATTTTTCAAGTCGTATTAATTCTGTGATTGATCGAGCTTTATAGAATTCAGTTACATAATGTAAATTGTTGCTAATGCCATCTTGTAGACGTTCGATAGCTCAATTTGTTCAATTTATATTGGACTTACGTAAAAATAACATACCAATGATTTTCTTTTACAAAAAAGTGCATATTTTGAGGAAAATTCATGGGCCACACCCCAAGAAAATGAGTGAAGTTAGGTAGGTGAGGACTTAATATGAGACAAAAGAAGGAGCTTTAGCTAAGTGATGAACCCAAGAAATCTTCTTTATTCATAACTTGACTTAATATCATTCAATATTATTGAAAGAAAACGAGTCTACTCATAACTTTGACACAAATATCTTCTCGATATCATTAGTTAAACTCAATTAACATTGTGTTTATATGGATTTGAAATAATGCTGTGCAAACAAACGAGGGGAATAATTAATTGAGAAACGAAATCCAAAAAGAAAGGGAAAAGACTGAAGTTGGAATTATATTTCTTCTTTTTCTTTAACTATACCTCACCCTAAAGAGAGTTTACCAATAGTTACTCCGTTCAATTGGACTAATGAACCTTTTTGTCAAGATAATTATATTGTATATAAGATAATTTTCTATATATTCATATTCGTTTAAACTTTATAAGGTAAAGTTGTCTTTTGTGTGATCTATAAGTTACGGGTTCGAGCCGTAGAAACAACAATTAATGCTTGTATTATGATAGGTTGTCTACGTCACACGCCTTAGATGCAGCACTTCCCCGAACCATGCTAACGTGGTATACTTTGTACACCGGGATACCCTTTTATATACAGAAAATACTGTATACGCCACAGGCTAAAGCTAGTGAGGAAGACTTGCGTCCAATGTGAATGCTCTTGTGGAAAAGTCTACCATGTGCTAATACTAATGGGGTAATAACCAATTATTTCTGCAGTAAGAGTTAAAGAATATAGTATATTCTGCTTTGTGTTTTACTGCTTCTAGAATCATCGTTACATTGATACTTACTTTATATACCACCGAAAGTTCATTCGTCTTGTTTGTCTTTTTGTTGTCTACTGCTACGTACTGGCATTGTGTTAGAGAAAAAACACAGAGCAAGAAAGGTGAGGGAATAGAAAGAAGATGAAAAAGTTTGTGTTTAACGAGATCAAGATGGAGGAGCTCAAGATCGGAGATCACATTTACACATGGCGACACGGCTTTCTCTACGCCCATCATTTCTAGCTCTCTCGCTCGCTCTTAGTTTCAGTTTTCGTATTTTTTTCATCTGCAAATATTATCTGCTCAAAGGTCGTTGTTAAGAGTAACACGTCGGAAATGGACGAGAACATGAACTTCTTATATGGACTTGGACAATACTCACTATACAAGTTAGCTTTTGAGTTGAGTTAGGCCCAATGTTCATTCTTTACGTGGTATCAAAGCCAGACCCATACCAATTATTTATTCACCGATGTTGGGCCTTCAAATTATATTGTCCACGCTCTAATTAACGAGGTCTGGACGTGTGGGGAGTGTTAAGAGTCCAACATCAGAAATGAAATGGGAATATGAATTCCTTATATGGACTTGGACAATCCTCACCTTACAAGCTAACTTTTGGGGTTGAGTTAGACCCAAGATCCATTCTTTACAATCGTGTACACTTTATTCTCCCCAGACCTCACCTTGTGAGATTTCACTGCATGCATATGTTGTTGTTACAAATATTACCTGTTCCTTCTATGGTTTTTTACTCTTTTTTGCCTTTAATGAAATGAAGTTTCATGTGGTGATGTGGGCTTGGTCTACTCGTAGATATAATTGCCCTTACTATTGAAATTGTGTCTGACCTGACCTGACCTACTTTTGTTTTGTAAACTGACAATTATGGAGGTTTCTGGGGAAAACAATCTGCTCTTTAATAGTCTTTTAGCTGAATGTGTGTTATTGCTTGGACTTTTTAAAAATATTGTCGGATGTGTGTTGGATCCTTTAAAAAAGTGTATTTTTTGAAAATCCGACCTGAAAATGCTTGACTTAGAAAGAAAAGAAAAAAGATATGAATATGGAAGCATTCTTGAGAATCCGAGCGACAGAGCATTTAAGTACTCCTTTTGGGCTTTATCCTGAGCCGATGGTCTATCAAAAACAGTTTCTCTACCTTCCAAGGTAGGAGTAAGTTATGCGTACACTCTATACTTCCCAGACCCCATCTATGAGATTACACTGGATATGTTGTTGTAGTTGTTTTGGGTTTGAATAAGTACCATTCCCATTGATTCTGGGCTTCACTTCACTCTTTATATCTTTATCTATCCTACTAAGTACTACTCTTCTGTTCTAGGTATCACATCATAATTGTACTCTTATTCTCATGCATCATTATTCATTACCAACAAGGCAACAACTATACGTCAATCCCCAACGATATGAATCTAGTGTGATTCCATGAGTGGGATCTGACGAGGGTGGAGTGTGTGCAGATTTTGCCCCTATCTTTGTGGGAATGTTTGGATCTATGATATTTAAATACTTCATACTTAAGGATTATCTAACACTATGGAGTTCTCTAATATACTCTAGTAATTATATCTCTAAATATTAAGGGTCGTTTGGTTACAGGGTTAGGGGTATTTCAGTATAAAATTTGAGATTAAATCTATCTAGCATTTTGTTGTGGTATTAATTAAAATCAGGATAAAATTTATAGCAAAATCACGGGATTATCTATCCTAGTTATAATCTTGGGATAACCTTATTTTGAACCATACAGCCTCTTCTAGTGAGTTCCAGTAAGCACTAGTCTTCTAATATGTCACCTATACAGACTTCAACAGTGACGAATTTTATTCCTCCTATACTCTGTCACAAAATGTACTGCTAGAGGTTTTACTCTCTAATATATTCTCTGACACTTTTTACAATATCAAATCCAACTGAACCATATGCTCCAATTAGCTAGAAAATCATATATGTATAGGATCTAGAGTCAACGAATTAGTAAATCTGTTCCGATCAAAATGAGAAGGGGCTAGGATAAGGAACTTATAATCTGATGATTGAGTCGATTTCATGATTATAAGTTAATTTCATGCCGGATCAAGCCGGAAAAAGGATATACACATTCTCATGATGAGAAGGGGTCATTTAGGCCTATTTAAATGGATACCATGTTTAGGAATACGAATAATGGGACCTGTTTTTACATATCTCTATTGGACAATATTCACCTCCTTCAGTGAATCGAAAAATAGGTCCGATTCTCCATCTTTATGATACAGGCTTTGGGCTGCTTGATAATTTGGTATGTGTTCAATGACTTAGTAGCATAACTCCGTTCACCTGTCAAGCCAACTCTTGTTGTTCTTGGGGACAAGAATGTGGTGCAGTTGCAGGGCAGCTTTTTCTTTTTTTAGAAAATACAACTCACAGACGAAACAGAACATAAAAAGGAGTATATGACATATTGCCAAGGTTTATTTGCTTAGACCGTAAGAATTGTTGTTTCCTTAAAGTTTACTGTTGGTAGTTAAACTTTAGGGTGTACATCTATGTTGCTTGGTTACAAAAATGATGTCGCGCTCCCTGTCAGATCCTCCAAGAATGTACCACTTTCGGAGATCCGACTCACACCCGGCGAAATTTTGAATAGTCCGAGCAACATAGATGCACATTACTATCCTTTACATGACTAAAGGACCGACCCGACCAATCTTTAACCTTCCGATTAAAAGATAATAAAAAGATTAAAATGTAGAGCAAATGATTGCCACTCATCAGAAGGTTGGATTATTGGTAAGGGAGAGTAGTAATAAGTCATAGTAAAATCCCTCAATGACATTTTTATCATAATTTATAATTTTTTTGGGTGATAGAGGGATCAAATGGTATATAGTTAATTTGTTGGTAACTTGGAGGATTAAAAGCATGGCTCTTGCTTTCCAATTGGCTGTTTTTGCATAAATAGCTATATCGGTAATCTTATTGCTTAGCGTACCCGTCGTATTAGCTTCTCCTGATTGTGACTTTTGTGTTAATAAATTGTAAGTTGTTATTTTTCTGTTAGAAAATATAGTTACGTGACTTTGATGGGAAAAAGGACACAGTTGTGGAACCACTTATGAAATTTACCCATGATTGTGGCATGATCCCCTGAATTAACTGACATATCTTTCAGGAATATATGCTAGTGATGAGATAGTGATCCATTTCACTCCAGCAGCTGGTCGGGAGATAGGAACAGGAACATTCATCGATCGTGTCATCTTCAGCTCATCTCCCTCTCGTCACTCTGAACCAAAATGTCATAGATGTGGTGAGCGTCCCAGGAATGATGGGGTCATCTCTTCATGCCTGGAATGCTTCCTCTCTGGTGGTAAACTATACCGTTTTCAGTATGGTGCCTCACCGGGTCTCTTTCTTGTCCAAATTCGTGGAACGTGCACCTTCGCCCCTTCTGACCCCCACGAGGATGTCCTCCTCCGTGCTGAAATTCTTCTCAATAACGGTTTTGGAAACTACAACCTTTTCAAGAACAACTGTGAAGATTTCGCGATCTACTGCAAAACCGGTTATCTATTCTTCAGGACTGGTGGCGTAGGCCGCAGTGGTCAGGCAGCGTCTTTCGCTGCAGCAGCTAGTGCACTAGCTTCAGCACCAGTCCGCCTCATGTCTACTACTGGTCTTGCAGTTGTTGGCTGGGGAATTTACTGTGCTAACAGGTTTTTGTTGGACATTGGAATCCGCAAGGACGTGATGAAAATACCTGCAGAGAGACTTGTTTCGCGTAATCGACTTATAAGTGTCTGATCTGAACCTGCATTACTCATCAAAATGGATTCTTGGGACCAAATTTTGAATTTATTTAAGCAAAATTGTTGATATGAACTTGTTTCATGGACATTGAATAGCCTCACTGTTCTTATCATTCGTGTGATGCTACTTATTATCAAACACTTTGCTGTAATTCTTTCCTTTCTATTATTGCAATCTATCTTGAAAAAACTTATCAAACACTTTGCAAGGTGTATTATTTGGTAAAAAACTAGTCTAAACATATGTAATTTGTATTTTTTTTAAGTTCCCAACTGGTGTTTGGTACTCAGTTTCATGAAGGTCTGACTTACTTCTGAAAGTCTCAATTTGGGGGTAAAGCACCTAGCAAAGGCAACTCATACCTAGCTAGAATTCGAGTCCGAAATGTCTAATTAAAAATAAAATTAAGAGTACTTAACCATTCTATCACATCCTTTGGTGCTATATCATTAATTTTTATTGCCTATATCTTTTGATTTGATATTTGTGGCTAGCTATTGTTATTCCTCTCTTACAACATTATGCTAGCGGAGCAAAAATAGTGAAGGGTAGTCCGTTGAACCCGCAATTCTATTGTCGTGATCGAGTGTATGTTGTATATATCCTTTCCAAAAGGCATCGTTATTTTACCTCTTTAATAATTTTATCAATTAAGTATTTAGTTTAATCAAAGATAGTTATTTTTCCTGTTTCTTTAGGCAATAAGAATTTTTTGGCACCGAATTTTACTTGGGAAGTTGGATTACTTAATTGGTATAAATATCTATCTACTAGTCTTATGAGTTGAGATGGTGATTATACCAACAAAAAAAAATGTGTGTGTGGGGGGGGGGGGGGGGGATGAACATGTTATACAAAATAACGTTCACCTAATAAGACAACTTGAAATGAAACAGTAAATAAACAAAATAAAATAAAACGAGAAATTCTAATAGACAATTATATTTTTTAAGAAAATACAATTATAAAAATAGTTTGTGACTTCATTCTAATTAAGTTGATTGATTGACCTATAACTCAATTTTTAAGCTAAACAACTATGTCGAGTACGTCATAGTTATGATTTTGATAAGTCCAGAAAAAAATTAAAAATACTACTGCTAAAGACAGGAAAAAGCAAAAAAGTTTTAAACGAATTTGGAGTAATGGATTACAATAAAAAGTTTCCAACAATGCAAGGAATTTAAACTGCATGAGGCAATAATTGGAAGAAATTATGTGGTCCAATATTATAATAATGTCCAAACAAAAAGATTATCTCTTATCAATCTTTTATCCTTCTGGTCGGCAAATAGAGTTGCAAAGACATTGAGAAATCTTGCCTAGAGGCTGTCGAAAACCAGACACCCATGTTTTTGCCGTCATCATTAACAATTCATGCCATATCCAAATTAAACCTTAACCTCACCAAACAACAAAATCTTGCCAATGAAAAAAGTCACCTTTTATTTCGGAGGCAAATTGAATTTTTTTGTTAGTTTTCTATCTGGGTTCGGTATTCTTGTTGTGGCTCCGATTAATGTAAATTTGTGTTGCGTAAGGTCTATATTAAAGGGAAAAACACTCTCTTAAAAAAATTCATACTTTTCAAATTTGAAATCTCTAATTAAAGATGGAGGAATTATTTCATTCCACCACAACCTTTATTGATGGCAAATTGAATCATCAACTCATATCTCGGTGCAGCCAAATTGTTGCACCCGCGAATATTTTGAGAAAAATTATATATATACCAATGGTGTGAATAATTTTTAAAATATTTTAACGTGTTAGTATGGGCAATTACTTAAATCTTTTATTGTTATTGGGCAATATTTATAGTTATTTCTTAGAGTATAAATTGTATACGTCAATGTATAGTTCTTTTCATATCCTCACAGCTTATCCAGAAGATATTTAAGATATCTATATATAAGTCTTCTTAATTAGAATGTAAAATTTGTAATTTTAAAAATAAAATAGTTACCTGATGGTGCAAAAATATTGAAGTATGATGTATAAATAGGCAGTATATCATGTATAATAAGTGTATATCACAGTTGAGCTAAGTAAGTTAGTTAGAAAGTTATGTGATTAGTTGTTAAGCTAACTAGTGATTAGTTGACAGTTGTACATGAGTTGTAACTAATTCAATTAAAAGCATTGATCTTGTAAAGTGCTCAATTGTAAGATGATCATGCAATTGAATTGAATCAAAATATATTTTCCTTTCTCTTCTACTCGACTGCTACTGCTTCCAGTAACTGTCATGGATGAGCAGCTCAACACTTCACCTATGCTCAGTAATTTCTTGTGGTATCAGAGCGAAGATTCTTAGGTTGATATCTGCAGTTACGATACTCCATTGGAGAAGAATAATTGAGCATCAAGGAGAATGTAATGGGCGAAGCAACATAAACCACAACAATGGCGGTGGATCATCCTCATCCTTTGTATTTACAAGCATCGGATGTATCAGGTTTGGACCTGCGAATTACACATTATGGAGTATATCGATGACATTAGCTCTAAGAGGAAAAGGCAAACTTGGTTTCATTAATGGAACTTGCGTACAAAGTAAGTATAAAGGAGAATTAGAAGAATTGTGGGAAAAGTGTGATGCGATCGTGTTATCGTGGATTGGTAGCACTATTTTTAGTGAATTAATACCTAACATTGTGTATGAAACTAGTGCTAAAAGAATTTGAAATGTGTTCAAAGAGAGATTTGATCAATCGAACCTCACAAGGATTTATCACCTAAGTGCATAAAATTGTGAATCTGAAACAAGGAAGTGACACAGTTACATGTTACTATTCTAAAATGAAGGTGTTGTGGGATGAATTAGATGTCATGGTTCCCTTTCTATCTTGATATGATCAGTCAAAGCAGTACACAGATCACCTTAAGTCTCAGAGATTGATATAATTTCTCATGGGATTAAATGAAAGCTATAGTAGTATAATGAGCAATTTGTTGGCAAAATGATCTAGTGTAACAATAAATGAAGCATATGTAGTAACCACACAAGAGGAAATCCAGAGATCTATAGGAGTAATTGATGCACAAAGAGAAGTACTGACTATGTATGCAGGGAACCCACAAGGATACAGGTTCAAAAAATCAGCAATGGGAGGATTGTTGCACAAAGAGAATTTTGTTACAATAGGCATAAGACTATGGATTATTACAGGATTGTTGGATATCCTCCTGATTTCAAAAGCAAGAAGAAAAATGGACAAGTTGCTACACAACCTAAACACTTCGCTAATTCTATCACATGTGATGATACATGAGAAACAAGTGGATCAAATAACACAGATGGTGGACTGTTAACACCAAAGTAGTATCAAGAGGTACTAGGCAAGCTTGATGGATCCATTTCTACAAGATTTGTAGCTAGTATGACATGTATGACCTCTCTATTGTCCAAAGCATATGAGTGGATAGTAGACTCAGGTGCATCATACCATATCACACCTTGTAAGGAACAGTTAATTGCTTTAAGAAGCTTAAATGATCAACAAAGTAATGAAGTGCAAATTCCAAATGGTGAAAAATCACATATAGCACATACATGAGATTCCAGAGTATTAGGAGAGTACACAGTAAAAAATGTGTTACATGTGCCTGAGTTCAAGTTTAACCTCTTGTCAGTCTCAAAACTCATCAAGAAACTATGTTGTGCAGTTTCATTTTGCCCAATTTATGTGTATTTCATGGCCTATTGGTAGAGAAAGGAATGGATTGTACATACTACATGATACTGGTTCAAATGAAAGCACCCACATTAGGCAATTATATTATCACAAATAATAAAGATAGAGAGCTTTGGCACAAGAGGCTAGGCCATCGTTCTATAGTTGTTATGTATCATATTCCCTTATTAATGCTCTAAGTGGATGATAATGTTCAATAATGTTGTGAAGTGTGTCCCCTAGCAAAATATCACAACCTGAAGTTTTCTATCAGTGAAAGTAAAATAGATGTTTGCTTCCAACTTATACATATAGACCTGTGAGAACCTTACAAGAAGCATACTTATTATAAAAGGCAAGTTTTTGTTACTATAGTAGATGATTTTAGCAGATACACTTGAATTTGCCTCATTCAGTCAAAATGTCAATTTTTTTACTGTATTACATGATTTCTTGTGCTTAATAAAGAATCAATTTGGGTGCAATATCAAAGTGCTAAGGCCAGACAATGGTATAGAGTTTTTCAATTCCAAGTGTTGAATTACTTTCTTCTAATGGCATTATACATCAGTCTAGTTATCCCTATACTCCTCAACAAAGTGGGACAGTTGAGAGGAAACATAAATATATCATAGAGGTAACTAGTGCCTTGAGGTTCCAAAGTGTCATTCCTATATGTTTTTTGGGAGATTGTGTGAGAACAACTACTTATCTCATTAACAAGTGACCTTCTCAAATTCTGGCTAGTAAGAGTCCTTATGAATTGTTGTTTGGGAAACCACCAAGTCTAACTCATTTGAGAGTCTTTGGTTGTCTTTGCTATGCTAACATACTACCTAGAGGTGACAAATTTGCATAAAGAGCAAGAAGAGTGTCTTGGTAGGCTACTTAGAGACACAAAAGGGGTATAGGTTGTATGACTTAGAGTCCAAAGTCATATTCATCAATAGAGATGTGAACTTTAGGGAATCCATTTTCCCCTTCAAATTTGATGTTTTTGATTTACAAGATGAGGACATGTTTCTTTCAACAAGTGTTTCCAACTTCAGTGCTTGAGGAATCAAGGAGGCATATGGTTTCTTCCTCAATAACTGATGCATTTATTCATGATGATGATGATGACGTAGTTGCAACATATGAGAAAGCTGAGCAAGTTGATGTTGCAGATCATGAAAACAATATTATAGATATCCACAATGATGATATTGATATGGCTATAGTTGTTGATCTTTACAATGATGAGGTAGATAATGGTGACAATGTTGATGTTGGTATGGATATTACAGTGGCACCTAATGATGTACCAGCTTAACTAGAAGAACAACATTATGTCCCTTTGCCCATACTACAGGATCATGAAGGTGTGAATGAAGAGGTGCCAATAATACAAGAGGAGCAACAAGGTAGACCTAGTAGAGTAATCAATCCACCTGTTTGGCATGGTGACTATGTCATGCCACACAATCCAGTCGGACAATGTTCATATCTAATAATATCTCTTATTCTCATTTTCCATCTTCATACCAGGCCTATTTAAAGTGTTTTTCAGCAGTAGCTGAGCCCAAGTAATTCAAATAAGTTTCTAAGGATGCACTATGGATTGAAGCAATACAGAAAGAAATAGATGAATTAGAAGAGATCAATACATGAAAACTGGTGAATTTGCCACCAGGAAAACAGATTATTGGATCTAAGTGGGTATACAAGATAAAGCTTAAGGTCAATGGAGAAGTATACAAGTACAAGACAAGGCTAGTTGCAAAAGGGTACACACAGAAGGGAGGATTGGATTATCATGAGACTTTCTCACCAGTAGCAAAGATGGTGACTATCAGAACATTGATCAGTATTGCAGTAGCTTGTGATTGAAAACTATTTCAAATGGATGTGAATAATGCATTTCTACAAGTAGATCTTAATGAAGAAGTGTACATGTCACTGCCACAAGGATTTCATAGACAATGAGAGACTAAAGTGTGCAAGTTAGTGAAGACATTATATGATCTCAAACAAGCATCTAGGCAGTGGAACATCAAGTTGATCATTGTTTTGATAAAAATAGGTTACATGCAGAGTGCTTATGATCATTCATTATTCACAAACAAAGAAAATGGAAAGATGGTAGTCATCTTGATCTATGTGGATGACCTTCTCATAACATGTGATAATACATATCTCATAGCTAAAGCAAATGAGTATTTGCTTAGTCAATTCAAGGTAAAAGACTTGGGAATCTTGAAATACTTTTTGGGGATAGAAGTGATGAGATCAAAACATGGGATATTGCTGAATCAAAGGGAATACACACTTGAACTGATAACTGAGTTGGGGCCCAGTGGTTCCAAACCAGCTTTCACTCTATTAGAAGCAAATGTCAAGTTGAGAACTATTGAATATGATACAACAGTAGAAGAAACTAGTGATCCCATACTAGAGGATGCATGGAGTTATCAAATATTAGTTGGAAAGTTGATCTACTTGATCATAACTAGGCCTAATATATGTTTTTGCAGTCTAATTGTTGATTAAGTTTATGTGAACTCCCTAAAAAGTCACATTGGAATGCAGCCATAAGAGTAGTGAGGTATGTGAAGAAGTCACCAGGGCTAGGTGTGTTGCTAGAAGAAATACTATCAAAGAGATGTTTATGTTCTCTGACTCAGACTGGACATCTTGTCCCAATACAAGTAGATTAGTGACAGGATTTAACATGATTGCTTAAAGATTTGTTGGTGGAGATTGCACTTCTCATTAAGGTGTATTGTGACAATAAAGCAGTCGTCCAAATAGCTGCTAATTCCATAACTTGTGTCCGGGCGGTGACACCATAAGCGATGGATAAGTCAGAAGGCATGACGAAGATTTATTGTAAAGACGGAAAAGCAATGAGAAGCGACAAAGAATTTTCTGGGAGTTGAGAAGAAATAGATAGAGTCTTGATATCCAAGAAAGAGAAAGTGGTACTTCAGTTGTGTAACATAGTATAAATATATAGAAAAGGAAAGGGGGGAGACTTCGCCTAAAAGAAAAAGAATCTCGCCATCATTACGGAGCCCGACAATCAAGAGAAAAAACTTGACAGAGGACAAGACACGTGTAGGGTGGCGCCTGACAAGGAGGTCAGAACATTAAATGGGGGGAGAAGATGTGCGGAGAAAGTGAACCGACTGTTTAGACGTACAGAAATTAAGAAATGGCTCGCCTGGGAAGATAAGATAGGGCCAAGCCGGGGAACTCTTTCACTTCCTGGGCTTATGAAATATAGATCCCGGGAAGTGGGGGACTGTCTGTATTGGGTGAAAGTGCTCCCGGAGGAGCTCGCGTAACTGGATGTTCAGAGGATCCGGGGGATATCTACAACTGGCTCTCATTTCTACCAACCTGGATCACGTCTATCAGCTTCGATTAGAGCGACGTAACACATACAAACATTGGAGCCACATAGAGGTCACATCACCCATACTTTAGGGTTTGAAAAGTTCTAATTTGACTTATATAAGGATAGCTTAGGATAGAAGGAAGGGCACATGACTCACACTTTGTAACTCTAGCTCTCTTTTCTCTTTGAGCAATATACGAAAGATTATCCATTACTTTACATACACTTTCTTGAATCATTTCTTATTTTTTATCTTACGTTGTTTTTCAACCATACCCACTGTTTATTAGCAAAATCGGACTCGTAAAGGAGTTTCCAGGATCAGATTCAAACCACTTATCTTCAAACCCTGTTAAAATAAACCTCTAATTGATTGTCTGATTGAATCCATTTACCGGAAAACAAAGATGAAGATGGTGAAATCTCAAATCAAAATTTAAATGAAAAGAATGTTTATCTGCCTAACATTCTACCATTACTCTTATATTCATTAGTTTGATGTGAGATTTTTAACAAACTTCTAATGTCACTAATTATTCCTTGATCAACGGCCCCATAGATTTGACCTTCGGAGAAATTACCCCATACATAGTCCTTCATCTAAGTCTTGAAATAAATTCGTACCATATAGTTAATTTCAGCTCCGAATATTACATGATTAGACATTAGAGTTCATCATATAGAAAGCAGTGGGAAAATGATATGTTTCACAAGGAAATGAATTGCATTGACTAATTAGTGTTTCAGTTTGTTGTACCAAATTACATGTTGTAGGCAACCTCAGTCCTCTATGGAATTTATTACTCGAGAAATCCTAAGGCCTAGTATTAGGGAGAGACTTGAATTTGTTAATTATCATTTATTTTCAACGTCTAGAGGAGAGTCTTGGTGCAACAATACAGAGTTATCATAGAGTGATCAGGAGGTCGTGAGATAAAATCATAGAGACACGTACATTTTTTGCAAAAATATAAAGTAAGATTGCATATAATAAATCTAATGTGATCAATCATACTCGAACCTCATGCATAACGAAAATTTAGTATACCCGATTTTCCTTTATTAATGTTCAATCGCTGAAAGAGAGCTTTAATTAGCGGGAACAATAAGAGTTGACGTCATGCAATCAGGAGGTTACAAGTTCAAGTATAAAGACGGGCTTTTATAGAAATGTACAGTATGACTACGTACGATAAATATATTGTTGTAGGCCATTACTCGAACCACATAGCAAGAGTTTATTGCACCGAATGTAGGGGCTGACGTAGCATGATAAGTACGAGTTCAGTAGAACTCAATAATTTTGGTTCAAATCCTATATATTTGTTAAAACTAATATTTAACCCTCCAAAATATGTACATCTAACCAACATCAGAACCTATAAATTTCGAATTCAAAATCTATACACTTATGTTTAAATTTGAAATCCCCATGTGACCAAACATTTGTTTATTACTCTCTCCGGATTAAAAAGAGTGTCCACTTAACATTTATTTTTTGAGTAAAAAAGAATGTCCACTTATTAAATCAAGAAAAAATTAACCTTATTTTTTCAGATTTTGCCCTTATTAAGTGTTAGGTGATCAAATCTCAATACATATTTAATTATGAGCATTTTAGTCAAATTACCTATTTTTGCCTAGAAGTTAGTACTCCATCCGTCCCAATTTAAGTGTCTTGCTTTCTTTTTTGGTCTGTCCCAAAAAGAGTGTTTCTTTCTATATTTAGTAAGTTTTCCAATTTCAAGGCAAATTTAAGATCACGAAATTTAAAAGACCCCACACATCTTTAATTTAATACCATAAGATTCAAAAGTCTCTCTTTATTTCTTAAACTCTTTGTCAAGTCAAACTAAAACACTTAAATTGAAACATAAGAGAGTTTTTTTTGAAGGGGTGTGTAATGACTAAGTGTACACTTTTTTTATTCGGAGGGAGTAATTTTGAATCACGTGTCGGTTGTCACCTACTTCACACAACAAGTCTACTTCACACAGCAAGTTTCGGTTGTCACCTACTTTACACAGCAAGTTACTATGTTAAAAAATGTTTTACCTCGTAAGATATGTTGCTGTCTTTCTTATTAGACAATGTAGTTGCTAGTGGGAACATGAGAATCGAGGGTTGTTGCTCCAAATCTCTGAATATCTTTCACTAAAATCTTTGTATTCCCCACAACGTGTGAAAGGTTTGAGTATATCGTACCATATAGTAAATATGCAGGCAATAGCCAACTATTCTTTACTATTTAATGGATTTTTGTTAGGTTACAAGAGGGTAGGCTAGTTAGTGAGTTTCCAACTCAATGTAATGGTAAAAATGCCTGGAGTTTATCTAGAGGGGTCAGCTTGCTGGCAGGGAGTCAACTTTGCGGCCTTAGGGTCGCAAGTTCAATTCTCCCCTCCGGATATCGTCCTCCGGGGCACATACATGTGGTAAAGCCTGGGCGCTAAAAGCCGTGCGGGTATGTTGCAGTGTGGGTTCGGTCTCCGCCAAGCCTTGTGGATGGGGCTTGTGGGGGGGTCAACCTTATAGCATTGATCCATTGGACGCAGCGACATCGACCATGTGTGCACATCCCGCGATTTACCTGGTGGTGGGGTGCTGAAGGACCGGTCCCATCATCTCCAGGACGTCTGGGTAATACCAGTGAAGTAGTCAGGCGCAAGCCTGGAAACCTGGATTATTAAAAAAAAATGCCTCGAGTTTGCCAATTCCAATGTAGTCTATTGGTCTTTGTAGTTGTTGGGTAAGTCTAATATGTTAAAAAGCAACGTAAAACTTTAGAAAAAAAAAATTGGTGCATAAGTATTCCGCCTTTATGAAGAGTTTTGGGGAAGGGCCACACCCCGGAATTGTAGTGTAGGCACAAATTTTATTGTTGTTTTCAAAATTCTTCTTCTAAAACTTTAAAAACTAGAAGCATAAAAACACCGATTTCATTAACTTTTTTTATTGTAAATTTGTATGAATAACCAGTGATGAAACCAGAATTTTTACTAACGATGTCCAAAATTCGACATACATATATAATTAAAAAGTAATTTTTGACCTTTAATTTTATGTGGTGTATATAATTTTCTTTCAACTGACCACATTTCCTTCTATATGGCTCCATCATTGTAATAACTTCACACGAACCCTCTCCCCTTTCCCAAGCAAATTAAAGTGAAAAATAGTTTTTCAAACTTCAAAAACTCATATTCATAAACTAACAAAAAATAATTTAATATATAATCCAATAATATTTTGAAAAAGAAAATTAAGAAAAAGGAAAAAAATCTATGTCCAAACAACTCCTTAGCTTGTGAAGGTGAAAAATAGATGCTCAACTATGACTAGAATTGGACGTAACAATTGGCTTTTTCGGGGTAAGTGGCCATGTACACTGTACTCAGGGCGGTCAATTTCATCTTGATCCGATAGATATCCGATCCACCCGACTTGATTATATAGACAAAAATTTGATAAAACACGAATTTTAATTGGGTGACAGACGGATCGGGTCGAATTCGGGTGGACATACATCCAACACACCACCTGACTCATCCATCCGTTTATAAATTAATTTTTTTTAATGTATAACTAAATTCTATAATATAAATATAATGTTTTATACTGTAAAATTTGTTAGTACCAGTATATATGTATAATAACTGTTAAAATAATTTTAAAAAGTTTGAAGTACTTAAAAACATAATATATTTTTTTGACAAATTGTACTAATTTGCTTCAAGTACTTGTAAATGATTTCAAGGGGTATATTAAAAATATTCACTTGAAAGTGTATTTTGAGTGAAATAATAGTTTTCCTCACAAATCTTCAACTTTAAGATTTGTTTTTTTTTTTTCGAATACACTTATATCAAGTACGTTTAATTTTTAGATACTATTTTTTCACTTCAACTTCAAATAACTTTTTAAGGCAAAATATTTTTTAAAAATATTTTCTTACTATACAAAATATCATAATTTTAAAATCCATTATACTTTTGGGTCATTCATGTCCTCATCCTTAGAAATGTGTCTTGCATTTATCCTTGATTCCATAAGAGCTCTAACCAAAATTATTATAGAGGATAAAGGGACATTAAGTGTAATTATTGCAGCAAAAGTACTACCACCATTATTTTAGTACTACTTTGATACCAAAGAGCTATGAGGCGAAGCAATCAGTTATTTGTTATGTGGCTGAAGCATTACCACTTCGTTACAAAATTTATCGATCAATAATGACTTCAATTTTTTACTTGTGTCGTCGAATAAGGGTGGCGGATAAGATTAGCAGGTGCTTCACTTGTATGTCTTTTTTCATCGGATTGTATGAGATGTGCTCTTCTCGAATGAACTTTATGAAAATTGTCTTAGCATATCCACAAGTAGTCAATTATCTTTCAATTATTTGATGTCTGTCTTTATCAATCATCAATAACACCATTTTTTTTATCAAGGTCATTACTCATTAACAATTATTTTTATGAAATCAATCAAGTAAATTCATCATTATTTAATACAGTATTAGACTATTAGTAGTATAATTTTTATAAGGAAGTAAAGTCGCCGTTTTTGTTGTTGCATGTTTGGAGCATAGACACGACTTGTAAAAACAGTATGGTGATATTTATTTGATGTATTTTTTTCGTTTTATCAAGAATTTTAGGTGATTGACTGATTGTGCTATAATTTTTTACCCGATTCACCGGTGGATGATGGGTGGATCGGGTGTGGATGAAGAAAAAATAGAGTGATGGATGGATGGTTGACGGGGAAGGCAGATTGAGCTTCACCCGATCCATTGCCGGCCCTAACTGTACTCCTTAACTTAATCTTTTTCAGTGTACTTTTCTAAAACAGAAAAGTAATAGTTTTAAAAATGGAAAAGGGTAAAAAATACCTCTGAACTTTCAATATTGTTTATCCGTACACTCCGTTATATTTTTTGTGCAATTATGCCTCTATGTTATATTTTTTGTCCAATTATGCCTCTAATTTAGACGGAGCACCACGTGTCAATCTCACAATAAAATAACTCATCCTCAATTTTAATATTCGGTTCAAATAAAATCCACCCAAAATTTTAACCCGCTACCCAACCCACGCCAAAGCCTCCTCATCTTCCTATCTCTTCAAAATTCTACACCACCAATTCTCTCTGTCTTTCCGGCAATGAACACTGACGAACACCCAAATCACCCCTCCCCCCCCTCCTCTCTCTCTCTCTATCATCTTCTTCATTCTTCTCCGGCGACGCTCCGACCAAATGACCACGGCCAATTGTTTCTGGCACAAGTTCAAACGCTTTCCTCCTCTAATTTCATGAACAATTTCTCCTTTATTTTTAGTTTTTGCTTGTACGAATTGAAGAAATTGACGAAATTGTTGTCGCCGTTTCCACCGGCACCGCCACGATCATTCCATTCCATGATTAAATGCTTGATTTGAAACCCAAATCAATAATCCATTTGTCTTACCTAATTCAAAATCAGATTTTCGGGTTCCCAATTGGTTGTTTGAAACCAAATTTTTTTTGTGTGGGATTTCTTGAAAACCCTATTGGGAGAAAAGAAAAGGGCCGCAGAGAAGGTAGTGGACGTGGTTACAACTTTATGGCGGGTTTGGTATGGATTTGGGTTTGATGTTTGACGCTCTGGTTGCCATTTCTAATTTCTCAGTCGAAGTTCCGACGAGTTATTGTGTATATGAGGATAGACATTGATGGGTCGAGTATTAAGGACGGGCTGGGTTCTCGGGTTTAAAAATGGGGATGAGTTATTTTATTCCTGAGCTGCCACGTGGTGCTCCGTCCAAATTAGGGCTATATCAGCATTAAAGTATAACAGTATATAATTGGACAAAAAATATAACGAAAGATACGAATAAATAATATTTGAAAGTTAAGGCTATGTTTGGTCTTTTCCGTTTTAAAAAGGAAAGAGAAGAATTTAGTGACCACAACATATTGCTATTTATCAAATATAGATATCTTAGTATACATACTTTTCTTTTTCTTACTTTTGACCAAAAGTAGTACGACGTATTAGAAAATGTCCTCTTAGACATGAGAAAGATGCACTTTCCTTACATTTTATTTGGAATTAGTCTATATGAATATGGTCAAATAATTACAAGATAGCGATTGTGTTGGGATCTCAATTTATGTGATACACTTTCTTTTTTAGTTTATTTAAAAAATAATGATATATTTTTTTATTTGACAGCAACTTAATTTTAAACTTTATATTTTACGCTTAATGAGATAATCTATAATCACACAAATATTTTTGACTTATTTTAGACCATAAAATTCAAAAGTATTATTTTATTCCTTAAACTTTGTGTCCAGTCAACTGAATTTTTAATATAAATATAGAATTTGGACAAAAGTTATTAAATCCTACCAAATTAACTGGTAAAGTAGCTAGCATTTGGTCATAGATTTTGGATTCGATTTTGAAACTTTATCTTCAAACATATGTTTGGCCGTAAAATTTGATCAATTTTTGAAAATTTATCTTCAAAATATTTCAAGTTCCAAAAGCTGGCTTACACCAATTTTTGAAAATTTAGATCAATTTTTTGGAGAAATTTCACTTCCACTCACAAATTTTTTTTAAAAAAATAAGTAAAATACATGTTCAAACACATCTCAAATTTAAAAAATCACAACTTTAAAAACTCAATTTTCCAGGTTTAACTTTAAAATATATAGCTAAACGGGAGCGTAGATTCACCCTTGCACTTTGATTACAATTTCATCCTACACCCAATTGAACAAAGTTCAAATGTCCTTATAGATTTTCCCTCTTCGTGCTTTTTTTTTTGGGTTAAATCTTCTTACTTTTCTTTCATCCTGTTATATGTCGGACATTTTCGAAAAATATTTGATGTGAGTTTCATGAAAATGACAAAATATGGTCGCTAATGTTTGGGGTAATTTAAAAAATGGTCGCTTCAAATTTAACAGATTGTAGTTATGTTGTTAAGTTAATGAGAAATATGAATGGTTTAACATGAACTCACATTTGGTGATGCTTTTTTTTTATTATTTATCTACGGAATTTGGTGTAATTTCTTGAATGCAGTTTTAGCTCTTTTTTTCTTCTTTTATATCGGGCATTTCTATAGAAGACAAGTTCTATAGAGTGGTGGTTAGATCAACTATGTTGTATGGAGCGGGGTTTTGGCCGGTAAAGAACTCTCACATTCAGAAGATGAAAGTTATGAACATGATGAAGATGCGTTGGATGTGAGGGTATACTAATAGAGACATGATTAAAAATAACGATGTTCGGGACAAAGTGGGAGTGGCCTCGGTGGAGCACAAGATGCGGGAAGCAAGACTGAGATGGTTCGGGCATGTGAAGAGGAGATCATGGATGTCCCAGTGCGGAGGTGTGAGAGGTTGGCTATGTATGATTTCATGAGAGGTAGAGGTAGGTCGAAAAAGTACTGAGGCGAGGTGATTAGACAGGACATAGCGCAGTTCCAGCTTACCGAAGGCATGACCTTAGATAGGAAGTTATGGAGGATGTGGATTAGGATAGAAGGTTAGTAGGTAGTTGAGCGTTGTCCCACTTATCCTTTCATATTATTAGTCGTAGTATTACTTTTGCAATTTCTTTTCCTTCGATTCATGTTACTATTTTTTGTTTCTTGTACTTTGATTATGTATTAATTTGTGGTTGTCACTAGCTCTTTTTTTGTGTTTGTTACTGCTCTAGCATGCTTTTTGTAGTATTTTGACATGACTTATTCGTTCTCGTTATTTTCTTTGGGTACTGCTTTGATTTGCTTGTTCTTATCTCGGGGGTCTACCGAAAACAACCTTTATACCTCCCAAGGTAAAAGCAAGATCTGCGTACATTCTACCCTCCTCAGATCCCATTTTGTGAAATTTCTCTGGATATATTTTTGTAGTTGTTATATCTGGCATTTGTTGATTTTTTTTGGTGTTGATATTTCTGAGATTTGCAGAGCTTTTTCGGTTTCCATTAAATCATGTTCCTTAAATCTTGTTGGAAGAGTTAGTTAAAAAAAATAACAAATTAAAGGCAAAGAATGCTCACTTTAAGCAAATTTAGAGGATCAAAACTATTCAAGAGTATATTTAAAGGACCTTTCTGAACCTACTCAAAACTTAAGGGACCATTTTTCTTATTTTCTCTAAAGTTTGATACTATAAAAGTTGAATTAAAATTACATACTTTAACAGTGTAATTAAAATAAATTCTACTATCATAACAAGTTGTTACTCTATATACTAGTCATAAATAGCTCAACCTAATCTAAAACTCATATAATATTTGTGTACAAAACTTAAACTAATTAGAAATTTGGTTTACCAAATTTACACACAAAAGCTGAGCTACATTTACTTTAGCAATAAATTCTTGTCAAAATAGATTCCAACATTGGAATTGTTGACGTCCTCAAAGAACTATGATTGATCCTTTAATCATGAAAAAATCTTTTCCATACAGGAAAAGAGTATCTATATATCAATTTTTATAAAATCTATAGGTTTGACAGAAAAGAATTTGGTCCCTCCTAATCCTAGTCTCCTCCTAGGACTACATAGGAGTAGTAAATTAGCAAATTATAGGCATGGACCATTGCATTTACCATGTCCCTACACCCTCTATATTTTTTTATTCACCTCAACGCACTGATTTAACATTAATAAGTTTGTGCCAACTTTTTTTTTTTACAAAATATGTTCATTTATCTCACTTTCTCTCTTACCAAAAATATCCTCCATCTAGCTTTTTTCTATCTTAGTATAACTTTTTAAAAACCATTTAAAGTCTTTTATGTGTATATGATTTATAGAGTTTAACTCCTGCACTGACATGTAAAAAAAATGGAATATCAACATTGCAATTTTAGTCAATATAAAAAGAGTGAAATTGAAGAGTATTTAGACGGGAATTAATACCTAAATATAAACAATTAAAATATGGAGGCTCGTTATTTCATAAGATCAATAGAATGAGAGGAAGATGTTATCATAGAATTAAAATCGGATAATTGAAATGAAGAGGTATTTTCGGTGTCTTGTGATAGAATGACGTGTATCAAAGTGAAAGGTAGATTCTTTAGTATTAGCATATATTATAAAATATCCCCCATATATTTTATAATATTTAGTGTTATATAATTATGATATGTATATGATTCTTATTGTATTAGGATTTCACATTCTACATATTATATATATATTTGTATTAATGAGAAAGACTCTCAAAGGAGATTAATACAATCTTACATGGTATCAAGAGTCAAACCCTAAAACCCTTATTTTTTCTTGCTCGCCAACCCCCACCTCAACCGACGGCTGCCACATATTTCTTTTCAGTTTTCCAATTTTCCTTCCTTCCCTTTTTGGCTTCCATGTCTCCTCCCACCTCTCCTAAGGCTTCTGTCGCCTCCTCATCCACAGTCATCATAGACAACCCTATAACGTCTTCCACTTTTTATTTTTATTCGGCGTTCGCCGCTACAAATATCAAGAATTTCATTCTCTTAATTCTTGATCAAGAAGATGGTCAATATGCATCGTGAGTTGAACTCTTTCATATTCACGCATGTGCGTACAACGTGCTAGACCATGTTGATGACTCTGTCCCTCGCCCCATCGATGTTGCAGACACGATGTGGCGTCGTCTTGACGCTATTGTCAAACAATGTATTTATGGCACCATCTCTAAAGATTTGCTTCACACAATCATGAAAACATGTGTCTCGGCTCATGAGTTATGGGTACTTTTGGAGGAAATATTTCAGGACAACAAACATACTCGTGCCGTGTATTTGGAGGAGCAGTTCAACAATATACACCTCGAGAATTTTGCTAACATGTCAGAGTATTGTAAACACTTGCATGAAGCCGAAATCGCTAGTAATCGCCGGTCAGCCATACGGAGGTGAATTCGTTCCCGGGCCTTGTACACACCGCTCGTCACACTATGGAAGCTGGCCATACCCGAAGTCGTTACCTTAACTGCAAGGAGAGGGATGCCGAAGGCAGGGCTAATGACTGGATTGAAGTCGTAACAAGGTAGTCGTACTGGAAGGTGCGGCTGGATCACCTCCTTTTCAGGGAGAGCATTAAAACTAGTTGCGGACCAATTATCCAACGTGGGAACGCATGTTTCCAAAACCAAAATGGTCCTACAACTGGTTGCGGGCTTACCAAAGGGTGAATATGATACTCTCGCAACTATGATTCAACAAGCCGACCCACTTCCGAGTTTCAATAGGGCACGTTCACAATTATTTTTGGAGAAACCCCGACGTGCCAACACATGACAAACACAATCAAAAGGTGTTAGCGGTTGAAAATCCAGCGATAAACTCTGCCCCCACCACCCAGCCGCCACCGCAAGATAACCACCAACTGCGGGACAACCGCGGTGGCAGAGGCAGCGGTAACAGAAAATGGGGTAAGGGTCGCAACAGAGGAAGAAATGCCCAGCAGCATGCTAGCAGTGCACCGATGTGGGCTGGCCCAGGGCAGTGGCCTAACACTGGACCCTCAGCCTCGGTTCCATTTAACTACCAACACATAATGGCCTAGTACCATAACCCAAGACAACCTAGTGTTCTAGGCCGATTCCCATGCCCAAGGCAGGCTTCAGGCTTGCCCAGCAGGCCAATTTCATGATGGCCCAACAACAGTCCAATTCGGGTCTGCCCCCACTGATTTGGGCCAGGCCTTCAGCTCATTAAATATGCAACAACCCGATGAAAATTGGTACATGGATACATGAGCCACTTCTCACCTCACCCGCTCTGCATGTAATCTTCCCAAACTATTTGTATCCTCAATATATTACTGTAGGAAATGGCCATCACATTCATATTCAGGGTCATGGTACAACCTACACCCGACCGCCTCACCCACCCTTCTCTCTAAATAACGCAATTTATGCTCCCAACATTATTACAAACTTAATATTTGTTCGAAAATTTACTCGCAACAATTCCGTCTCTCTTGACTTTGACCCTTTTAATTTTACTGTGAATAATCTTCGTACAGGGACACCTCTTACGAGATGCAATAACACAGGGGACCTCCATCTTTTCACATCCACCTCCGCTGCCAGCTATGCTCTCCTATGTCTCTCGCTGCTACCTCTCCGTCAACTTGACTTAATAGACTTGGACACCCATGAGTTCATGTTTTTAATTTTCTTAGAGGAAATAATTTTATTAAATGTAATAATGGAAAACTTGTCCATCATTGTGTTTCTTGCTCATTAGGCAAATATGTTCGTCTTCCTTTTAAGTTATCTTTAAGTGTTACATTTACTCCTTTTGACATTGTTCATGCTGATTTATGGACCTATCTCATTAATAGCTCACTGGGTCATGAATATTATCTAGTCTTATTAGATAATTACTCTCATTTTATTTGGATTTACCCACTAAAGTTCAAGTCGAAAGTTTTTGCCAAATTTCTTGAATTTCGTATTTTTATCAAAACACAATATGAAAAAGCCATCAAATCTTTTCAGCGTGGTAATGGTCGTGAATTTAACAATTCCACGTTTTACAAAATTTGTAAAGATAATGGTATGATTTTTCGATTCTCGTGTCATCACACATCCCCTTAGAATGGCAAAGCAGAACGAATCATTCGCACCATAAATAACATGATTTGTACTTTCCTATTTCATGCCTCTTTCCCTCCCTCTTTTTGGATCTATGCAGTCAAAATGGTATAATACCTCCTTAATATTTTACCTACTAGTACTCTTCATAACATGACCCCAACCGAAATTTTATACCGTCGGACCCCATCATATGATCACCTTGGATCTTCAATTGCCTTTGCTACCCCAATCTTGCCTCCACTATCCCTAACAAATTAGCACCTCGAACCACTATGTGTGTCTTCGTAGGTTTTCCATCTAATTATAGGGATTATCTGTGTTATGACCTGTCCACTCATCAAATTCACGTCTCACGTCACGTCACGTTTGACGAGATAATCTTCCCTTTTGCAAACATCAACATGGACTATACCTTTCTAGAAGAGTCTGACACATCCCCCCGTCATACTTACCGAACTCCGCCGTACCACCACCACCGTTCCTCAACCACGTGTCACTCCCACTATCGGTAGTCACTCCACCAGTTCTCAGTCACTGTCGATTGCCACCCCCACCATCGGCAATCGGTTGCATCACTGACCCATCTCGGTATCGCCTCCTCCACCCACCGGCAAACTTCACCAACACCCACAGTGTCGCCGCCATCTAACATCGCCATTTCAGTCAACCAACCCAGTCCCTTCATTGTATCGGACCCCCGAAACCCCGAACCCCGCACAGTACCCAAACCCAGACCCAAACTGGCCCATCACAACCCCGTCACAACCATCGCAACCTCTTCCCATTGCCGAATCCGGCTTCGATCAGTTCCCCGACCCCACCCATCATATCTCGGTCACCCGCAACAAAAAACCCTTCACCACGATCTGTCGACCAACCCTCACTCATATCCAACACTATCACTGCCACCCATACCCCTGACCCGACTACCCATCCTACTACCCAACCTACCTCTGCCCCCCCACTGTATGGAAACCCGTGCCCAACATAGGATTTTCAAACTTAAAGTCCAGTTTAACCTGTCCACACAAACTATATCCCTAATTCCCAAAAATCCAAAAATAGCCAAACTTGACCCAAATTGGAATGTGCCAATGCATGAGGAATTTAATGCTTTAACAAAATAACACACTTGGAATTTGGGTCTTAGACCGGATGAGGTGAATGTGATCCGATACACGTGGCTTTTTCATCACAAATACAGAGATAGTGGTGACCTAGAGAGCTATAAGGCTAGACTTGTGGCTAATGGTACTAATCAGTAGTAGGGTATTGATTGTGGTGAGACAATCAGTCCGATTGTTAAACCGATTGTCATTCACACAGTTCTGAGTATAACTGTGGGTAAGCATTGACCGATTCATCAGCTTGATGTGAAAAATATTTTTTTACATAAGGACTTGAGAGAAATTGTTTACATGCACCAGCCGCTCGACTTTGTCCATCCAGAGGCCCCTCACTATGTATGTCGTATTCGTAAGTCACTTTATGGTTTGAAACATGCCCTTAGAGCGTGGTATGAACGTTTTGCACAGTACATCATGCATATTGGGTTTGTATGCAGCAAGTATAATAATTCTCTATTTATTTTTCATCGAGGTAGTAACGTTGCTTATTTGTTGTTATATGTAGATGACATTGTGCTTACTACCTCCTATGATGTATTAAATAATGAGATCATTGCTCTGCTTAAATCCGAATTTGCTATGACTGACTTAGGAAAGTTAAGTTATTTCTTGGGGATATCAGTGACTAGATCTGTAGATACTATGTTCCTGTGCCAGCGTAAGTATGCAGAGGAGATTGTGTACAAGGCTAAAATGGTGAACTGCAAGATCATGTCCACTCTGGTTGACTCTAAGTCAAAGATCAGTGTTGTTGATGGTGATCCATTATCCGATCCTACACTTTATAGGAGCCTTGCATGTGCACTTCAGTAACTTACTTTTACCAGACCTGATATTTCTTATGCCGTTCAGTAGGTGTATTTGTTTATGCATGCCAGAGAGCCTCATTTTACTGCTCTTAAACTGATCATTCGATACGTTAAGGGCACACTTGATTATAGATTGCATCTCTACCCTTCTACACCGACCAGGTTGTTATCATATACGAATTCAGATTGGGCAGGTTATCCGGACACGCGACGCTCCACTTCCGGCTAATGTGTTCTTAGAGGATAATCTTATTTCGTGGTCTGTCAAGAGACAAGCCACCCTATCCCATTCGAGTGCAGAAGCAGAGTATAGAGGCGTTGCCAATATTGTTGCTGAGATTTGCTGGCTCCGAAACCTCCTTTTGGAGCTTCAGTGTCCCTTACGTAAGACGTCTTTGGGGTATTGTGATAACATATCTGCAATATACTTATCTCATAATCTGGTTCTGCATCAGCGAACCAAGCACATTGAGATGGATATACATTTTGTTCGTGCGAATGTTGCTATCATACATGTTAAGGTGTTGCATGTGCCTTCTTTGTATCAGTGTGCGAATATATTCACGAAAGGACTACCTAGACAGCTATTCCTCGACTTTAGATCAAGTCTAAGCGTCCGACCTCTTCTCGCTCCGACTGAGGGGATGTATTAGCATATATTATAAAATATCCCTCATATATTTTGTAATATTTAATGTTTTATAATTATGGTAGATATAAGATCCTTATTATATTAGAATTCCACATTGTAGACATTATATATATTTGTATTAATGAGAATGACTCCCCAAGGGAGATTAATACAATCTTACATATAGAACCGTTATAAGACCAATAATGTTATACGTGAGTGACTGAGTGTTGGGCCGCTAAAGTTCAACACATCCACAAAATGGCCTCAGAGAAGCTGATGCTAAGATAAACGTGTGGTTATACGAGACTATAAATAAGACTAGAGATTACGACATTCACTAAAAGGTTCAAATAGTACGCATCGAAAATAGAATGAGTAAACTATTGGTTGAGATGATTTAGTTATGTTACACGTTGATGAAGATGCTCCCGCCCTTAGATGTGAAAAAGTGGTGAGTTGAAGGTGTTAAAAGGGGATGATGTAGACTTAAAATCACTTGGAAAGAAGTTTTTTTAGAGGACTTGCAATAGCTTGAAATCCACACAAATTTAATAAGAGACATCACACAATACAAGAAAAAGATCTATAAAGATTATACCTATTAGTTGAGAATATATTTTAATCATGCTAACACGTTTATTTTACATCCTATGATAGAGTAATGTGTATCAAAACGAAAGGTAGATTCTATAGAACCATTATAAGACCAATAATGTTATATGTGAGTGAGTGAGTGAGAGTTGGGCATTAAAGTTCAATACATCCACAAATTAATGGCCTTGGAGAAGCGGATGATAAGATGAATGTGCGGTTATACAAGACTAAATAAGATTAGTGATTATCACATTCACGAGAATGTTCAAATAACACACGTCGAGGATAGAATGAGAAATTGTCGGTTGTCATGTTATACGACCTATCCTTATATGTGAAACAATGGTGAGTAAATGTGATAAAAGGAGATGTGATAGACTTATAACCACTTGGAAGAAAGTTATCTCGAAAGACTTAATTACGATAACTTGAACTCTATGCATTTTTAATAAAAGATATGCCACATTGAAAGAAAAAGATCTATAGACAAGAGCGGAGCCATATACATGTTACGGGTTCGGTCGAGAAATTCATTAAACATATGCATATTCTTAATTTAAAACCAATAACTTAACAAAATTAGAATCTTGAACCCAGTAACTTCAAATCCCGTTTCACCTCTATCTATAGAGGTTATACATAATAGTTGAGAATATATTTTAGTCATGCTAACACTTTTATTTTACATTATATGCTTTTCTAGACCTTAATAAAGCCATCGGTCTTTACTCTTTATTCTGTTTTTCAGGTTATCAAATCATATTTATTTGTTATAACAAGCTTGGATTACCTCTTATTACACGTAACACAGAAACATTAAATTCCATTTATAAATAAATAGTTCTTCCCGCCACAAATGTAAATCGAACTGTTATTTTCACTCTAGATTTATGACATCATCACATAAACGTACAACCATTACTGCACAAAAGTACAAGTAGCCTCAGCATGAGATTGAAAAATATCTGCTACTTTTTTTTTCTTCACCTTGTACTTGTTTCTCTTTCTTGATCATGTGCAATATTATATTGGATGGTCCGTACTCTGACAATGACCACTGAAGAATGGTGGCACATGCTTCCCCTGTCAAATCAATTACCCACATTTTAACGGCTAAAATCTTTCATGTACGATTTCATCAACGGCTGTTGATTGAATATTTCCCCCCAAATCTTTACACCTTGTTTGGAGGGTTGTTACTCACTCCGTTCTAATTTATATGATCTAGTTTGATTGAACACAAAATTTAATAAATAAAGAAATATTTTTGCATTTTATGGTCTAAAATAAATCAAAGATATTTATGATTATAGATCATCTTGTTAAACGTAAAAGATAAAATTTAAAATTAAATTATTATTAAATAAGAAAATGTGTCATTCTTTTTTAAATTGACTTAAATTAAATGTGTGTCATATAAATTGGGATGGAGGAAGTACATATTATATTGTATTATATTGTGTTAATTTAGATATAATATTTATTTTGATAGTTTATGTATGAAACTCCACACATAATAGTTGAGATAAGAAACAAAAAAAAAATACTCCTACTTGAATTGTGCTTTTGACGCTTATCTCTTTATGTTATTATCTGTTATTTTTTGTACTTTAATTATCGTATAATTTTGTGGTAGTTATGTTATTATTCCCTTTTTAGAATGATTTCTATTTTTTTATTTCTGTTATTTTTTTCCGGACTGCTTTGATTTGTTTTTCTTTTAGCTGAGGGTGTATAAGAAACATCCTCTCTATCTCTCAACTCCCAAGGTCACAAAATGGAATTACACTGAGTATAATGTTGTTGTTATTTTGATTGTAACTTAAATTTTATTGAATTATATCGTTAAATCCATCTTTATGTAACAATCACAAGTCTCATTTGGTGCAACAACTGATTTGGTATGATTGCGTCGTTATCTTATTTTTTCTTCTTATTTTGTCTTGTTTTTTATCTAATAATCTTATGTTATATTTTATCCAACTTTTTTTATAATAGTTCTACGCCGTATCTTAATTTTCTTGTGGGTTTATCTTTCAAATTGTTGATATATGACAACATATAATAACGAAAAAGAATACAATCTATTCAAATAATATATTCATAAAAAATACAATATACAAATACAACAACAATAACAACATGTTCAGTGTTATCTCACAAATGAGGTATGTGGAGGGTAAAATGTACGAAGATCTTACTCCTACCTCATAGAGATATATGTTGTTTCGATAGACCCTCAACTCAAGTAAAATATTTCACAACAACTTGAAAAAAGAAATACTGAAATAACGAAAGTCATGAAAATAGTACAACAATCAACAAAATAATACGATAAAAAAACATAACACAACATTTAATGAATATAGTATAATAGAACACAGTACGATACATTATAACACGTAACAACCATCCAAACAAGGTGTTAAAGTATATCACCATCCAAATAAGGGAATACCGAAATAATGAAAGTAACAACAATCAACGAAATAATGCATAGGAATAGCAGAACATACCTAATGAATACAATATACCATCCAAACAAGGTGTTAGAGTATATATCGCCATACTCCAAGCAAGGTGGTAAAGAGTACACGATAGCAAGAAAAAGAGAGATTTAGCCATTACAACATTACTTTAACTCCCATCTCTCTCTCTCTCTCTCTCACACACACACACACACACACTTTTTCTCTCCTTTTCTTGATTTTGTTTCTCTCTCTACTGTTATCAGGTCTAGCTTGGTCGGGTGTGCTATAAAAACACTCTTTTTTCTCTCTCTTTCAAAAGCCTCTTCATAGACAGTGATTGTTGTTTTCTTCAACTCAACTTAGTTAAGCTTAGTTTAGCTGCAATCTTGATTATTCAACTAAAACAAATAAAGGGTAGTGTTCAGAATTGCTAAATACCTTTCAAAATTTGATCTTTTTATTCTTTTTTATTGTTTTGGTGGGTTGTTGTTAATGGAGGTATTGGAGAAAGATAAGTGTTGTGAACTTGGTTGATTTTTTTTTGATGATGTGGAGCTTAAATTAAGAGTTTTTTTTTGGTTAATGCACGTGTTATTTTTTTTTTTTTGGAGAAATGGGGGTGAAGTGGGGTATGTTGTTAAGGATAAGAGTGATGAATGGGTGTAATAATATTTTAGGGTTTGCAAAATTGGGTTTTAAGGGTTTATATAATTGTTTGGAAAAATTCATATTTTGAGGGTGTTTTTAGATATATTATAGATATATATATATATATATATTATTACAAATATGAAGCTTTCAACATCAAGAATTGGTCAGCAAGCTCATGAAGGTATATCTCTATACTGTCTTTATCTGTATATTTGTAAGTAATATTTATTTTTAAATGCTCTGTCTTTAGCAAATACTAATAGAAAAAAGAGATTATGATGAGTATTTAAGTTATGTATTCATTTAAAGTGGGTCAACTTTATTAATGTTGATGCAATTCGACCCCTTTCATGTTTAACTAGTTAGAATTACATATTTAAAAAGTATGTGTTCACTTAAATGGAATTAAATTATTGATGATGGATTCTTTTTTTGGTTGTTGTGGCTCTTGAAAGGAGAGAAGAAGTGTTTGAATTCAGAACTATGGCATGCCTGTGCTGGTCCCCTTGTATGCTTACCAACGGTAGGGAGTCGAATCGTTTACTTTCCTCAGGGTCACAGTGAACAGGTCTTTCTTTCTCCATTAGCCACATTTCCCTCTTCGTCATTAATTATGAACTAAGGGGTTGTTTGGTTGTTTTTTAGAGTTATGCACGGTTTGGTTTCCTCACAACTTATATATGTATTAGTTATGCGGGATTGTAAACTGATAACCAATACTGTACTTTGTGTGGAATTTTATACATAGCAACTAAAATGCTACATGGTACTAGTTATGCTGATTTTAATACATGAATAATTTACTAACTAACTAGCAACCAAACGACCCCTTAATTGTTGCAGCCATGAATTATTCATTAATTAGTCAATTGCTGATGTCTCCTATTGGAAATTGAGTGCCAGGTTGCAGCAACAATGAATAAAGAAGTTGATGCTCACATACCCAATTACCCGAATTTACCACCCCAGTTGATCTGTCAACTCCACAATGTCACAATGCATGTGGGTTCTTTGTTTATGTTTTCTTATGAATTATTGCTGTGTAAGTTGTATTAGGTTTATGAGGAAAATGACTATTTAATGGGATTTCAGGCAGATGTTGAAACGGACGAAGTATATGCCCAAATGACATTGCAGCCCTTGACACCGGTATTTCATGAATCATGCGATTAAAGTTGTCTTATAGCCTGTTTGGCCTTTCTTCCGAGAAGCTAGAAGTGCTTATTTTAGAAAATTGATGTGATTAGCCAAGCTTTTGGGAAAAAAATAAGTGCTTTTGAGTAATAACAAAAGCTAAAAGAAGTTGTTTTTCCCCATAAGTACTTTTGGAACATTGGTCAAGCACAAAGTATTGCTCTAATATTGGCAAAAGTGCTTTTCAAATTAATTAGTCAAACACAAACTATTACTATCCAAAAGTACTTTTTCGCACTTTTGGCAAAAAACACTTTTCAAAAGAAGCAGATTTTGGAAGCTTGACCAAACATGCTATTAAGCTAACATGAATTTCTCATTTACTTGTGTTTTACCGCCCCACATAGTGAGATTTCACTGGGTATGTTGTTGTTGTTGTGTTTTACTGGTTTCCCGGTACTTTGTGTGAATTGGGCGACAAAATGTTATGTTGCATTTTCAGCAAGAACAAAAGGATACATATCTTCCTGTTGAGCTGGGTGTCCATAGCAGGCAGCCAACTAATTATTTTTGCAAGACACTCACTGCAAGTGATACCAGTACGCACGGCGGCTTTTCTGTTCCTCGTCGTGCTGCAGAGAAAGTTTTCCCTCCTTTGGTGATAACTTGTCCAATGTCTCGTATTTCTTACCACACTCTGGTTCTGAGCCTGATGTTATTCTTATTTTCTTCTGGTCCTCAGGATTTCTCACAGACACCACCTTGTCAAGAATTAATTGCGAGGGATCTGCATGACATTGAATGGAAATTCAGGCATATTTTCCGAGGCAAGCTCTAGAGTCTCCTTTCTTTGCTAATATGTGTAGCTTCACACTGTGTTAAGTGTCTTTGGCTTTAATCACTTCATAAAAAAAGTGTCTTTGACTTTAATCTCCTTAAAATGTGCTATCATTTAGCAATATTTTAGTTTAATCCTCTCTAGTACTTGCTTGTTAAGGGTCCGGTCCTTCTTAAGATTTAGGTACTTCATTCACTTGTATGTACTGTAACAACACGATTGATGGGGAAAGGATAGACTAATGAGTCTAGAGAGAATCTTTAAAGTATTTTTCTTCTCTCTTTTGAATCAACTGGACAGGAAGTAAAGAGAAAAAGAAGCAGGATAGTGGATCGTATGTTGACTGGTGTTTGTCTTCTATACTCCCCTGCACTGTTGTATCCTAGTTGAACTTAATAAAAATCAAACATAAAATAAAGAATCCAAAAAATGCTTGATTTCGATGTATCATGAAAATTCTCGTGTCAATGCCATATGTTGTTTATGTCTGCAACTCCCTTATCAAAAAAAAAGTTTGTCTGCAACTAAGTTTCAATGAGATTTAATGGTAGAAGCTGAATAATTCTATACACGAATAGTTAAGGAATTTATGCAGTTTCAAGAATTCTATCTAAAGAAAGAAATCAAACCAATAAAGGAAACCATTACAAGATCTTCTAAATATGTCTTGAATATAGCAAACCAGAAAAGCATCCTATCTGCTTAAGCCTTTTCGCAACTGAATATATAGAGTTGTGCTTCAATGTAATGGGATTACATTTTTCCAAATAATTATCATGTTCCTTATCAAAAAGATAATAATTTATAACTCACATTCCATAACAGTTCACTGCATGTATGTAGGGATAATAAATGAAGAGAACATAGTAGTCTATTTCATTCTTTCCCTTGTAATATTCAAATAAAGTGTATGTAGAATGCCATTCTCAACTTTGCTGCAGACAAAAAGCCTAGTATTTAAAATTTACCAGTTAAAAAAAAAGCCTAGTATTTAAGTAAAGAAGGGTAGACGCGGTGGGGGGGGGGGGGGGCATTATCCCACCGAGTTTTGAACCGTGTGCCACTTGGCCTTGGAGATTTCTCGGTTATACAAAAGAGCCGATGTCTTTGTTTGAGGTGAGAAAAACAAAACTTTTGAAGGACAGACCAATTTTATAGTTTGTAAAGAGGAGAATCCGTAAGTTCCGTAAAATGGGGTACTGAGATTTTTATGATGTTTGAGTTGCAGGTGGGATTAGGCATAATTATAATCTTTGTAGGATTAGGTTGTGATTAAAATTATGGAGGATTAGCAATCTGTTGTGTAGTAATAGAATTTTTATTCCGAAGGTCGTGGGCGGGATGTTATAGAAGTTATCACATTTTTCCTGTTAATGTGAAATTCAAGTTGGAATTAAGGTTCCGATATGAGTTTCACATAGGTAACCTGAGCAAGATAAACTAGATTATAATTGCATTTAAGAAGATAAATAAAAAACAAGATAACTGGCTGATTCAAATAGATGAGTGGATGGCCTAGAACGGGGGTAGTTATAGAATGAGGAAGCAGGTCAATTATTTCTGTTAGTCCATCTATCTCCCAATCGTCCGCACAGTTTTAGTGTGCAAGAATATTAAAGAGTTCAACTTCAAGGTTATATTGGTGGAAAAAGAACATTATTCTTGTGTTTACAAGACTTGTACCACCACCACCAACAACTATGACTCAGTCCCAAACAAGTTGGAGCTTCATCAGCCTGGCTGCGAGCCTATCACAACTCTACTCCTTTATCCGGGTTTGGAACTGGCGACGTGAGCGAGCTCACGCAGGTGGAGTGAGATTTGCACACACTGCTTCAAAACTAATTGCTTAGTTCATCTGAATTTTCGGTACATATAATTTTTTCTGTTTTTGATAACCGTGGTGTCCGGGCCAATTTGTGCGCTCCTTGACTAATTACACGGATATTTCCCCCTCCCACTAGCAAAAAGTACTAAGTAACTCTGTCCACCGAGTCTTAGGATAAATGGGAAGAAATCACCTAGTGTTTTTTTCTCTGTTGGGATTTGAACCTGAGAACTTCTCAACCCACTTCATTGACCACATGCTAGAGTGCATGGATTATTATAGTCTTTAGACTTATGCTATAGTTGTTGGACATCCAAATGAAAAAGGGTTCTCAAAGATGGTTCAGAATTCTTGGCTATTTCCTTATATATAAAAAAAAGAATTCTTGGCTATTTGCTCTTAACATCTCATTCCTTTTACCTTATTATGGGGCTGTTTCTCTTGTCATTCTGATCCTGTTACCTTGATGTGGCACTGTTGTTCTTACCATAGCTTGTTTATTGACTCATTTACTGGATATACTATTGATTCCTGATTGCTCTTGGAAGCATGAACATAATGCAATGTAAAACTAACTAATGCTGAAACACGTTTATATTTTTCTCTCTATGCATGCAGGACAGCCTAAGCGGCATCTTCTAACGACTGGCTGGAGTGTGTTCGTTAGTGCAAAAGGACTTGTCGCTGGAGATTCAGTTCTTTTTATTTGGTAATATTAGCCTTTTTTTGTCACATATCTTAGCATTTTACATGAGTTTTTAGCCAAAATTGTCCCATATCTATGGGAGTAAGTCTATTTTGGTCCTCTAAATATAATCCTGAGCATCTTTAGTCCATTAAATTTGAGAATGAACTTAAAAACTAACAGTGACTACCAAAAAACACTACTAAAAACATGACAAAAAAGATAATATCGAAATACTAGGGATTTTTTAAAAAATGCTCCCAGGCACTGAAAATGAGGTAAGCCCTATAATACCCTTCTCCCGACATTCTCTCTCCTCTAATCTTCTCGTCGGACATCGCAACTGCTTCTCCGATATGACACAGCCTTTCTTTCTGGTTTTTCTCTCTCCTCTAAATTCCTTCCGATCACGGTCTTCCACAAAAAACCACACGATCCCTTTTTCTCAGACCAAAGTTCCAGATTGTCATCAGAACCGTAGTTTCGCATCCTTTTCTCTTCAAATCTTTGTCGTAGCAGTTTTTCCCCTTACCTTGGGAACCAGGCCGAAAAATAACTCCCTTTCTTTCTTCGTCTAGTAACTCAGACCAAAAAATGGAGAACATCATTTATTTTGCTATTGGGTTCAAGTCCTATGATATTGCTAAGTCTTCTAATACTGTTGACTTATGGTTCGATTGGATTGAGAGAAGCAAGAACTTGATCAGGAGAGTCTCATTCAACAGGAACACCATGGAATGGATTGTCCAGACACTTCGCGAAGCATCTAAGGTCTGAGGAAACTTTGTGAGAAGATGGAAGAAGAAAGACAATTTTTCCGAGACCTTTTGCTCCAGAAATTATAACAGCTTTGGCCGATATATCAGTATTATAAGCATCAGAGGAAAGAGAAGAGCAGTGTTTATTATACCAGAAGTGGCTTTCAATGCAGGTTGGGCTTTTTTAGCTGACAAGGTTGGTAGATTTTTAAGCAGTCAGGGACGCCCAATCACTGTTGTAGAACCAAGACTGGCATCAAAGGATCTTCCATATATAGATGCTCTCAGAAACACTAAATGGTCTAAACAAGCAGTTATGGATGGCGTTAATGAAGGGAGAACCCATCCATATTAAAGAGGCCCCAGAATCCCAGAATGAAGTTCTCAATAAATGTCTGGTTGGTAGTTTCCCTATGAACACATCGGATATCCCCACACTTTCAGCAGCCATGCGTTGGACCAGCTCTCTGTGGAAGCAAGCCCGCCCATGGATTGAACATAAATGAGATGGGAGATGGAAAATTTCTCTTTGAATTTGCTTTTAGAATTACTGCTGAACAGATCATGGAGGGGGGATTGGTGCTGGAAGAATTTACCAGTCAACTTCCAGTGGTGGACACCATTGTCAAGAGCTATTGACCACAATGAATTACCCAACTCGGTTTACCATTTCAATTTTGGTCTCAAAATGTCTTCAAGGCCATTGGAGACTACTGTGGGGGTTGGATTGAGACGGAAGAAGAGACACAACTCCCTAACCATTTGAAATGGGCTAGAATCAAAATTAGAGGAAAGGGGAAAGAGATTCCCAGAGAAGTGCAAGAAAGTTACCTCACCATCTCATTCCTCTTTCTTTTTTTTTCTGAATCACCAGGAAGAATACAAGGAACCCCAAGAAACTAAAAAAGCAAAGGATATTGATGCGATGACAATTATAGAGGATGAGTCGGACCAAGTAACTTCAGCAGAACAAGATGGCACAAATTTGCAAATTATGCAAATTCACGAAGCTGAGCCCATGGACATACAACCTCAGGAACATGCTGAGGCTAGGGCCTCCAATTGGGTGAATTCCAATATTTTGGAGTTAAGCAACATATATGGGGCTGCTTTTGAAGGGTGCCAAGAAGAGGCACTAGCCCTGCTCACAGAACTTGACAAAAGGAAACAGATCCTGGAAAAGGAAGGAACACCCAGCAAAGCCAGGAACAAGGGGATTAGCAAAAATGAATTGAAGAATTTGCAATCAGAACTCAATAAAGAGGTGGAAGGGGTGAGAAACAGGGGGAAGACTTTGAGTTTGACTCATCAATGAAAGTCAAACTTTTATCTTGGAATGTTAGGGGACTTAACAAGTTACCAAAAAAAAAAAATCTTGTTAAGAGCTTGATGCTGAACTGGAAAGCAGACATCTATTGTTTTCAGGAGACCATAATTGAAAAAAGAGGGAGATCTTATTGCCAAACAATTACGGGCATGTAGATGGATGAAGTGTGGAATTTTTGAAGCTCAAGGCAGCAGCAGGGGTATTATGATCCTTTGGGATAGTAGAGTGTGGACTGGTGAATTAGTTGAAAAGGGCTCCTACTCAATGACTTACAGTTTTGCTTTTGTTCATCATTCTTTCAATTGGTGTCTTACTGTAGTCTATGCCCCACACACCAGAATGGATAAGACAGAATGTTGGGAGGAAATTTCAGCAATCAGAGGGTTATGGGATGGCCCTTGGGTCACTTGTGGGGATTTTAATACAATTAGACTCATGGTTGAAAGAAGGTTCTGTCATAGAATCACCAATGTGATGACTGATTTCTCAAGCTGGATAGAGGACATGGAACTTCATGATCCTCGTTTGAATGGAGGAAAATATACTTGGTTCAGGGGGTCAAATCACAACAGTGCTGCAAGACTTGATAGGTTCCTTTTTTCCAGGGAATGGGAGGAGGCATTCAGAGATATAAGGCAAAGATTATTTCCCAGAACTCAATCTGATCACACTCCAATCTATCTGGAGTGCGGTATATGGGAACACAAAGGTTCTTATCGAAAATTGGTGGCTTGGGGTTGATGGTTTCAAAGAACTTGTTTCGAAATGGTGGACTGAATTTGAGGTTCATGGCTATTCAGATTTCAAACTTAGCAGCAAGTTAAAGATGCTGAAGTACAAGCTTAAAGAGTGTAGTAGACAATTTTTGGGAACTAGTCAATAAGAAGAACAACTTATTGAATGAACTAGCTGATCTAGACCATATTCAGGATAATAGGGAGCTTAATGAAGAGGAAATGATGATCAGGGCAACTGTCATGGTTGAACTGGAAGAACTAGCCAAAAATAAAGAAGAAAGTTGGAGGCAAAAGTCCAGGGTTTTATGGTTACAACAAAGCGACAAAAACACTAAGTTCTTTCAAAGAATGGCAACATCACATAAAAGATACAACACAATTGACAGATTAACGGTTAGAGGTCAAGAAGTGGTACATGAGGCTAATATCAAGGAAGCTATGGTGGATTTTTATGGGAAGGTTTATACAGAAAATGAATCTCGGAGGCCTTCTCTAAATTATGCTAGTTGTCCCAAGATAACTGAGGAGGAAAGCCAATGGTTGCAAAGACCTTTTTTCTGAAGAAAAAGTGTTAAGTACCTTTAATCTATGTGCAATCGACAAGGTTCCGGGCCCTGATGGCTTTACAATGGGTTTCTTTAAAGAATGTTGGGATATTCTAAAAGAAGACCTAATGCAGACCATTATTAATTTTCATCACACTGAATGTTTTTAGAGGTCTTTCAATGCTACTTTCATTGCATTGATACCAAAGAAGAACGGGGCAGAAGAGCTTAAATATTTTAGACCTAAGCCTTATCGGAGGAGTTTACAAAATCATCTCTAAAATCATCACAGAAAGATTGAAGACAGTCATGGGGAAGTTGATTGATGAACACCAAATGACTTTCTTGAAAGGGAGACAGATTATAGATGCAGCGTTACTAGCTAATGAGCTTGTGGACTCTAAATTCAAACAAGGAAGGCCAGGAATTCTATGTAAATTGGATATCGAAAAAGCCTTCGACCATGTCAATTGGGGCTATCTGCTGAAGATCCTGAAAGACATGGGCTTTGGGCCCAAGTGGATAAACTGGATCAAATTTTGCATCTCTAGTGTCAGATTTTTTGTTCTGATAAATGGTTGTCCAGCAGGTTTCTTTCAATCTCAAGGTGACCCTTTGTCACCTTTCTTATTTCTAATTGCTATGGAGGGTCTTAATCACATGGTCAGGAGTTAGAACTGCTAATTCTAACGGTTGGATCAGGGGCTTTGACTCTCAGTCCACCATTGGCAACCCTATGGAGATTACTCATTTACTATATGCTGATGAGTGATGATTCACTAGTTTTTTGTGATGCTGAAGTGGAACAAATCAGACATCTTAGAGCAATCCTGACCATTTTTGAAGACTTGTCTGGCCTTCATGTCAACTAGAGCAAAAGTTCACTCTATCCGGTTAATCAGGTTGATGATCTTCAGAATCTAGCATGAAACCTAGGCTGTCAAGTGGGCTCCCTCCCCACTAAATACCTAGGGATGCCTCTAGGAGCCAAAAACAAATCCAAAGAAATTTGGGATGAAGTCTTGGAGAGGTGTAACAAGAAGATGGTAAGGTGGAAAAGCCAATACCTCTCTTTGGGTGGCAGAGTTACTCTCATTAATTCTGTCTTGGATGCCCTCCCCACTTACATGATGTCTCTCTTCCCAATTCCCAGAGGAGTAGAGAAAAAGATTGACAAACTGAGAAGAGATTTTTTTGGCAAGGTAATAAAGGTAATGATGAAAGGAGATGCAAGAACCTGGTCAAATGGGAGTCAATCATTTTGAACAAGGAGAGCGGGCTGGGCATTAAGAACTTGGGGTTGCATAACAAAAGTTTGTTGCAGAAATGCCTACGGAGGTTTAATTTAGAGGACAATGCTTTATGGAAAAGATTCATCTCCCAAAAATATGGGATGCTAGATCAATGGATCCCTAAAGAAGTTAATGGCCCTTATGGTACCAGTGTATGGAAATCTATTAGGATCCAGTAGAATGAATTCTGGGCTAATGCAGATATCATAGTAGGTGATGGCAGAAAGACTACTTTTTGGGTATACCACTGGATTGGCCATAACAACCTTCAATCTACTTTCCCTGACCTATACTCTATAAGCCTCCAAGCTCAAGCGCAAATCAGTCAAGTTTGGAGCCCTCAAGGTTGGGATCTTATATTTAGAAGAGATCTCAACGATTGGGAAATTGAAAGTCTAACCAATATGCTTAACTCTTAGCGTCCTTTGGAGGAACTTCAACGTATCCTGACATACTAAAATGGAGATTAAACAATAAAGGAATTTTCTTTGTTAAGTCTGTTTACTGGAACCTCAACCACGGAACACCCTTGATTGAGATTTGGCCCTGGAAGCTAATTTGGAAAGTAAAAATCCCTTTCAAGGTCTCTTGTTTTGTTTGGTTGGTTGCAAGGAGGGCATGCCTGACCCATGAGAAATTACAAAGAAGAGGTTTTCAGATTTGTTCATGATGTTCCTTATGTGGTCAAGATGGTGAAACCAATAAGCATCTTTTTTTACACTGCAAGACAACTACAAATCTGTGGAACATGTTCTTTTGTATCCTTGGTATTAATTGGACTATGCCTAATACTACTGTGGAGCTTCTCAGATGTTGGAAGAGGGGTGGAGAAATAGACTGGTGGCAGATCATCCCAGCTTGCATTTGGTGGACAATATGGAAGGAAAGGAACTCTAGAATTTTTGAGGATACTAGCAGCTCTATTCAGAAAATTAAGATGAATTGTCTAAGTCTCTTCTATTTTTTGTGTAAACAAAATTTGTGGGGGGAGATAGGAGACCTGGTAGATTTAATAGGAAAAGTGTAAGTATAAGTTTTTGTTGGGTGCTCCTAATACTTTTTGCTGTAAAGATCTCAATTCAGCTTCAATTGTAGCTGAATTTTAATGTGAATACAACTCGTTACCAATTTCAAAAACAAAAACATGACAAAAATCGACCGATAAAAACCGACCAACCGAATAAACGACCGAATCGGTCGGTTTGATCCCAATTTTTTTAATAAAACCGACTGAGCTAGGTCAATTTTTTTGCCCCAAAAACCCGAAAAATAAAAAACCGACCGAGCTCGGTCGTTTAAATTTCCACGAAAATATTTTTAGTATAACCGGTCAGAATTGATTGTGTCCGTGTCAGGAATGAGAAAAATCAGCTCTTTCTGGGAATTCGTCGTGCAACTCGACCTCAAACTGTGATGCCATCATCTGTTCTGTCTAGCGACAGCATGCACATTGGATTACTTGCTGCTGCTGCTCATGCTGCCGCTACCAATAGCTGTTTCACTGTTTTCTTCAACCCAAGGTGTGGTGCTGAACAATTGTCTGGTTCTTATATCTTTGCTTAGTCTGTATATCCTTTCTGCTCTTTCAACTAATGCTTATCCGCATCAGGGCTAGCCCATGTGAGTTTGTTATACCTCTTTCAAAATACATCAAAGCTGTATATCACACTCGTGTTTCTGTTGGAATGCGTTTCCGGATGCTATTCGAGACTGAAGAATCAAGTGTTCGAAGGTATGGAAGTATTTGATCTTAAATCTCTTCCTTGCTTTCCTTGTGGTTAGATGTTCTTCAACCTCTTCTGTTTAGACGAGTGCATATAGCTACTTAAGTATCATCTTAGTTTCTTGTTGATGGATCTTAGGCACTTTCTGATACTTAAGGACAGATGAGTGGCTCTTGGATCTGGCTCCTAAACACAGATGAGTGGTCATTGGATGCGGCTCCTTTGGTTTTGGTGATAGTTTCTAATGATGATGTAGGAAAAAGTGAATTCAGATGAAGGTGCAAGTTTATGGCCTCTGTTGGAGAAAATGATAAAAATGGTCCCTTATGTTTAGGATTAGGTTCAAAATAGTCCCTAAAGTATGCTCTGAACAGTTTTGGTCCTTTAAGTTTGTCAAAAGTTAACACTCTGCATCAAATATTTAACGAACTCAATCTGTTAGATATGACAGGAACTTTAGATAAAAGGATTTAGCGGGAACTCACATTTCGAGGTGCAGTTTTTGTTATTTTTGGTCTTTTTCTGGAGTCTGGTGCAGTTTTAGGTGCAATTTCTGCTATTTTGGTCTATCTTTTGGTGTCTAGTACAAATATTTTGTGTTGCAGTTTTTAGGATTTGATGGGACTTTCTTAGTGTTTTTTATTAAATCTTTTTTTCCGTAGTTCTCGTCAAATCCAAGTTCGTTATATATTTGAGACGGACCAAAAGTGTCTAAAGTATCAAAATTGTTTAGATCATACTTTAAGGACTATTTTGAACCTACTCCAAACACGAGGGACCATTTTGTTATTTGCTCGCCTCTGCTGCATCACTTTTTACTCATAATTTGCATATCTTGTTTAGTCTAGCTCTTGTTACAAGTGACATTAGAGTATTAACTTGGGAAAGTCAGTGGTCAGTACATGAAATAAAAACAATTAAATAGGAACTCTTTGAAATGGTGTGCCAACAGAGGTCTAGATACGGCCATAGGGGAATCTGATTCACTCCTATTAGTCAAAGTGTGTCAAAAGAGATTGGAAACCTCCATGGAAGATCAGCAATCAGATCAAAGAGATACAGAAAATGATTGAAGATCACAGCTTCAGAGAAGCAAATAGACCAGCTGACGTCTTGCAACTCTAAGCCACAGAATTGAAGGAATCAAGATCTTCAACCTTTTTTCTGATCTTCCTAGCCACATAAGGAGCCTAGTAAATATGGGCAAATGGAACTTGCCTACTTTTAGAATAAAGCCGGCAAAGCGTTCTAACATCATCTATGATCCTCGAGCTAACTTATGTTTTTGCTATCCTTTAGGTAGGATATAGAGTAGAAGTCTCACCTCAATGATAATGTACAAAGTTTGGGATGCCAAACTCAAATTGTAACCTTTTGCACATCAATGATCAATGGAGACTGTTTAAATAAAAAAGGACATATTTGACCTCTAATTTAATTGTATTTTTTTTTTGAAATCTGAGCTGGCAAATTATGTGTTAGGTTTCTCTTCTTATATATGGGACCTGATACTTTACAGATACATGGGCACAATTACTGGCATTGGTGACTTAGATCCGGCTCGCTGGCCCAACTCTCACTGGCGGTCTGTCAAGGTAAATGTGTGTTAGCTCTTCTATATAAGCTATTCTCACTCTCTTATAGTTATAGAATTAAAAATGCCTTATACACATATTGTATAAAACTAAATTGACTCAGAACTCATGTAGCAAATGCAGAAATTAGACTATATTGCTTTTCTTTTACCACTATTTGCAGGGAAATTACAAATTTACGAATGTACAATTGTTATATGTTACAACAACAACATACCCAGTGAAATCCCACAACGTGGGGTCTGGGGAGGGTAGAGTGTTCGCAGACCTTACCTCTACCTTTGGTAGGTAGAGCGGCTGAATTGTTATATGTTAATAAACAGTTATTCTATGTTCACAGATATCTATTTACAAAAAGAAATTTCACGAAATTGTAGGTTGGTTGGGATGAGTCAACAGCAGGCGAGAGGCAACCCAGGGTTTCACTATGGGAGATAGAGCCTCTGACTACTTTTCCAATGTATCCGTCTTTGTTCCCTCTTAGGCTAAAACGGCCTTGGTACCCAGGAACTTCATCTTTTGAAGGTATTGTGCACTGAATGTTATGCTGTTAGGAAAGTGAAACTGTGAAATCCTGAGGTTTCCTTGTACTATTTTTTGAAAAAAGGGATAATATCATTTTGGTCCCTAAACTATAGGTATATTCTGATTTGGTCCTTGTGATATCTGACGAAGCACACTTAAATTTCAATTAATCGAAACATGTGTTTGTAGTCCTTTTATGTAAGAATTATGTTGTATTTGAACTAATTTTAGAACTATATTGCCGTTAAATATGGAGTAACAATAACGGTACAAGCTTAACATAACACATGAGTAATTAAGTGGTGGAACGACTAATGATTATGGTAAATTTGTGAATACTCACAAGCAAAGGGAGCAAAAGTGCACATTTCAATTAATTGAAGGTTAAATGTGCTTAGTCTGATATCACAAGGATCACAGATCAAAGTTAGAATTTATCAATAATTGAAGGACCAAAAGTGCTATTAACCCTTGAAAAAAATTGTAAATTTTGTTGTCCTTCAGATGGCTCTTCTAAGAGGGAAAACACTTCTCTTTAGCATATCATTTATTCATTATTTGGACTTTTCAGCTTATTTTTGTTTCTGAGGACTATTGTGATTCTTTTTCCTTTGATTTTTGCAGATAATGCCAGTGAAACGATTAATGGAATGGCATGGTTGAGAGGGGAAAGTGGTGAGCAAGGAGCACATTTGATGAATCTTCAATCTTTTGGTGGTGGCATGCTCCCCTGGATGCAACAAAGAGTTGATCCAACAATTCTCCGAAACGACCTTAACCAGCAGTATCAAGCTATGCTGGCTAGTGGTTTGCAAAATTTCGGGAGTAGCGATCTGCTGAAACAGCAATTGATGCAGCAGTTTCAGCAGCCTGTCCAATATAATCCCCTCCTGCACCAGCAGCAGCAGCAGCAGCAGCAGCAACAGCAACAACAACAAGCAATGCAGCAAGCGATTCATCAGCATATGCTGCCTACACAAACCCAACTAGATAACCTTCAAAGGTAGGAGTTGAAAACGGGCTGGTCGGATCGGATATGGGCCGGTCGAAATCCGGTTAAAGTGAAATGGACTAATTATCTACCCGGCCATATTTAACACGGATAAAAAATGGGTCAACCGAATAATATGGATATCCAGATTATCCAGGGTTTCAGGAATAGTCTCACAAGCTAAAACCCAAAATAAGCTTAGACTCCCAGAAAACAAGAACTCATGAAAAATAACAAGCAGACAGATGAATATTAATAATATGGATACCAATAGTTGATAAATGGTCAGTTATCCAACCTATATTTAATGGGTCGGATTGGATGGTTACTTAATTTTTTTAACCATTTTGCCAGCCCTATTCAAAGGCAACCACAGCAACAAGTCAACAATCAGACAGAGGAACAGGCTCATCAACATTCTTATCAGGAAGCATACCAAGTATCAAATAGTAGCCAGCTCCAGCAGAAGCAACCGTCGAACATTCCTTCTCCATCATTTTCAAAGACAGATATAGCAGATCCGAACTCCAAGTTCTCGGGATCCGTTGCTCCTCCATCTGGCATGCCAACGACGCTAGATTCTTTATGTTCGGAAGGAACTAGTAACTTTTTGAATTTCAATAGAATTGGTCAGCAATCTGTGATGATGGAGCGGCAGCCACAGCAGAAATCTTGGATGCCAAAATTTTCTCATTCACAGGAAACATGTAGTCTAGATGCCCAGAATCATACTCTTTTTGGTGCTAACGTTGATTGTTCGGGGCTTCTCCTTCCAACAACTGTGTCTAACGTTGCTACTACTACATCAATTGATGCTGATAATATGTCCGCTATGCAACTAGGGACTTCTGGATTTCAGAATTCTCTGTATGGTTATGTGCAAGATTCTCCTGACTTGTTGCATAATTTAGGGCCAGTTGATGCACAAAATGCGACCCGTACATTTGTCAAGGTGCTAGTTCTGTTGTGTAGGTTATGTATTTTATTGTTGTTTTCTTGCATATTACTTTTTTTTTGGATAGCCGTGGTGTCCGGGTCAGCTTGCGGCACCTCGACTAATTCCACGGGGTACCTGCTACGTCCCACCAACAACAGGTACCAAGTTACTCTGTCCACCAAGGCTTAGACAAATGAGAAGAAATTACCTAGTGTTTTTGTCTATGTTGGGATTTAAACCTGAGACTTCATGGTTCTCCTCCCACTTCATTGAATACTACGCCACACCCTTGGGTGTTTTTCTTGCATTATGATATGGATAAAGCCGTTTTTTCTTGTTTTTTTTTTTGTGCAGGTTTACAAATCAGGGTCTGTTGGGAGGTCATTGGACATCACCCGGTTCAATAGCTATCATGAGCTACGGCAAGAACTGGGTCAGATGTTCGGGATCGAAGGGTTTCTTGAAGACCCTCAAAGATCAGGCTGGCAGCTTGTATTTGTTGACAGGGAGAATGACGTCCTTCTCCTTGGAGACGACCCATGGGAGTAAGTACCTAATTTACTTTAAGGCTTTACATTTTGACTCTGCTCACAATTTGCCAATATGATGGAATGAACAACTTATGCTTGAAGTCCTTTAAGGCTTTACATTTTGCCTCTGCTCACAATTTGCCAATATGATGGAATGAACAACTTATGCTTGAAGTCCTTATACTATTCACATGTCATCTTTTGTTTTCTTATTTGCTAACTCACAGGGTCTTCGGATGTTTGGTAGTGATAGTTGATTATACAGTCAGACCTCTCTATAACATCCTTATATAACAACACTTCACTCTAAAGTCAATTTGTTTTTGGAATCGATTTTTTATGTTATAATTTATCTTTATAACAACTTTCTACCTATAAAGGCAACAACCATCTTTATAACATGATATTGATTTTTCCTGTTTCCGGCATGGTACTTTCAGGGCATTTGTGAATAATGTCTGGTACATCAAAATTCTTTCACCCGAGGATGTGCAGAAACTAGGGAAGGAGGAGGTTGAATCCCTAAATCGCGGTGCACTTGAAAGGATGAGCAGTAATAATAGTGCTGATGGTCGATATTTCATGTCCGGACTGCCATCTATAGGATCACTCGAGTAATGACTCTTGTCATCCTTCGATAAAGATGTGTGGTTCCAATTCTCGGATGTCTCAAATTTCTCCTTGTTTCCTGGCTTCTTTAGCTTTGGCCTAATTAATCCAGTCTCATTCGTATGACATAGTTCTTTATGTAGTAGATATTTAATCCATCTCCCATTTGTATTACAAAATGCTATTGTATTAGTTAATCTTAATCACTGTACTCACGCTCAGGACAAATGTGATGTAGACTAAAAATCTCGAGATGTAAACTTGTCAATGCAGTTAAAACTTTTGTGAGTGTATGCATTAAATACAATGTACTTACAAAGCGTTCTAGGATTGTATAGAACCACGTCTACAAAATGCTAGTATCATGCAGTTGCTTCAAAGCCAACGTGGTCAGATGACCGAGATATTGGTGAATATCACATATGATTGAGAAATATGTACTTGTAATCACATGAAAACCATGAGAGCTAGTTGCTAAGAAAGAAAGTAGAGAACTTAAATACTAACCAATTGATACAAGTAGAAGGCTAAAGAGTTGATGTGGAGTTAGTTGTTACAAGTTAGTTACAAAGTTAGTTCAGGAAATCAGTGTTAGTTAGAACTGTTAGTGAAATTGTATTGTGCAGTGAGTGTGTAGATTAGTTACTATGTTGTGAGCTTACTCAGTGTATAAATACATTGTATCCTTGTAATTAGATTTATTCATGAAATAAGATCAATCTATCTATTTGCTCCTATATTCTTTCTAGCTAATATTCTCGGATTAAGCCCTGAATTAACATTCATCTTCTTCGAGTTCTATCTCCTTGATTAACTAATTCCATCTCAAACCCAAACACTTGCATGTATCAGAGCCCTTTGATCCTTGGCACTGATGACTTTAACTCGCAGCAAAATCAAGAAAGACCTGAAGAAATGGAAGACAAATTGTTAGTAATTCAAGAACAGTTACATAAACTAATGGAAGGAATGACAATATGAATGAAAGGAATTCTAAGGCGGATAAAGAATTGTTGGGACTCAAGGAGGCCATTGGAGTCATAGCTCAAAAGGGAAAGGAGCAGATTGGAGATGAATCTTCAACTAACAGGGAAGATCAAGTTGAAGGAAGGAACAAGGAATCACATACTGGATGTGGTCATCACGGGAATGGTAATTTCTTCACTAGATTTTCGAAATTAGATTTCCCTCGATTTTCTGGACAAGATCTGCATACATGGTTATACAAGGTTGACCAATTTTCTCTATGGATGTGAGGTCCCTTTTGAACAAAGAGTAAGAGTGGCATCAATCCATATGGATGGTGAAGCCATTGTTTGGCATAGATCTTATTTGAAATCTAAAACTTCTACAATGGATTTATCCTGGACTGAGTATGTGTTAGCCTTGAATGAAAGGTTTGGGGACAGTTTTGAGGATCCTATGGAGGCATTGAAAAATTTAGCCTAAACTACTAGTGTTAGGGAGTATCAATCTGAGTTTGATAGGTTATTAACTGGAGTTCATTTGTCAAATGAGAATGCCATTAGTTGTTTCTTGGGGGCCCTTAAACCTGAGTTGAATAAAGCCGTGAGAATCCAAGCACCTAGGACTTCAATGCAAGCTTATAAGATTGCTAAGCTATAAGAAGAAGTCTTTGAAGCCCAAGCCCAAACATGGGGTTTGAAACAGATCCTATAACTCCTATAATTCTAATCATATTTTACCTACTCCAACTTTCAGACCTCAGAATTCTCAAAAACCTTTTGTACCCAATTCTCATTATCAGAAAACAACTGAAACTCATCCAAACACACCTACTAGATTGGGTAGAAGACTTACTGCTGCAGAGATGAACGAAAAAAGGGCTAAGGGGTTACTGTTTCTTTTGTGATGAAAAATAGAACCATAGAGTTTGTGCACCAAGGCAAGAAGCATGTGTTGAGAGGTGCTAACAATCAAGTGAAAGCAGCTAAAGCCAGTTCACTGACCAAGATAGATGGATTAGAATCTCAGTTCTTCATGATGACCTTGGTAGATAGAGAAACAGATGGGATACAGTGTCATAACATACGAGCTACTCAGGATGGGGACTTGCAACCAACTTTATCTGTTCTTATTCAGTAGTATGCAGGTATATTTGAAGTACCTACTACTCTACCTTCTCATAGAGGGTCTTTTGATCATAGAATCCCTTTGATAGAATATGCAAACCCTGTAAACAAGAGACCTTACAAATATCCTGGTGTTAAGAAAGATATTATAGAAAAGTTGGTGCAAGAAATGATTGATCAAGGGGTGATCCAACATAGCACCAGTCCCTATGCCTCATCTGTAGTGCTGGTGGGAAAGAAGGATAGGAGTTGGAGGCTGTGTATTGATTATAGGGAATTGAATCAGCTAACAATTAAGGATAAATTTTCTATACCAATCATTGAAGACTTGTTGGATGAGTTGGGGGGTGCAATGGTGTTTTCTAAGATAGACCTCAAGGTTGGTTATCACCAGTTGAGATGGATGAATCTGATACTCATAAAACAACTTTCAAGACTCATGAAGGTCATTATGAGTTCCTAGTTAAGCCAAAAGCCTTTTGGCTTAACTAATGCACCTTCTTCATTTCAAAGCCTTGTGAATTCTGTTTTTAAGCCCTTGTTGAGGAAATCAGTGTTGGTCTTCTTTGATGATATTTTGATCTACAGCAAAAACATGACTGCTCATATTGATCATGTTAAGGTTGTTGTTGCATTAATGCAACAGTACCAGCTTTATGCTAAGATGGCTAAGTGTGCATTTGGTGTACCTAAAGTAGAGTATTTAGGTCATTTTATCAGTGTTGATGGTGTCTCAAGTCTCAACTGATCCTAAAAAGATAGTGGCTGTGCAAAGTTGGCCTATTCTTAGCAATATCAAACAGTTGAGAGGTTTTATTGGTCTTGCTGGTTATCATAGGATATTTATCCTGGGCTTTGGTGCTATATGCAGACCACTACATGATCAACTTAAGGAGGAGGGATTTCAATGGATTGATGATTGTACTATAGCCTTTAATAAGTTGAAACAAGCACTAGTTTCTGCACCAGTGCTAGCTATGCCTGATTACTCTAAACCATTTGTTGTGGAGACTGATGCTAGTGGCAAAGGAATTGGAGCTGTTCTGATGCAGCAGAGGCATCTAATAGCTTATATTAGTAAGTCCTTAGCACCTAGACATCAAGCTATGTCAGTGTATGACAGGGAACTCTTAGCACTCATTTTTGCAGTCACAAAGTGGTCTCATTACTTGTTGGGCAGACCATTAATTGTGAAAACTGACCAAAAAACTTTAAAATACTTGCTGGATCAAAATATTCACACTGATTTCCAAGTTGCTGGTATATCTATACTCATGGCTTTTGACTTCTCTAATGAATACAAGGGTGTGGAGAACAAAGCTGCTGATGCTTTATCAAGAAAACCTGATGCTGAATTATTAGCAATCTCTTTATTGACTCCAAATGATTCATTCTATTCTCAGATTAAGAACACATGGATTACAGATCCTACATTGCAGGAGGTGATTGCTAAATTGCAAGGACAACCTTTTAAGTCATATATAACAACCAATTAAAGTGGAAGGGTAGACTGGTGGTGGGTGATGATGCTCACTTGAGAAATACTATCATTGAGTTGTGGCATGCCACTACTCAAGGAGGGCATTCTGGTATGGATGTCACTATTAAGAGAATTCAGTCTTTATTTTTTTGAAAAACACTTAGCTAGGATACCAGAAATTTCATCAACAGGTGTGATTTGTGTCAAGACATAAATATGATGCTGCTGCCTCTCCTGGTCTGTTACAACCCCTATCAGTTCCTGATGGGGTATGGACTAATATATGTCTTGATTTTATCGAGGGTTTGCCTAAATTCAATGGTAAGGAGTTGATTTTGGCTGTGGTTGACAGATTGAGCAAGTATGGCCATTTTATGGCCTTGTCTCACCCTTATACTCAATCAGTAGCTCAATGCTTCTTGGACAACATTTTTAAGCTGCATGGAATGCCTGTTACCTTAACTAGTGACAGAGATCCTGTGTTCCTTAGTAAGTTTTGGCAGGAACTTTTCACCTTACAAGGTGTTCAGCTTCAAAGATCTACTGCTTGTCATCCTCAAACTGATGGTCAAACAGAGGTCTTAAACAGGACTTGAGACTTAAGGTGTTTTTGCTCAGACAAACCTAAGGAATGGTCTTCTTATTTGGCCTTGGCATTGGTGGTATAATACCTCTTATCTCACCACTATTAGGTGCACTCCCTATGAGGTTCTTTATGGCCAAAAGCCTTCTATCCATCTTCCCTATCTATACGGTGAAGCTACTTCTGAGACGGTGGACATATCCTTGGAAGCTAGAGAAGATGTGATTCAGTTGCTGAAGTTTCATATTGCAAGAGCTCAGCAAAGAATGAGAGATATTGCAAACAAACACAGATCAGAGTGTTTTGAAGTAGGTGATTGGGTTTACTTGAAACTTCAGCCTTACAGGCAAGTTTCCGTGGCCATTAGACCATTCAACAAGTTGGCAGTAAAGTACTATGGACCTTATCTTATTGATGCTAAGATTGGAGTTGTTGCTGCCTGCTGATGCCCTCATTCATTCCACCTTCCATGTGTGTCAACTAAAAAGGTGTATTGAGGTTCCTAAGGTCCTTAATCACCCATGTGTTTTCCAATTATCTAGTCTTTATTGTCCCCTCCCTGAAGCTATTTTGGAAAGAAAATGTAAGGTTTTGTTAGGTACAAAGCATATAAGTAAGACACAGCGAAAGTTTAAAAGTTTTGTTTCTTACTTGCCCCAACAATAATTCTGGTGTGGTTATACAACAATGAAACTTGTAACATAAAATATTTACTTACAAGTTATAATAATTTGGAATCATTATCTACTATACGGTGCACACACAGTTGCCCTTCCAATTGCAAGCTCCAAGCTTCAATGTAATTCTCTTTCGAAAAGCTAGGAAATCCGGCAGAGGTTCGAAAGTATATGATTCTAAGTCTCTAAGGCTTAGAATGTTTTCAGAAATTGTGTGTTGAATAATGAGGTGAATGCCTCTATTTATAGTTCAAAAATAAGTCAAAATCGAATTATGGTTTGACCTTGGGCCTGGTCCAAAAATTGAGGCAGGGGCACCGCGGCGCTCGACTTTATTTTTCTTCTTCGTGCATTCTTAATTAAATTCAAAATCTAATTTTGACTTAATTAAAATAATCATTATTCAATTAAATGTCTCGATTTCAAATCGAACATTTTAATTATTCTCTCAATACATCCTTAGATCGAAACGGACAATCGACATAGTGTGACTCTACATGCCTTCTCATATCGACATTAATCAAATTAAGGTCTACACGGAACTCCTAGACGGCGCCGGAAGACGAACTCAATATGTGAAGTACGTTTACACGAATTCAGTAAACTTAACCGGTAAGATAAAATTCTTTCATTCACGACACACCTGATCAAGCTTAGGATTTGTCAAGTGTCTATCCAAATGGCTTAATCATTGTATCTCATCTGTATTAGTTGATAACTAGACCATATTCTAAATATGTCTATTGTGTTGACCAACGACTTAGTCAACCTAATATCACTGAGAATTCGAGTGTTCTCTTGAACATACATTCGAGGAATGAATTCTAATTTTGGCTCAACTACCACATTCATTAAACATCGTAATGTACCCAATACAAGCCGTATCTCAACCTACAAGGCATTTGAGCTTAGGACAGGATCAAAGTACATTACTTTGTAGATAAGGCGCGTATTGACCTCAAGTCTAAGGACTTCTATCTCCCACACGGTGATCATACGTTAGACAAGTATAACAAACAGTATATCAGCAGGGTATACCAATACTTCCAAAGTATCCATGTGTCCATCACGAGTAACCATTACTCGTAGCAGGTGAGACATACTACATCCTCTAAGGATGTGATGCAGACCACATGTCGACTTATCACATATCATCGATATCCCATTCTCGATGATCATTAGTCGAGACTATTTTAAGAGTTACGCTCTATCATAAAATATCTCACTCTATTAATGACAACGTAAGCTTAAGAGATGCACATTAATGAATAATTACAAACAATCAAATAATAATTCAATAATTGCAAATGCCAAAATATTAATTTCCATTAATAATAATATGAACGTGTATAAAGTACATTTGTCCTATTACAGATTGTCTCTAGGACATAAATATACTAGATAATGGCTATTCAGTTAGCTGCTGAAATCTGTGTAGCTGCTGCTTGTGAGGTATGGAAAGAGATCCACACAAGGAAAAGCACTTGCCATTCGTTGGTTATTAGCGGCAGACTCTTTTAAGTATTGCAAAAGAAAGGGCCCGCTGATAGAGCTGGGCGGAAAGCCGTATTCGATGAAAGTCGTATGTACGGCTTGGAGGGAGATCTTTCATATCTTTCGGAAAAATGGTCAAGAAATGGACGGGCATTGATGTTTCACAGGCAACTTGGGAGTATTGGTCTGAATTGCAGCACACGTTTCCTATATTTAATCCTTGAGGACAAGGATCATCTTTAAGCAGGGGGTATTGATACAAGTAGAAGGCTAAAGAGCTGATGTGGAGTTAGTTAGTTACAAAGTTAGTTCAGAAAAACAGTTAGTCGACGAAAATGAAATCTCAGCTAACCAAACAAAAGCGGAGACTGAAGAATTGCTAAGTTGTCAAGGACACGTCTAAAGAGGGGGTGGGCGTCCTTTAAGTTGATGACCCTACGCTCTAATGGATCTTTCCTTTATCTCAATTTGCATGTGAGGAATCTAACGAGGTATCAGACATGTATATGGTCCAATCTCTCCTGACAAGAACATATGTGGGTACTAACATACACAGTCCTCTAGTTGCGTTAGTTGTAACATGAGACAAGTTTAACTACAAACGTTTCTAGTTGTGTTAGTTGTAATATGATCCAGTAACATCTTTTGGAGCAAAAAAAGAGTATTAGATAAAGCTTATTCACATGTATCTAAATGATCAAAGGTCAATGCTTTCATCTAGCTATTAGGTGATTCGCATAAGTTTAATATGTCATGATGAGAACAATTTTATCAGATACATATATCAATAGGTAGAGGCAGCGTGAAAGGATCTGTAAAATTTCTACAAATTATATTAAAGTTTGAGCAAATAATTTCTGTGTAATGAATCAGCGATAAGAACTTAAATGTTGAACACATCAACTTTAAATTATGTATCCGTCGCTAACATATACAATCAAACCTCTCTATAACGGTGTCATTAGTTTCAATATTTTTTGGGTGCTATAGAAAAATATTGTTATAGAGAGCATATAATATAACAATAACATGAGAGATCGGTTCCCCAAATGACATGACTTATCGTGAAATGTTGTTATAGAGGATAATTGTTATAGAAAAATCTTGACGGTATTAGATATAATGGATAATCAAAATATACACAAATGGACTCGGATACCATAAATGAATGTCAATGCTATCCATCTAAACCCGGCGTTGGATATGGAGGGTCACAGGTAAATCCTACAATCAAGACTCATGTGTGACTTGTAATTCTTATTCTTGTCCACTCAGTATTCTTTACAAATTCAAACATATGTAACGTTGTAATTTTTTTTGGAAAACACAAACAAAGAAGAAGTAGAATTGAACTGTGATTTGCTTTGACTATAGAGATCTGAGTTTCTTGCAAAACTTTGATGTTTAAGAGTTTATTCATTATATCCCAAAACTCAATATTTTACCATTTCTTCGGACTCTTTTTTAAATTTGATAAATATTAGTCGATCGTATTCCATAGTTGTTATGCATGTAGCATATCCTTAATGTCACAAAAATTAGTGGGTCTCAGGAGTGCAATTAAGTGCTTATAGGATTTTACTACTTTAATTGGAGGATTTAATTATAAAAACAAAGATTTTCTAATTTAGGCTATTGCATTGGGAAAATATGGAGAAGGATGATGGAGATAATCCCCACAAAGGTTAACAAATATGCATGTGCTTCTGCAGTTGTTGCTTCCATGATATCTATCATCTTTGGCTATGGTAAGTACTTTCCCTTCTTCAATACTTTAATTTCTACTTTTTTTTGGCCTTTAACCATCGGTTTTCGAAACGTACTGGTCAGATTAATCTAAATTCATACTATTAGTATATGTCCTCTAATTATTAAGAAGCTAAAACATTCCTTACCATGTGAAAATTTTCATTCACAAGGGTTCGAACCTGAGCTAGTTACGATTAAAGGCGTACGATTTTTATTCATCCCACCATATCATGCATAGAATGATTGAGCTTCTTTCTCTTACGGATTAAGTGATGTATATATACCAACGGGGCTAAACTTGGATAGAGAATGATGTTAGGTGTTGCAGCAATTCCTTCATTTTTTTGGCTATTGGCATTCTAAAAATGCTAGAGTCGCCTAGATGGCTTATTATGGAAGGCCGTCTAGGAGACGCCAAGAAAATATTGTATAAAGTTTCGAATAGTCCTCAAGAAGCTGAAATGCAATTGAGGGATATTAAACAGGCTGCAGGAATCGACGAGAATTGTAACGATGACATTGTCAAGATTTCTGATTCAGCAAAAGCACAAGGAAAATTTTAGTTATACTTTATAATATATGTGGGTAAAAATCGTTTTATGGACTTTATAAGTTCAAGTTCACCAAGTGTCCTAAGTTTGGTATGCCTATGCATGTGTATGTATATGTGCAAATATACATACTTGTGTATACGTATATAGAGTCGAGGGTCTCTCGGAAACAATCGCTCTACCTACCAAGGTAGAGGTAAGGTTTGTGTACACTCTACACTCCCCAGACCCATTGTGGGATTTCACTGGGTATGTTGTTGTTGTGTATACGTATATACACACATGTTGTTGTTCCTGGATCATCCATCTCTTCCTTCTCCTTCGCCCTGTTCGGTGAGATTGGATGGGCTACAGTGGGGATTGGACTTTAAATGAATATATCAATTTTTATTTTATTTCACGCGGAAGCCTCTCTATCTTCACAAAGTAGGGATAAGATCCGAGTACACTCTACCCTACCCAGACCCCACTTATGGGACCACACTGAATATGTTTTGTATTTCTATTTCAAAATATTCAATTTATGTGTACGGATATGTTTATCTGTTTATGAAATAAAGAGTATGTGTCAGAATGACCTGATCTTAATTTGCTCTATAAATACATAAACTCTAAGTGGTTATGAAAAATATAAGCTTTTGTTGTATCATGAAAGGACTTGTCTATATTCCTCCCCTTTTTAAGGTCACTTTTCTTTTTTTTTGGGTCGATAAGATTTACCCCTCGATCCTTCTCCACTTAAATACTAGGCTTTTGTCAACGGTGATTTAAAGAAAATTTATTTCATGCCTCAAAACTTTAATTTTTGACTGTCTTTGTTTAATCTTTTTCCCTAACAGGTGGAGGGGTATGGAAAGAATTGTTGCTAAAACCAACACCATCACTAAGATGGATTTTAATAGCTGGTGTGGGAATCCATTTGTCTGAACATGCAACTGGGATTGAAGCTGTAATATTATATAGTCACAAGATTTTTGCCAAAGCAGGAGTACATGACACTAGAAAACAAATACTAGCCACAGTTGGAATGACAAAATTTATATTTATAGTTCTATCCACTTTCTTGATTGACAAAGTTGGTAGAAGAAAATTATTGTTAACAAGTTTAAGTGGCATGGTAGTAACATTAGCTGGACTTCATTTTTTCCTAACATTGGCAGAGAATTCTGGTGGACAACTTAATTGGGCTTTGGTACTCAGTATAATTACAACTTATGCAGTTGTGATGTTTTTCAACATTGGACTTGAGCCTATTACTTGGGTTTATAGTGCTGAGATATTTCCTTTAAAGTATAGGGCTTTGGGTGCTGGCATTGGTGTTGCTGTTAATAGTTTGATGAATGCTACTGTTTCTATGAGTTTTCTTTCCATTCTGAAGTAATTACAACTGGAGGTGCATTTTTCTTGTTTGCTGGAGTTTCTGTGGTGGCATTGATTTTCTTTTACTTCTTTTGGCCCGAGACGAAAGGAAAGTCTTTGGAAGAAATGGAATCGGTTTGCTGGAGTTTCTGTGGTGGCATTGATTTTCTTTTACTTCTTTTGGCCCGAGACGAAAGGAAAGTCTTTGGAAGAAATGGAAACGTTCAGAGAAGGTTAACAAATAAACGGAGATTCAGAAAGATTGAGGGCAGGAGTTGCACTTTATATTTTGAGATAACTACAGTCCCATGCTTTTCGGTGACCTAATTTACAAAATAGCTAGCAAATGTATAGGTTAAGTATATTATATATAAAATATACATATAATATACACATTGTATACATACATTGACGAGACATGTCGCAGGTGCAACTTACTGAGGATATGACCTTAGATAGGGGGTTGTGGAGGACACAGATTATGGTAGAAGGGTAATAGGTAGTAGAACGTAGTCCTACTTACGCTACATAGATGTAGTTGTAGTGTTATTACTGTAGGTCGCTTAGCATATCATACGAATAGGCGTAATATTATTTTATAGTCCCCTGTAGTTTGATTTCTGCTGCTATGTGTTAGTTACTGCTTCTTTCTTCCAGAATGTGTTATCATGACGTATTCGCTTTTGAAACTAACATTTTCATACTACTTTAAATTTCTTGACCGGGTCTGACTGTTTTCTCTTGTTTTTGCTTATGCATATGCCTGTCTTGGGCCGAGGGTCTCTCGGAAACAACCGCTCTACCTACCAAGGTAGAGGTAAGGTCTGCGTACACTTTACCCTCTCCAGACCCCACGATGTGGGATTTCACTGGGCATGTTGTTGTTGTTGTTGTATTGTATACATACATGTACATATAATATACATAATCCATGTACATAATCAAGGTATATGTTTTATATATTTTGGCTAGCGGCCGTAATTATTTTTGGCCGACTGCACAAAAAATGAAAAAAATCCTATAGCCAGGATAAAAGGGAAGTGTTCCATTAGGTTGATGAACAGTGTAAAATAGTTACGTTTTTCTTTATTAGTGTAACGTATTTTAAGAGAAGAATTTCTCAAATTGCGCACGCGCATATATATATATATATATATATATATATATATATATATATATATGTGTGTGTGTGTGTATATATATATATATATATGTGTGTATATATATATATATGTGTGTATATATATATATATGTGTGTGTATATATATATATATATGTGTGTATATATATATGTGTGTATATATATATATATGTGTGTGTGTATATATATATATGTGTGTGTATATATATATATGTGTGTGTGTATATATATATATATGTGTGTGTGTATATATATATATATATGTGTGTGTGTATATATATATATATGTGTGTGTGTATATATATATATATGTGTGTGTGTATATATATATATATGTGTGTATATATATATATATGTGTGTGTGTATATATATATGTGTGTGTGTATATATATATGTGTGTGTGTATATGCTCCATCTATTTCAAAATGTTTGTCTTACTTTATTTTTTAGTCTGTTTAAAAAATGATGTCTCTTTTCGTTTTTGACAACTTTTTAATTCCAACTTTCTACATGACATGTTTAAGACCACAAGATTAAATGTCATTTTTGTACATTCAACACATCTTTAGTTTAAGACCACGAGATTCAAAAGTCTTTCCTACTTTCTTAAACTTTATACCAAGTCAAAATCAGACAAACATTTTGAAACGGGGAGTATGTCCAAATATTGAAATAAACTTCACTTCACTATTAATGTAGTTGGATTCTAAGAAATCTCTCTTACAGCTTTTTCCTTTGTTCTCACCTAGATGATTCCAAGACTGACTTCAATTATAATGGGTTGTTTGGTTCGAAGAAGTTATACATGGATAAGTAGTGCAGAGATTAGCGATAATATACATGGTAGCTTCTGTTCTTGTTATCACAAAATAACAAATTTGAATAAAAATTTACCAAAACCAATATCTTTTGACAACCTCACCAGAAAACATAATTACAGGGAAGAAAACATTAAAAAGGAAAGCAAAATCAAGTTTTTTTTTTCTGTTGGTAATAGTTGTTTTATAAAAGTAAACTAACTACACCATAAAAGTGGCCTAATATGTATGCTGCTATTGCTAACTCTACTTGCTTTGATACTCAACACTGTTGTTCCCTGAACTGAACTGAGGAGTTGTGATGGAAATCGTATCGACAATACTCGAGTCGTCTATGTCAATTGGCACCATAGAAGGCCATACGAATGCTGGCTTGAACGGTGGAACGTCTGGTGCTGGCACTGACCCTGATACGATTTGAACTATAGTTTGTGCTTTAGGCCGTTCACTGGCAATTGGATGGCAGCAAGCTAAAGCCAATAGCAACAATCTCTTTGCTTCTTCGACCTCATAATCATCCCCGAGTCTCGTATCAACAGCTTCGAGGATTCTCCCATTGCGATGCAAGAACCAAACCCAATCAACAAAGAGTTGAAAGCCGTTAATTTTCGTTCCAGGCCTCTGGCCACATACTAATTCAAGCAACACTGCCCCGAACGCGTAGACATCAGAATCTTGAGTGGCTTTTCCAGTGTGGAAGCACTCTGGTGCAATGTACCTGTTGAAAATTGCTTCAGTTATTGCTGATTTACTAAAATAATAAGCCGTTTAGTCGTAGGAGGAGTCTTTCTTTAAATTTAAATTTAGTTAAATAAGTTTAGTTGAGATATTTTAGGTTTTTAAAATTATTCTGCAGATTTTCTATTTTTAAGTTTGCTATTAAAAGTGCAGTATGCTTAGTAAAATTTTAGAGACAATTTCAATCATTTTTAATCTTTTGCTTACCCCATCGTGCCAAGCACGCCCTCGGCCTCATCAGCGTACGAGGTCTTCTCGTTGTCAATTGCTCGTGCCAGACCAAAATCCCCGAGACGTGCATTGAAGTTTGAATCGAGCATGATGTTGTTCGCCTTGAGATCGCGATGGATCACCTTCTGCTCATACTCTTTGTGAAGATAGTGCAAGGCTGAGGCGACGCCCGATACAATATTGTACCGGACTTTCCAGCTGAGTGGCTCTTTTTCTGGCCCTGAAAATAGATGTTTATCTAGGCTACCATTTGGCATGTACTCATATACAAGAAGTAGCTTTCCATGCTTATGGCTCCATCCTGTCACAATAACATGTTCTCATCAGCTTGAAGTTAATTAAACAACCATTTGCTAGAAAATAAATAAAAGTTTGATTAAAAGGCAGATAGTATAAATGTTTCTGATGCCATTCTAATAGTTGCAGTAATGTCATATATGATGTGATTAGCCTCAAACTGATACAACAGTTTAACTTCCTTACACATTGTAAAAGAACTTTTACATTAGTAGGTCACCTAAATGATAACTACAAGTTATCGTTCATAATATGTGAAATTAGTAACTTGAAAAATAAGGCAAGTAATTAGAGCCGGATCTAACATTTGAAGTTCATGAGCTTTTACAAAGATCTCAGTTACTATACAATAATAATTGAGTTAACAGTCAAATAGTTATCAATATTTAATTAATTGATTAAAATATATACAGGATCTGAGAAAAAATTATTGGGTTTTCCCCCAACCATATGTTTTACTCTAGATCCACCCAAGTTACATGCTACAACCAGGACGAGCTACCTATTGAGAAAGGGTCTAATTAAATCTCCTTCGTTGAAAAATTAGATAGTATTGAATAGGATAAAATAATAATTTTTGTGTGTATATAGAATTCCCTAAAAATAAGAGAAGATTATAGTATAGCGATAAAGAATGTTAAAAAAATTACCTTATGTCACTTTATATCATGGTGCGCAAAAAGGTAAATTCTGAATACAATTAATGATTTATAAATTTATCCAATCAATACTATTGAGGATATCAATCTTTATATGCAAAAAAAGTTGGGCACTAGTGTTCCAATCAACGTTCTTGTAGGACCTACTTTTGGAATATTTGGACCGGTCTCAATTATGATTTGTTGTAGGGTCACATTTTAAGCATTAATTGGAGTTGATTGCATTTGGAAGCAATTGTCCAAATGGAAAATTCTTTTCGTAAGGCAAGAAAGTCGTCTAAGGAAAGTAAAAAAGTCTATGCACACTAACCGAATCTTTGGGGAGGGATGGTGGTGCAAATTGATAGTAACAAACTTGCCACAATAGTTGACATTTGAATGAAGGTGATTTTCAAAGATTAAGGAAGCTAAGGGCTACTCAATGGAATTTGTGGCCTAAATTAATAAGTTGTTTCAAGTATATATAATAAAATTAGATGTTTCAAGTATATACAATAAAATTAGTTTTTGCGTGCATCACATGTACATCTCGTGTGCATCGTGCACTGCGCATGCATCCTGTGCGTTGCGTGTGCATCTATTGCACCGCACGTGCATCCCGTGCATGTATGGTCAGCTACTACCTCAGAACCTTAAGACTAAAAATTACTTAGTTGAAATTATAATGTTTGACATGGACTGACCACATCTTCTTGAATATGTACTTGTTGCGCATGGAAAAAACTTTTGCACCGTAGTGTCCAAACAAATGTATATCTCTTTCGGAAGAATATAACCTCTATTCGCATTATCTAGTGGCTGCAATTTATATCTTTAAATAAAAAATAAAAAATAAAAAATAAAAAATATTTTTAATATGCTTCAAATTGTTCAAATCTATTTTAAAGTTTTTTTAAATTTAAAAATTATGCCTTTTACTTTAAAATACTAAATTTGTTCAAAAATTAATTTATAAATATATAATAATAAAAAACGGAGCCTTAAAATATTTGGGGCCTAAGGCCTTTGCTTTATGAGCTTCCCCCTAAAGCTGGGAAGCTTCCCTATGGAAAGTATGTTTTCCTGTGAGGAACCACACCAATTCATTCGGAATTTGGTTGGTTAAACTCTACTGCGGTGATGATATTATAGGGAGGTCTTGTGGAAAAATAGCTCAACGCTAGGATAATAAAAAGCTTAACACTTCTTATTCTTAAGACTTTTTCAATATGAAAACGAAAAAAATAAAAAAATCGAAAGGTTATTTTATTCAAAATCCCTAATTGTGAAATTCCTTCACTCCCATTGACACCTCGAAACACACCCTTCCCTTGTAAACATTGGGGGATGCAACTTGTCGGTAGTGGATTCATATAAACTCAATACTTTTGACATATGTGAACTAAAAATGTAATAAAAGTAGATATGAACTCATATTTTTAAAATATAAAAGGTTCAATGCTTAGAATTTTAAAGTCAAAACCATAAAATTAAAATTCTAGATTTGTCTCTGTATATAAACGCATAACAGAAAAAAATGGTTGAAGATGGCTTCTTATAATCATATTCATGGTTGAACAAAAGGGTAAATCTCATTTCTTATATGTACATGATTGAATGTCCATATAAACACAGGATTTTCCAATAAAGTAAAAATGGCAGGTCGGTACACTAAGTTTTACCATGCGCGTCAATCAGAGAAAGACCGGACCACAAAGATTTTTCAAAAAAGTGTTACTGAAAAATCAGATAAACTAAAAAAACAAAGGGAGAATAAATGATGGGAGCAGCTCCGCTCCAATGACTGTTTCTCCAGTAGTTGAAAATACTAATGTAGACTCATGTTAACAATCTAAACTAATATTGATAATTACTGGAGCAAATTCATTGGAGTATAGCCGCTTCCATGAATGATAAATCATCATATTAATTCAAAATAGAAGAAAATATCACTATTTATAAAATAGAAGAAATCAGTATTTATAAAATAACTGAGACAAATAAAATAAGGAAATTTTGTTGTTTTTCCTAATAGATCCTAATTAAAAGGGAAATAATATTCTATGATTGTTATAGAATATTTATAAATGAAAATAAAAATAAATATTTTACGATTAGTATCGATCCTAAAATAGAAGAAAAATGATTAGTATAAAATATTTCTAAACGAAAAGAAAAATAAATATCTTATGATTAACATAGAACCTAAATAGAAGAAACATAATTATTATAAAATATAAATGAAAAGAAAAATAAATATTTTATGATTAATATAGATCCTAAAATAGAAGAAAAACAATTGTTATAAAATATTTCTAAATATAATTTTACAGGAAGATAGAGGAGATTAAAGACACAATTGAGAACAAGTATTTAGATTCCACAAAAGAAAAGTCATGTTAAAAAACCATGATTAAAGACACCAACAATGCTTTTATTGCTGATTTTCAGACTTTAATAAAGACTAATCCTGCACAATTTTTAAGCTAGTTGCATTTGAATAATAAGAGTATGGGGCCTATGTTTGAAATTGCTGGTAAAAGAAAAGAAAAAGGGAATGAATACATTTATTAAATTTTGGATTTTTCACCAAGAAGGCATTAATCATTAGTTAGGCTGTCAAAAGTAGCCTTTGCATTTGAGTGATCATAACAACAACTACAACTATAGTGTAATTTCATAAGTGGAGCGGGTACAAGATATTTAAAAAGTTTACTAAATAATAAGTAATAATTTTTTAGTTTAATAAATAAAATAAACTAGAATTTCAAATTCTAAATGCATCATTAGACTTTAGATATATTTCATTCTAAAGTTTTGGTTCATTTTCTCCTATTGCATCAATGAAGTTTTTTATTATTAATAGAGGCAGAATTATGATTTTTCATTTAAGGATTCTGAAAACTGAATTCAAAATAGATTATTTGTACATATTAAATAATTTTTTTAACATAAATATAAAATTTGAGCGAAAAATACCATGTTATAACACTATTTATTGGATTCCTTATTTCATCTCCAACAAAAACGCATCTAATTTCTTTTTTGCTTCTATAATCTATGTTTCCATTACTCCCAAATCCTATCCACTTATTGGCTTATTTTACAACTGCAAAGAATCAAATCCTCAGGAAAAATATTAGAGACATAACTTAGTTCGAAAATATTACTCCATACTATTGCAAAAGGTGTATGAGCACAGAGCACACCATTTTTGACACTTATCTAATATGTTAGGATAACTATTGGGACCATTCTCAAGTTGCACTTGGACCTAATTTGAGTCAAAATAGAACTCCTTAGAACAGACGAAAAATATTCTTGGTACTATAGTGACAATTTAACTCAAGCTTTTATTTGAAACGAAGATGGATGAACAGACACTTGAGTCTGGAATTAACGAAATAGGGCGAAAAAGATGAAAACAATCAACTATATTGGGGAAGGAAAAGAACGACATAATAAAAAAGCGACATTGAAGGAACGGAAAAATGACTAATGTGTAATAAAACACAAGCAAGTACGAGCCTATTATATTACGAGATCTTTTTCCTACTAGAGTTAATGAGAAGAATTCTAGAGTAGATTTTTTTACCTATGCACAAATCATGGATAAAACTCTGAGGACAGCTTGGATGAATATATCAATCAACTACGCTTCAATCCAATTAGAAAATTGGATTATTTGGCCGTCAACTTAATTTAAAATTCTCCCTTTATTCGGGTTGGACGAAACTATACTCAAAATAAAAGCAGAGTGAAAAATACTTACCAAGTAATTTGACAAGATGTTTATGCCTTAGACGGTTGATAATTGTCAGTTCAGCCAAGAAATCATCCTGACCCTTGATACTCTCCCTTGAAAACCACTTCACTGCAATTTCCAAATTTTCACCAACTAAATACCCTTTGTAAACAACTCCAAATCCCCCTTCACCAAGCTTATTTTTCTCATCAAAATTATTAGTAGCTTTCTTCAATTCCTTAAACTCAAAATCCCTTGGCATTCCAGGTAAACTCTTTAATGCCCCTAAAATATTAGACTGTGACCTAATAGCCCTTTTTTTGTAGTAACAATACCCAAAATAACCTCCCAAAATGAATAACACAACCACTATTGACACCCCAACAGATACACCAATTATCAACCCTTGATTCTTTTCTGAAAAGTACTCAACTGTTAAGTTCCATCTTAACACACAATTTAATTGATTAAAATGACCTGTTGAAGCAGAGAATCCAAAGTAAGATTCTTGATTAACAACTTTCTTTAAATCAATGTTGTGTGTTAGTATTGGATCTCTTGGCATAGGTGGAGTCGACCCGTTTTTCTCTTTTTGTTCAGCAATGTACACATTAAGAATTTTTTTGAAACCATCATATTGTACCCAAATGTTGTAAAATCTTGCACCCTTTGGAGCTAGTTCAATGCCATGTGGGGTTAAAGATTCAAATATTACTGATCTAACACTGTTGATATCGATGCCAATATGGTTGGCATCGATATCAAAATCTTGCTTGAAAGTGTCTAGCTCGACCGCGATAATTTGGTTGTTTTTATTTCCATCTGTAGTAGCATTTGTTAAGCCCAAATACTGGCCGTGGCTGTTTTGTGGCAGCTCAAAATCTGGGCAAATCAAGAAAGCTAACCCTTCAGCTGCAGTATCATTTTTTGGCCTGTAAATAGGGGCGATAAAATTAGCTCATGAAAATATGACTCGACTCGCATATTTATTAGCTCAACTCATTTTAACTTATCGAAAAGATTGTGCTGATATATAACCCAAATTAACCTATAAATCTGTCAAAATATTTTCAAAAAGATATCTTTCTTATTTTGATTCGTTATATCATGAGGACTCAATGAAATTAGTGGCCTAAAGCCAACTCTTACAAAGAGGTCTCAAATATATTCAATAAAACTAGCTTCTTTATGCGATATGAGTGCATCTCGTGCATCACACGTGCATCCCGTGCGCCGTAGGTACATCCCGTACGCCGCATGTGCATCCTATGTCGATTAGTAAAAATATTTTGAAATCAACCTATTACTTTCTTTGATTCAATTTATGCAATGTACTTTTCTTTTTAGTCGGTCTAAAAACGATGATCTATAATTGCACAAAATTTATGACTTATTTTAGATCACAAATTTCAAATCTTTATTACTTTTATAAATTTCGTATCAAGTCAAACTATATCACATAAAATAAAACAGAGGAAATATTACTTTAAAAAAGGGGGCTAAGGCCATTGCTTCATTGGCTTGACCCTTGAGCCGGCAATACGTTATATATAGTCATAATAAACAAAAAAAAGACAGTATTATTAAGTACTTCAATTATACAAACAAAGAAAATAAGACTTAGCTAGCGTTTGGACAGAGAATTAGTTGAAACTTAAAAAAAAAAAAAGATGAAATAAAAATGATTTTTAGAGGTTAAAATTGTGTTAAACGTTGCATTTACTTGAAAATAAGTTGAAGTCTTGTGAAACTTGAAAAACTTGAAAAACTAGCCACTTTACAGAAATTCATTTTTCAGAAACTGACCTAAACCTTGTCACTTCTTATAACCAAACAATATTTTTGAACTTTTATTGAAAAAAAAGTAAAAAAGAATTATGGCCAAATTGGAGCTTAGTAAAAATTATGAAGGTTGAGTTATGATATGCTTTTTAAGTTTTATTTTAATACAATTCATTTCCGCCCAAATAATTTTTGTTATAATTCAACTTAATTTAACCTATCTAAATTTAGCCTAACCCTCCATTTGACACCCCTACCTACCTGTAAATGTTCACGAGAAACGAAGTGTTGAAAGACGCCACCCTTATGTCATCATCAGAGTCCCACACCTTGAAGGGCTGTTTCAAGAGGATTCTACCTGAGTTGTTGAACATTTGGTAATCAGATGAAACTGTGTCTGGGGTAACTTGAAGAGCTTGATTACTGATTTGTGCAGTGTGTTCGATTTCAAAGATGGGATTATACGTATGGTCAAAAGGGTCACCATATTGTTTGTCAAATTTCTTTATCTTGGCCTGAGTTATGGATTGAAGACAACATAAAAATATGAAGATGGTGATGATTTTTGCTGTCAAAAATCCCATTTTTTCATGAAGAGAAGTAGAGAAAAGTGTGAGGATTTTAGAGGGATAGAAGAAGCTTTTTAAAGCACGCTGGGATTGTGTAAAATAAAATATTGAAGACACACAAAATGATGATAATATATGGTGGTGGCCGGTGGGAGGGTTGAAGTTTTAACTTTGAACAATCTTTGGTTTTTGGTCTCCAGGAACTTGCTCCCCCACCCACCCCCACCCCCACCCCCACCCCACGCCCACGCCCACGCCCACGCCCTCCCATCTAAATATTCCCGCAATTTGATTACTTCATCTTTCCAATTTTATACGAAAGTCTTTGACTTAACATAAAATTTAAAAAATAAATAAATATTTTGAAATTTATAATCTAAAATAATTCATAAAAATTTATGTGACTATAAATAATTTCATGAAGAATATAAAGATAAACTTAACGTTAAATTATTACTAAATATAAAAAAAATAATTAATTAAAAAAAATATCATATAAATTGAGATGGAAGGAGTAGTATTTTAGTCCTGGAATTGGGTTGGCTTAAAAAACAACATTTATTTAGGAAAAAATAGTAAAAAATAGTCCCCACATATTAATTTTTTTGTATTTGTCATTGATTCTAGAGCACCAACCCAACCTGAATGATAAGATGAGGGGTAAATTTTAAATCATAATCAAAAGTAAATGGTTAAATTTGAACGTTTTTCTCGAAGTATCTTCACATGTAAAATTTACCTCGTCCACGGTGAAGCTCAATAAAGTTAAGGGCTAGAGGCGAATCTACAATATAAATTTTAGGAGTTCGAGGTTCTACCACATCAAATTTATCATATGTATTTATTTCATAAAATTTTAATACATATAAAGAGTTTGAGTTAAAGTTATTATATCCGGATCATGAGCATGTAACATGTATACTACTTTTGCCCCTAGACACTGTCTAAGGAAACATATGATACTCCCTCCGTCCATTTTTACTTGTTACATTTTGACTTGACACACCTATTAAGGAGCCAAAAATAGAATGCTAATTTTACTATATCACTCATAATTATTTCTAAGTAACCTAATGATTGAAATAAATAAAACATACTTTTAAAATTGTGCAACCACTAAATTTCATTGAACTTGACAACCCAATAATAAATGATAAGGGTAAAATAGGTATGAAGTGGTAAATTATCTCTTGATTTTCTAAAGTGGATAAATAAAATTGGACACCTATTTTTAATATAATGGACAAGTAAAACTAGACGGAAGGAGTATGATTTAGTAATTATAAATTAGAAGGTTTTAAATTTGAAGTATAACATAAGATAAAATTAAAATATTTGTGTTAGCACTCAAAAATAATTTAAGTGTTTAGCTGAATTCAGTGACAACCGAACTGTTCAAGAGCCGAATTTACTCTTAGCCCTCGACTACAAGAACTTCATCAGCTACTAAGGCATCTTAGCCGAGTTGTTAGTTAGAGGTACGACTGGGACCCACTCAGATGCAGACGCCTCAACGATCAAGTCAAAAGGGTTTTCGAACCCCTATAAGTGGTAACGGCCAACAACAATTAAAAGTAGGGGCCATTATCCGAGCAAGAGGAGTAGAGGGCGAGAAAATTGGCACCACCTCCCCTATAGTCGGCCATTGAACTTAGTGGGTTCCTTGATGGCTGACATGGGGGGGGCCACGTTGTACAATTTTCTTTTCTTTTTTTGTACTATAAATAGAACACATTCTTTGTATATAGAAACACACACAATCAATCAAACAACTCAAATTTTATCTATTTTTTTCTTTATCCTTTACTGTACTCAGATGTATTCATGTTTCTTACCTCTTAGTTTACTCATAACACCGTCCTAACGCTTTCTGGAGTAGTTGGGGAACCCATTGCTAGAAATAGAGATGGCAATGGATATTGGACCCAGTCCGGATTCGGTGGATCCAGATCCATTTTATAGGATATGGATCTTCAAAATTTGGACCCGACGGATCCGGATCGGACCCGAATCCGTTTATGACGGATCAGATTTGGATCTGGATCTTGTATTTGAGATCCGTATCCGGTCCAAATCCGCCACGTGGATCCATTTTTTATTAAATATATACATAACCTAGAATGTAATTTTATAAGTATTTTCTTAAAATTTTTCATAATTTATGTATTTTACATTCAGATTTGGACTTTATTTTTTAAATGATCCATACGTTTAAGCCCATAATTCTCGAAAGGCCCAATAAAAAACTAAGCAGAAAACAAATGATGGTACAATCATTGCATGTAAAAGGACCTGATTATTTGATCTCATTCTGTTGAAATATCCATATCTCATGTCATGCTTTAGCAGATGAAAAAGTGGATTCGTTGCAAAATATTCCTCATAAAAGTTATAGTCATAAGGGATGATTAATTGTGGTCGAATGCAACATCTAATATAAGATCAAGATTAAAATTTTATGGCTTCCACCTTTAATTCTTTTTACACTAATAAAAGTGCAGATTAAACAAAGAAAAATGGATGAATTGACACCCAATGTAGCTTAATGTTGTTGTAGCGCTCAATTTTCATTTGACAGACATGCCTAGGATTAAAATTTAAAACATGAAAAAAATATACAACTTTGAGAACCACTTGACTCCTATGAAGATCTGAACATGAAAAAAATATACAATTCTAAAAGAAAGTGGATCCAGATCCGATCCGTGGACCCGGTGGATCCGATGGATCTGATTTTTATGGACCCGATGGATCTGGATCCGAATATGGATCTAGGTATGAAAATGGATATGAATGTGAATCTAGTAGGATCCGGTCCAGATCTGATCTGTTGCCATCCCTAGCTAGAAATTAGAGTTCCGTTTTCAGTTCAAATTGCTTAAGTTAAGGAATCAATTTGTCTTCCGATTCATTAGCCGATAAAACGGCAGATATCAAAATTTGGGGCGAGAACAATTTGATATAGTAAAGTAATAAATTTGAGCCTATTGTCTAATTTTAGTACATTACACGCCACCCCAATTCAGCCACTTCAACCTTATAGAAAGAAGTTATGTAGGGTCGGCTGGCATTTGCCACCTTCCTTTCTTTTGTCTTTTTATTGGATAATAATGGGTGGCATTGCTAGCTAATAGCCATATCCAAATTTGGATATTTTTCGTTTAGTATCTCATTCCAGATGGTATTATTAATTACTACTCCTGTCTCAAATTATTTATTATTTTAGAAATTTAAAGTATAATTAATAATTTTTTTTAATTTTACCTTCGTAGAATTTTGTCTTCAATGAAAATAACACATAAAATAAATAAAACATTTAATGGAGAGAGATTAGTACTTAGATATAAATAAGAGTAAAGTCGGTCAAATATCTCTCCTAATTAATATTTTTTAATGAGCGTATAATAAAAAACGATAAATAATTTAAGACGGAAGAAGTATTATCATAGTCAAACTCTTTTCTTATGATTTTTTGTTATATTTCTAAACACAAAAAGGTAAACTATATTTTCAGGAAGTTAAGAATTTGATGTTTGAATTCACCATAAAGCTAAATGCTTTGACCTTAGTACTATAAGACCGGCCGTTCATTTTATGGAAAGGTATATGGATCAATGAAATTTGTGGCCTAAAGACAAATCTTAATAAGAGGTTTTAAGTATATTCAATAAAACTAATTTTTGCGTGCGTCACACGTGCATCTCGTGTGCATCCGTGCACCGCACATGCATCTTGTGTGCCACTCGCATCATGTGCACCACACGTGCATTCCCGCGCACGTATGGCCAGCTACTAACTCATCACCTTAATTAAGACTAAAAATTACTTAGTTGAAATTATAATGTCGGACATGGACTGCCCACATCTTCTTGAATATGTACTTGTTGCGCATGAAATAAACTTTTGAAACATAGTGTCCAGATAAATGTATATCTCTTTGAGAAGAATATGACATCTATTCGCATCACCTAGTGACTGCAATTCATATCTCTAAATAAAAATATATAAAATATTTTTCATATGCTTCAAATTGTTCAAATCTATTTTAAAGTTTTTTTTTATTTTTGAATTTAAAAATTATACTTTTTACATTAAAATACTAATTTTTTAAAAATTAATTTATAAACATATAATAATAAAAAATGGGGCCTTAAAAATTTTGGGGCCTAAGACCTTTGCTTTATCAGGTTCACCCTAAAGCCATCACTGGGTGTATTTTGCTTATAAAGAAAGCCGGTGTACATTTTCTTCTTAATTTCAATTCACTTGATTTCACAAAAATCTTTTTAAAAAAAATAAAAATAAAGTCCGATTGTGCTATATAAAGGAAATGTAGAGTTGGAATTGTTTAATTCATCATGAACATAAAAAAAAGGCCTTTGTTGCTTTAAAATTTCTCTAAGGCTCGGGGGGGGGGGGGGGAAACGAAATTTTTGGCCCCTTTGCAGCTATAGCTAGAAAGATGGCTTATCAATTTGTTGTACTCATCATTCACTAAATTAGAATGTCATTCAACATTCCAATTTATATATTGTAGGCTATTTTTGAAGATTGATAAAATATTTATATACACCCGATATTTACATTAAATTATGTAGACTTTCATAGTTATGTGATTTAATGAGGTGAGAATATATATTAATAAATTATGATTAAATGTTGTAAGTCTATGTACAAACATATATAAACATCTATTTGTTTGATATAAACACCAAATTCAACCAAGTTTTTAACACAGACTCGTAAGCTATGCAAGCCCTCTCTCCAACTATTGAAGAAAAAAACAAAGAAAAAAACATTACACTAATATAAAAGAATGAGCTGTATTATATGAAATTTTAAGTAAGTTGATGTAAATTGTTATTATATAGTAGTAATTAAATATTGAGAGTATTGTCACTCACTAAATTCAAATTTGGCACATGAATTAGTATCTCAAAAAACAGCTGCAACAGACTAAAAACTAAAAAGAATTCAAATTCGCCACATGCTGCTTATTTTATTAAAGTATCACACAAATTCCTATATAGAAGAATATAATATATAGTTTTATATTTTCTGAACAATGCGAATTAAATCCCCACGCGGTTGACTCTCTACTAACACAATGTCCATGATGCCAGGCGCTTAAATCGCGCCATAAATTATCTAATGTTTTCTTTTTATGGCCCAATACAAATCCTATAAAAATAATAACGCTTTAAGATCAAAAAAATTATGTGGACTATATATGAATTCTTATTACTTACTATATGGATTTATTTAAGTCTGTTAACTTATTATGGCTCACTATAAATATTAGAGATAATTTCACATATGATTATTAAACTAAAAGTTTATTGCACCAAAATTATAAAACTAAAATTTTATAATAAAAAAGGTACACTAGTTATCCTCATATTAATGTACCTCGATGGTGGCCCTTTGCCACTTGAAATTTAGTATGTTTCGAGGAATGAGTTGTTAGCCAACTAAAGTAATAGCTTACCAGATTACTTGTTTTTTTTTTTTTTGTTAAGTATAAAATACATATAATTTTGCTTGCTAGTTGGACCACTTTGTTAATATGGTTCTTTATCAATCAGCAATTTTTATCCTTCTAATCTTGTTATTGATACTATGTACATAAAATAAAATTGCCAAATAAGCACCACTATATCATTAATACACATTTAAGTTCTATAAATTACGATAAACAAACCCCTTTTATTTTTCATATGATTGGATAGCATGAAGCATTCATTTTATTGCTTCTTTTTTGTTTTCTTAGCTATTTATTTTCCTTTTATACATCATTTTAAGTTCTGGTATTGCCTGGACATATTCTACGAATCTGTAATTAGAGATATTTGTGTCTACACAACGATTAAAAAAAGACCAGAGGTATTACAAAAGTCTTTTGTTGAAGCAAAAGACAAAATGGATTATTTCATTACATAAAGTTAATATATAAATTAATAAAAGTAGCTTTCAATTGTACAAAAGCCATGTGTTTGGGACTGTTTTTTTTATAGTAGGATTAGGTTCTTTAATTAGTGGGAACATTGGACATGCATGACCCTACCAAGCTAATTATTTACTTAATTAATTTATGTATAAAAATCCACAAGGACCACAAGGAGGTTGATTAATTTGGAGGAACATGAATTAAAGAATTTAAAGGAGAAAATAAGGCATAAAATGGCCATAATATATAAAAGAAATAATAACATTTTTAGTCCCTCACTTATTAAAAAATGATTTTAGTCCTTGTGACATATGCCTAATTAAGCATGAGATATTTAATCTTTAATTAATTAAAATTTGTATTTTGTCCATTTATAGAAAAATATGTTATATTTGATCTATTTAGAACTAAATTACTATAAAATGTGGAGTAAAATAAAATCTTAACATAATATACATTGTAATCAAGTGTAGAACAATTGATAATCATGACAAATTTGTGAATATTCACAAACAAAGAGATGAAAACCGCACGTTTCAATTAATTGAAGGTCAAATATACTTAGTAAAATATCACAATAACTAAAATAAAAATTTATCAATAATTGAAGGACCAAAAGTGATATTATCTATATATAAAACCCTTCTTTAAATTACTTTTCTTATCCTTATTCTTACTTTTTGGCTGTCTTTTCTTATTTTATGTCATTCTGATTAAAGTTATTTTCTTTGTTTAGTTAATTTGAGTTGAAAAATAGGTAGATTTTAGGGGAAAGTGCATTGGTTTCTCTTCTCTACACTGCCAATGTTTCTTTTGTACATACAGCTTTAACATATTCTGGCCTTTTTATTCACTTAAATTTGATCAACTGGCAAAGTCGCAAAAGTGTCTTTATAAAGTGAGATAATAGTTAGTTATTGTTATCTTGGTCCTACAAATTTCTTATTTTTTCCTAATTAAATGAACCTAAACAGTACTTGTGTCATGTAACATAATCATTACAATTCAAACATATTAATTGTTAAAAGGGGGAAAAATTCAAATATGCTCGTAAACTTTGTGAAATGGTTTAAAATTGTCCTCTATTAATAATTGGTGCCAAATGTATCCTCGTCGTTACCAGATTAGTCCGAATTAGGGCTGGCAATGGATCGGAGGTGGATCGGGTGGAGCTCAATCCGCCTCCACCCGCCAACGATCCATCATCCACCCGACTCATCCATCACCCTATTTTTTTTAATCCACATCCGATCCACCCATCATCCACGGGTGAATCGGGTGCTTCGCGGATGGAAGCGACGAAGACTTATGAAAATTGGTCGATACTCAAGTCTTGTAGGAAATTTATGACAGTTAATAAATGTCATTTCAAATTTCACAAAAATGAACTTTACTTTGTTCATTTTATTGGAAGTAGAAAATTGTACGGATTAATTCGAGAATGACACGGTCTGGTAAACCCACAAAGTTGCATTTGATATCAACTGTTAAGATAAAATAAATATCATCAATCCTCCTAGTACTATGAGTTCATATTTTTATGTGAAAACGATCAACATTTGTTTTTTTCCTTTCTTATGTTGTTCAATGTACGTTTTACTTGATCAAACTTAGAGTGATATAATTAGCAGATAAAAATATAATTTGTTCAATCTGTTTAAATTTGGACGAGTTATCGACTCACATATTTCTTAACTCAAGTTATTTGATTAGTCTGATTCAGTCAAATTAAAAATAGCATTTATTAAGCATTTTGACATGCAATTTCATCTTATGAGATGAAATCATCGTTTGGACATGCGATTTTATCTCATGAGATGAAATTCCAAATCATCCAAAAAGACATGATTTGAGATTTCAAATTTTAAATGTAAAAGTTGACCACAAGTTTATATTTTTGTAAAAATAGATCCATAAATTGGTAGATATAATTAGCAACCATGTTTATCAATTGTTTATATCAAATATTAAAAGATATACAAGATGGGTGAATTGAAAATAATTAATTTATAACGGGTGGATGGGTGGATCGGGTGGTGGGTTGGATGTATGTCCACCCGAATCCATCACCCGATTAAAATCTATGTTTTGTCAAATTTTTGTCCATATAATCGGATCGAATGGATCGGATATCCATCGGGTTAGGATGAAATTATCATCCCTAGTCCGAATATGTCTTCATTCACTAACGGCAAAAACTTTTTAACACATGAACCTTTTTTTATGAGAAAGAAAAGCCAAATTTGCCCGTGAACTATGCGATAGGGTCCATGTTTGTCTTGAACTTTGAAATGGGGTTCATTGATCTAGTGGAGCAACATTATCCTCTTTAACACTTAGAACCTCTAAAGGAAGGGTCTCTATTCTCCGAACTAAATTAACCACCCTCAAGTCTCAAATCAATAGAACTCAATAATGATCGATCAATTGCACCACCGAATTGAATTTCCACTTCAGACAGAACTCAGTCGACACAACTCCATCATCAATGCGTCTCAGATCAATTAATAATGACACTAGAGCCCCACGATAACCTCTTAATGCTAAAACAAACCCTGGTATGATATTTAACTTATAATTCTGATGGTCAAGGTGAAATTATTGTAGTTGAGGACCGGTGATCTTACGACAAAGGTAAAATGGTGACGTGGAAAAGTGGTAAGATGGGAGACAAATTGTTTGAAAATGGTGTGATTTTTGTTTGCTCTTTCCGTGTGTCTCGTCCGAAGTGAAGTGGTGGTTGAGTAACAATGGGTGATTTTTAATTAATAGTGGAGAGAATCAATCGTTAAGATGGTGATTGACTTAGAGAGATGATGGATAATGACCGAGGAAAAATGTAATCAACAGGATCAAGAGAAAATTTAACCATTTTCCTTTATAAAAAAAAAGTAGCAATGTGTTGGAAAACTTTTGTAATTACTGATGCTTACATATAATTAAATGAGGTGACATATTTAAGTGATTAATATCTATGTAATGTAGACTTGAGAACAGTTGCATAAGCTTTTCTAAAAATTTGAATCAGAAATGTCTACTATGACTATTTTATCATGTGTTCATCTGCTCAATCAGAGCATTTAAAAGTTCAATTATTTAAATAAAATTTAGTGACAAATTTAAAAAGTTATTGATGTATTGTACATTTATTTATTTATTCTAGGTCATCAGTAACTTACCTTGTGCGTCAACCTCTTTTTTCTTGAATCAAGCACGTGAAATATATTTGTCGGTGAAGGTGAGATTTGCACCAAATATTAGTTATCATCATTGTCATACTGCTTTAAATTTTTTATTCGGGTCTAATTGTTTCTCTTGCTTTGCTTGTGTTTATGATGTATCTTGAGCCGGTGGTCTTTCGGAAACAACCGCTCTACCTATCAAGGTAGAGGTAAGATATGCGTACACTCTACCCTCTCCAGACTCCACATTGTGGGATTTCACTAGGTATATTGTTGTTGTTGTATTACTTATGAAAGAAACTTTATTACTTATAATTTAGCCAAAGTCTAGAAGAAAGAATATATATATATATATATATTGCTGTTGGAGTTGTTATCTATTGAATGTAATGAAACAAAAATCAAGTTGATGGCACCTATATATTATCTATTGTCATTTGTCTTGTCTAGTTTTCTTCTCTATCTTAGTCTCTCCTTTTCTTTTCCTTTTCTCTTTTGGGCCAAGTTTTGCTTAAATTAACAGTTGACACTTATATATAGGACATAATTAATGTTGATCATACATAAATTCAAACATTATATATATTTATCCCCGATTATGATTAACTCATAACTTCTTCCTTTACGCCTCACAAGAATGTTATAATCAATTTGAATAACAACATATATAGTCCATTACTGATTTATTAAAATTTTAAATCGATAGAACTCTAACATTGCCACGTATTAAACTCCACAAACATTTTTACAATAATGAGAAACTCTCTTTAGTTATGTTAAAAAACCAGAAAGAGGAAGGAAAAAAACAGAAAAGGGAATAGGTAAAATACTACATACCTTTCCTTACTCATGGACTCAAATTCACATTTGTCGTCAATTGTATATAGACTATTTTCGGCAAAAAAGATATCGACCCTATTTACACAAATATGACTCTATTTACACTTATTACTAAATTATTAAATCGTTTAATTTGGAAACTTATTTATAGCCTTTATGCACGAAGTCTTATTTTATAGGAGGAGTGTTTGATTAAAGGATTACATACTAATTGTATGGTCAGGGAATATCAAATACAACTTTTCACAAAAAAGTCTTTCGCTATTTCTCTGTTACTCCTTTTTAGTTCTACCAAGTTAAATAAATTATACATAACTAATTGATTTTATTCTATGACTCAATAAAGTCTATAATTAAGAATAAAGAAAATCAGAAAAATACCAAATTTAGTTATTTAATATGAATATTTAAAATTTCAAAGAAAAAAATTCAAGATAATTTTAAATTTATGATTTTGTATATAAACATCGAAGAAATAATTAAGGTTTAACAAATAAAAAAATCTATAAGCATACCTAAGTTTTTGGTTGATTTTCCAACACATAGTAGTTGCGGATGCATAGGCCACCACGTTCATCTGAATCAAATACATTTGATGTGGAACATAAACTTATGCATAGTAATCTACAGAAATTGCAATAAATAGTAATTATGAACCCCTAACCTTTATAATACGATGAATTCAATGCTAAAAATCTGAGAGGTTGAACCCATAAATTTAATTTAAATCCCGAATTTATTGGCAACATCGCTTGTTTGTTCCCAACTTTTCGATCAAAAACCTTCGAACCGAAAGAAAAATATAAGAAATTATCAAAACATGAGAAAACATTATTAATTGTTGATTTTAACTACGCACTTACACGATTAGAGCAATTGATATGAACAAATCATCTTACACTGACTTCACAGAGTTCCAAAAATCGTAAACTGTGACTTCTCAATAAACCGCAACATGCAAACACAAGTTCTCTAAGTATTAACTAAAGGAATATGTTCCTTGATTTTATTGATGAATGATTTACAATATATATAAGGTTATAAAAATATTTACTTTGATACAAACAAGGTAACTAATTATTCAAATTGCAAAAGGATTATAATTCTACCTAAAATAGGAGATATACAATTAATACAATTAATGAAAAAGAATATTGGGAAATATTCTATTACACCCCCTCAGTCGATGTGGGAGGTTCTTGAACACTGAGACTGGTTAAAAAATCATCAAATAGTATGCGAGGAAGTCATTTTGTGAAGATGTCGGCAATCTGATATCTGGAAGGAATATGAAGGACACGAACTTGACCACGAACCACTTTTTCGTGAACAAAATGAATGTCCATCTCAATGTGTTTAGTGCGCTGATGTTGGAAGGGATTGCTGGAAAGATATATTGCACTAATATTATCACAGTAGACCAGTATTGCCTTTTGAATCGGGCAGTGAAGCTTAAGTAGAAGGTTACGGATCCAACAAGACTCAGAGACGATGTTGGCAACACCTTTGTATTCTGCTTCTGCACTGGATCGGGATAGTATAGGTTGCCTTTTGAAAGACCAAGACAATAGGTTATCTCAGAGGAAAACGCAATAACCAGACGTGGAACATTGTGTGTCAGGACATCCACCCCAGTCAGCATCATATTAAACAGTGAGACCAGTGAGCGAAGACCTGTAGAGATATAATTTGAAGTGAAGTGTACCTTAGACGTATCGTAAAATATGTTTGAGGGCATGCATGTGTGCCTCCGTCGGACTGTGCATGTGCAAGCAGATTTGTTTCACGACATAGGATATGTCTGGTCTCGTGAATGTGAGGTACTAGAGGGCCCCAGCCATCTACGATAGTGACTCAGGTCTGAATATGAAGGGCCGGAATCAGTGCTGAGCTTGAAATTGATGTCTACAGGCGTGTGGGATAGTTTGCAAGATGTCATGCCTGCACGATCAATGATCTTTTTGGCATTCTTCTCCTGACATAAAAATAGGCCGTCAGAATGTCGAGTGACAGAGATGTCCAAGAAATAACTCAGGGGGCACATATCTTTCATAGCAAACTCAGAGAAAATGAGAGACATAATGGACCGGCGAAGAGCATCAGATGATATGGTGAGGATGATGTCATCAACATATAATAATAGGTAAGCCATGCATGTACCCTTGTTGTAGATGAACAGGGAATGCTCGGATCTGTTGTGTGAAAAACTGATAGAGGAGACATAATCGGTGAACCGCTGGTACCATGCTCGAGGAGCCTGTTTCAATCCATAGAGCAATTTCCGCAATAGACACACATAATCCGGATGAATATGATCCTTGAAATTCATAGGCTGATACATATATATCATTTCATGAAGATCCCCATGTAAGAAGGCATTCTTGACATCAAGCTGATAAATGAGCCAAGACTTGGATATGACAATGTTGAGGACGGTCCGGATGGTTGCGGGCTTTACGACCGGGTTGAACGTTTCATCACAGTCCACTCACACCTGTTGAGACCTGCCATCACTGATAAGATGAGCCTTTACCTCTCAAAAGAACCATCAGATTTCTTTTTATGTCTAAAAATCCACATAGAACGAATAATGTTAGCATCAGGTGGATGGGGTACTAGGTCCCACATCTTATTATCAATAAGAGCATTATATTCGTCAATCATTGCGGCTTTCCAATTAGGGTCAAATAAGGCATTCTTCGGGTTACGAGGGATAAGGGAAGGGACAACTGAAACAGACAGGTTTAATAAGCATTTAGATTTATGAATTCCGTGCATGGCACAAGTTTTCGTGGTCCGATAGTGTATCTCATGACGCGGGACAAGATGGGAGTTTGTTGCGGGACTGCCGGGAAGAGGAGGAAGGGCAGGGGTGACTGGCTGGCCGAACCTTGGTTTGTCGAGACGTGGCTGCAGAATCACCTTGAGGAGGGCTATTTCGGGCCACAGTCGGCAGAACCGGGTGGGCAGCTAGTCCCGGACTGGCCGAGGTAGTGGCGGGTGCCAGGGTTTGGGATGGAGGACTATGTAAATGGTGAATTAGAAGAGGGTTTAGGCGATCATCTAGAAATTCATAGGAATATCGAGGTGGCAAGTGTAGAGAGACAAAGGGGAATGGAGACTCATCAAATAGGACATGACGTGAAATAATAATTTTACGACGACTCGATAAGTCATAGCATGAGTAACCATGATGATTGGTAGGGTAATCCAGAAACATACACGGGGAAGACCGGGGTTAAAGTTTGTGAGTGGTCGGATGGAGAGGGTAACAAAGACATCCAAAAATACGCAAGTGTTGGTAGGAGGGGTTCCTACGAAACAGAATTTGGGTGGGCGACCGTTGAGCTAGAGACTTGTTTGGGATTATGTTTAGGAGATAGGTGGCCATGGCTCTGTGTAATGCCAAAATTGAGGGGGAATTGAGGCGTGAGCAAGTAGGGCACGAATGAGGTTGTTTATGGTTCAGATTTTTCGTTCGGCTTTGCCATTTTAGGAGGATGTGTGAGGGCAGGAAAAATGAAATGTAAGACCGTTTTTGGAGCAAAACTGTTTGAATTGGCTATAATCGAATTCCCTGCCGTTGTCACATTGAAAATATTTAATACTCTTTTCAAATTGTGATTTTACGAAAGCACTAAATGATGAAAAAATGGGATAGACCTGGAATTTATTTTCAATTGGAAAAGTCCATAGAAAGTTGGAATAATCGTTCAAAAATAACACATAATATCGATGGACATCCGTACTCAAAATATGAGATGTCCACAAATCACTATGTATGATATCGAAAGACATTAAAGTACAATTTGTGAATGCAGAAAATGGTAATTTGACATGTTTCCCAAAAACACAAGATTCACATATAGGAGTCCTAGAAATACGGTTGCAATTAATAAAATTATTTTTCATAAGGGAGCGTAAAATAAAGTCTCCCGGATGTCCTAATCTAGAATGCCATAAGGAAGATTAAAGAGCAGCAAAGGTTGAGGGAACTGAGGTTAGATTGTTGACGCCGTTTGAAATAGGGTAGAGATCTCTGGTGTTGTCACATTTCATTATTCGTCTTCCTGTCATAAAATCCTTTACAGTAAAACCAAAAGGATCAAAGTCAAGGGAAACCCAATTATCAGTTGTGAAATATCGCATAGAGATTAGATTCTTAATGAGTTTAGGGGCATGAATGACATTTTTTAAGATTAGTGGTGGATGTGGTGGGGATATGGAGGAATGATTATAACCACATATGAGAATGCCTTGTCCACTACCAACAATAATATTTCGATTTAAATTACTCAAATTGAAATAAGATGAGAGAGTACCTTGTGATGCCGTTGTCGCACCCTATTTTGACCTGCTCGGGTCAAAGCGGAGCATGACATATCCTGTGATTCCTGGGTAAATGATTTAAGGAGTCGCCACCTAATTATATTTTTATGGTGAATTAGGACACCTAAGTATTAAACTAAATGCTGCAATGTAACTCCAATTCTAAGGTCTGCAAAACTATTGAGATTCTAGGTAAGGGTTCTTTATTATCCTAAAGGGAAGGGGTTAGGCATCCTTTAAGATCCGCTAACTTGCGGTTATCCGGTCAAACTCAGGTTAATATTATACTAAGGAAAATGCATGTTTAAAGATATAAACTTAAAAAAGATGTTTGCAAATAATTAGTAAATGATGTATTTTGTGCAAGTATGCATTTGCATGGTATTAAAGAAAATACATGTACAGTTTGAAAAGTATGCATTTGGGACAATTAATCATAAGGAAAAAAACGAATTACTTATGATGCCAAAGAAGTAATTTTGGAAATCATTTTGAGTTGTACAATTAATAAAGTGAACAAAAGATGGTCAAGTTTGTTTTGAAAATTTTAAATATCCATGACGAGCCTAAAAATAAATAACTAGCGGAGGGTTTCTATGTTTAAATTAACCGAGCCTACAAGCAAATAAGCTAGCGACGGGCTTTAACTACCCTACTAATTATCCATTCATGACCTAATTATTCTAAATATCCTAACAATCACACAAGAATTAAATAATTATTACAGACCCAAATAGAAATAGCTAATTTAAAGAATAACAATGAAAGGGGAACTAAAGCGGATGACGATGTCATCTAGCCCTATTTGTTTTGAAATCCCGAGGTTGGAGAATGCAAGGAATGTGAATGCGGGTCTTCGTTTGACAATAGCCATGATGAGTCTCATAAAGAGACTCTTCGTTGCTCCCGATGCATTTCATGTAAGTAAAAGAAAAGAAAAGGATTAGTAAACGAACCTGAAAATATATACATAAGAAAGAAATGTAAATAAATAAGCCATGAGTAATATGTTGTTGGGCCTTAGGATGCAAACAGTGGCGGACAAAAAAACAAACCCAAGACATAATTTCAGATTTACAGGAAGACAAACCAGCCCACTATGTGATAAACCCAATCAACAAGCATTCATATTTATACATATGCAAAACCCATATTTAGCATACTTAGACATGTAGAGGGAATTGGGCCAGTGAGGACACAAGTCTATGCTATTTACGACATAACATATGCTTAACCACTTGTACAATATATATGCTTTAAATAAGCAGATCTATAAACCAAGATACAAACACATACTCACAAGTAGATAGTTTGGACATATATACACATCTTGACAAGAAGCAAAAGACTTTCTTATTCTAGGACAATCGACACAAATAAAGAAAAGAAAAAAAATTCAGAATGGTATCAACATTTCAAAATCATCTTTGGACATCGACCACTTTACAAACTAAACAGAAACCAAGACACACTATATAATAAGCATTCCAGGACCTATGATTTACTACTTGATAAAGAGCAAAGCATTTATCCATACCAAGGATCCACTTCAGGTCAACATTTTTCGAATGCAAAAATCGGTTAAGCTAAGCTAAAATACGCAAGAATTGCGTATTTAGATATGAGAGAGCGACTATCTAATCAATCCCATAGTCATGAGAGACTAGGAGAATGCATAGATGTGGTTAAGGAGTTCACATAAATGTCCAATACTTGACCTACATGACAAGATATGCATAAACAGTAGATAAAAATAAGAGGGCAACGAATTTCAGACAAAACACAGATAAAAATACATAACCCAAAGCATTCTAAATGAAGCCCTTTGGTAATTTAATACATTACAAGATCAATATAATATGGTTCAAGATAGTAACTACCCAAACAGTGAAGCAAGGATCAACTACAGGATTATACTCAACAAACTTGAACTAAGCAACTGCATATCAAGGTTGCAAGACACTCTAGCATATCTAAATGGTTGTTGACACCTAAAACAGTAGCACACTGATTGAAAAGTAAGATCTCTCACTAGTTCCAGGCCAAACTAATCATGCAAAAGAAGATGAGGCTGATCAATGTTAGCAGCTATTCAAGACAATATCAAACTAACATTAGAGTATTGCTAATCTTTAAAGCTCAAACTAATACATTTCACCCATAGGGAGACAGAAAAAGGTTTTCTCAAATCAAATGGGAACCACAATACAACTAATCTTAGGCCTAAACCAGGGCAAGAATCTCTATACACTAGTCATGCAGGAGCACACACATATTGAATCGGATAACATACTTCATGTTATTAGGGGATAAATCTGAATTAATGATTTGGATGAAACAAGCTCAGTTCATGCAAACAATCAAGAAATCACATCTTAATATGCAATTTTTATGCATGAGGCCTCTCGGAATAAATGCAAGATATCACACTAGCCAACAGAGATGACATGAAGGGCTAAAAATCAAAATAGCAAGGCATGGGTCATTCTTAATATACATTGATTCAACAACTAACAGGCAGACATTATTAATCATGTGAAGAACTTAGTCGAACACCTCTACTCATCCTACGACGTTCATAACACTTAGTCCCATCCTTAGACATGCTACTACATGAGAACATGACTCTAAGTCAACATGAGAAATGTAACTAAACCATAACTCAACATGATACCAAAAGCTTATTTAACTAGGCACAGTTTGGTAGATAAGGCATGATACAAAATAACTTAAGAGGCTTTACATGCTAACTTGGAGGGATTTTAACATTTTTATCAAGCAAGGCCAACACATGGTCAATTTAGTTGACATATGAGCAATAAACTGATCAAGAGTTGCATTTCAGAGATGCAGGGCCCTTCAAATTAAATTTAAACACATATAATCACCTTTACGCCATGCGTTAGGCAAAATAACCCCCCCCAAATCCAGATAATACAAGTATGTAGTTCATATAATAGGCAAGTGAGGCAAACAAAAATGATCAAATAAGCAGTCAAATATAGCACTTTAAAATAAGTAGGGCTCTATAGAACATGATACACACAGGATACCATTCACATTATCAACTAAACACAATAACATCCTAATTTTACTAAACAACAGTAATCATCCACCAAAACATTTCTAAATATAAATAAACTAACAAACCCGACATACTTAAACTCTAAGCACAACAACACAAATAGACTACATTATCACTAAATCAGTGATAAAACACACAACTACAGAAAGTTAAAAAATGAGAAGAGTTTGAATTTACGGACCTTCTCCGGGTAGCAAACCGAGGCGTGTTTCGAATCGTCGACCCGCTCGGAGATGTTATTTGTTTATGCGATTGAAAGGGACAAGGGACTAAATGTTTTTTATGTCTTTGTCGAACCAGAAATGGGAGTAAAAAAAGAAAACCTACGGAAAAATCAATTTTTTGGTTTGGCTTTTGAAGAACCGAGAGTTTTTCGTCCAAAAAAAAGCCTCCCTTCAAAGGACTCCACATGCCAATATTTATAGGACGAACTTAGGGTTTGTTAGGGCTCATTTAGGCGGGGTTTTTAGGCTTTGGATTTTGAAATTGTCAAACGAAATCCTTCAAAAATCCGAACGTTTAATGGCCTTGCAGGCTTCACGTGATTCATAGCATGAAAATGGAGCAACACTCTCTGTTCCATGGTTGACAAAGCTACAAGCTTTATCTAGAAGGGGAAATGGAGTTCTTCTTCTTCTTTGCTCGATTTTGGGGAAGGGTGAGAGAGAAAAGAAAGGCGAGGGTTGGCGGTGTCAGGGGTAGCGTGGTGGCCGTGGTGGGGTAGGGTGTAGGGGTGATGTTGGGAGTGCTGGGTGTCTGGCGATTTGAAGGGTTAGGGGTTAGGGTTTTATTTTTTTATTTTGGGGTTATGTTTGGTTTGGGGAAATAAAGGGTTGTGGTGATGGGTCGGTTTTAGGGGTTGGGCAGTAGAGTGGGCTTGGGTTGGATGATTTGTTTTGGGTGAGGGAACAAATGGGGAGTTGGTTAAAATAAAGAAGAAGGGGAGTTTGAGACATTGCTGGGTGGTAGAAAATAAAGAGGGGAAATGGGAATTTAATTGGTTTGGATTTTGGTTGTAAGGGAAATAAAAGGGAATGGGTTTGGGGTATTGTTAGGGAGTGGCCGATTGGGCCTCGGATGTGGGCTATGGGAATTGGGGGAAATAAAGGGGAAGGGAATAAGGGGAATGGGTTTGGGCTTGTGAATTTTGTTTGGGTAGAATTGTTTTGGGTTGGAAAAATGAAAATGGGTTATGGATTAAAAATATAAAAGGGGTTTAATATTAAAAATATTATTTTGTTTTGTAAAAGATGTGATTTTTTAAAATAACATAACGATGTGATAATAATAAAATATAATATTTGCGAAATGTTTAATGCTTAATAAAAAATGAAAATGCGATGCAATTTTGCGAGACTAAAATAACATAGAATTTTTGGATAAAACTTATGATTATGATAAAAATGCAAATGATAGTAAATGCGAATAATAATAATAATAATAAGAGAATAATATATATATATAATTATATATATGCATGTATGCATATAGATTAAAATTGTTTTGAGGTGTTAAAAAAAATATTTAAAAATTGCAAATAAATTGAAAAAGACGGGACAAAATTGGGTGTCAACAGATGCCCCTCTTTGGCCGGAAATGATGAAAGAATTTTCGGACAAAGAAGTTGACCGAGTAGCCAATTTTGTTCAGATCATCGGGACTCGAAGGAAGATTAGGGATGTATGGTAGAAATCGAGTTTCGAGGGAGAAGATATTAAGAAAGTTGGTGCGGATTCAAGAAATAATGCCCAGTGTCGAGTTATGATGACACTGGTTGCAGATGCGACAAAACTATTGGGAAAGAGCGGATCGACGTTCGAAGTAGGTCGTTGACCAATTTGCCTCGGTTCGCCGTAAGATATAGTTCCACGTTGTGCTGAAAGCTCCCGCCGATTCAAATTCCTGTGGGCCAGAGCTAAGATAAAAGTTAGTGTATAACTGTTGCATAAGATATGTATGTGAGAATATGACTTTGTAAGTTGAAATGATGTTGTTGCTTAATGTTGTGCAGATGACATCGTTGAAGGGCGCCTGACAGAAATTAAATGCCCGCATTATGAGGTAGGCGCCTGACTGAAAATAAATACCCGCATTATGAGGTGGGCGCCTGACAGAAATTAAATACCCGCATTATGAGGTGGGCGCCTGATTTAAAACATACCCGCATTAGAAGGTGGGCGTCTGATTTAAAATAAAATACCCGCATTAGGAGGTGGGCGCCTGACTGAAATTTAAATACCGCGACAGAGGTGGGCGCTATTGAAATTTAAATACCCGCGTTAGAAGGTGGGCGCTGATTTAAAACATACCCGCGTTAGAAGGTGGGCGCTGATTTAGAATAAAATACCGCGTTAAGAGGTGGGCGCTGTTGAAATTTAAATACCGCGCGTTAGGAGGTGGGCGCTGGTGAAATTTAAATACCCGCGTTAGGAGGTGGGCGCTGTTGAAATTTAAATACCCATTAGAAGGTGGGCGCTGATTTAAAACATACCCGCATTAGAAGGTGGGCGCTGATTTAAAATAAAATACCCGCGTTAGGAGGTGGGCGCTGAATGAAATTTAAATACCGCGTTAGAAGGTGGGCGCTGATTTAAAACATACCGCATTAGAAGGTGGGCGCTGATTAAAATAAAATACCCGCGTTAGGAGGTGGGCGCTGATCAAATTTAAATACCCGATTAGGAGGTGGGCGTCGATCAAATTTAAATACCCGCGTTAGAAGGTGGGCGCTGATTTAAAACATACCGCGTTAGAAGGTGGGCGCCTGATTTAAAATAAAATACCCGCATTAGGAGGTGGGCGCCTGACTGAAATTTAAATACCCGCATTAGGAGGTGGGCGCCTGACTGAAATTTAAATACCCGCATTAGAAGGTGGGCGCCTGATTTAAAACATACCCGCATTTGAAGGTAGGCGCCTGATTTATATCGTCGTGTTGACGTAATGTAAAGCGTGACCCTATGGTCGACTGCTATGCCATAATAAAAGCGATGCAAAAGTTGAGTAGATTAGAATGCGACCCTGTAAGTCGAAATACCGTTCTTTGCGTGGACACAACACGGTTGGGAACATGTAGTTTAGCATGATGTCTTTGTTTAGTTTCCAAGCAGGAAAGTGATCCTTGTGGTGGTGCGATCACGGAGATCCCTTGCAATTTGCTCATAAATGTTGCGGCTTCCTGCCGCTCTCCACTGAAGAACACGTGACTCAAATAAATTTATGAGTTTAGGGAGGGGAGTTGATTAGCGTTGACTTTGTAGCTTTGGCCTTGATAATGTATGTCCTGCTTGATTCTGGACTGTAGCCCCTCTCCTGGTCCCGTATTGGATAGTCATTAATGAAAACATTTGTTGAAAACAATTTGTTTGTAACAAGTATGTTCTGTTGAACTCTTAATGAAAATGTTTGTTGAAAATAATTTGCTTATAAAAAGGTATGCATATATATAAATGTCATCGAGCGGTGACATGCGGTGAAACAAAACAAACGTCTTATCCAAAATTCTTCCTGGTGACTTAATTTGCGATGCTTTTCCAAGTTTATCGGCGTCCTCAGTGATGATCCCTTAAAAAATGCCCCAGTTTCCAATATGTGAGGATGATGGACTTTTGAACGGACAACCGAATCTTGTGTAGATTGCTTGCCTGCCCTATCAGGGTGATCAGATGGGTGCATTTTGTCATTTGTGAGATAAAGGAGAAAATATTTCCTAATGGTGGGACCGAAGGCGATTTAGGCCGCCTACGTATCCCCATGAGGGAATCAGGTCATAACGTAGTTCATTACAAGCAAAAGGGGATTGTAAGGATTTTCTAAAGATGGGACCGAAGCCGATGTGGCCGCCTACGTATCCCGCCGAGGGAATCAGGTCATAACGTAGTTCATGTTACAAAGAAATGTGCTTTTGGGAAAATTTGCAATCTAAGAAACGGAACCCTACGTGGGTTCTATGCGTATCCCGCCGAGGGAGCGCAACTTTTACAACATAAGAAGTGCATTACATAGAGAAATCCTAAATGTAGTATCTTTTCACTGCATCGGCGTTGATAGCTTTTGGCCATACTTCACCGTCCATCTCAGCTAGAATTAATGCTCCTCCAGTTAACACCCGGTGAACCATATAAGGCCCTTGCCAGTTAGGTGCGAACTTTCCCTTAGCTTCATTTTGATGTGGAAATATACGTTTTAGCACCAACTGCCCCGGTTTGAAAGTCCTTGGTTTTACTTTCCTGTTGAAAGCTTTGGCCATTCTGTTTTGATAAAGTTGTCCGTGACAGACTGCGTTCAATCGCTTTTCATCAATCAACATCAATTGTTCGTCTTGGGTCTGTATCCATTTTGCTTCGCTCATTTCGGCTTCTTGGATAATTCTCAAAGATGGTATTTCCACTGCTGGTAACACGCTTACATTCCATAGACTAAAAGATACGGTGTTGCCCGGTAGAAGTCCCGATTGTAGTGCGATAGCCCAAAAGTGCAAAGCGGCAAGTGCTCATGCGGTGCTTGTAATTATCAATCATCTTCGCGATATCTTCTTGATGTTCTTGTTGGTCGCTTGCTCCGTTCATCCGAGGTCGATATGGAGTGGAATTAGGTGAGTGATCCTAAACTTTTTCGCATATCTCACTCATCGATTCTTTGTTGAGATTGGCTCCATTATGCATTATAATCGACTCAGGAATTCCAAATCGACAAATGATGTTATTGCGGACAAAATCAACTACCACTTTCTTTGTCACTGACTTGTGGGACGATGCTTCTACCCACTTTGTGAAATAGTCAATTGCCACTAAAATGAATCGGTGTCCATTCGATGCGGCAGGTTCAATAGGGCCAATGACATCCATGCCCCAAGCTGCGAATGGCCAGGGAGAGCTCGTCACATTGAGTTTGTTAGGAGGTACCCTGATTAAGTCGCCATGAATCTGACATTGATGGCATTTTTTCACAAAGTGAATGCAATCAGTTTCCATGGTCATCCAAAAGTACCCTGCTCTTAGAATCTTCTTTGCTAAAGTGAAACCATTCATATGAGGCCCGCATGTGCCTCCGTGTATCTCTTCAACTAAACTGCTTGCCTCTCGGGCATCGACACATCTTAACAGACCTAGATATGGAGTCCTCCGATAAAGGATTTCTCCGTTCAGGAAGAAATGGTTTGCTAACCTCCGAAGTGTCTTCTTTTGTGTGCTGGTTATGCTTTCTGGATATTCGCATGCTTTGAGATACCTCTTAATGTCGTGGTACCAGGGCTTCCCATCCAACTCTTCATCTATATGGAAACAATAGGCCGGCTGATCCGATACGTTCACCTTGATGGGATCAATGTAATTCTTGTCCGGATGTTGAATCATGGAGGACAGAGTTGCCAGAGCATCAGCGAACTCATTTTGAGTTCGTGGGATATGCTTGAATTCTATTTCGCTGAACCTTTTGCATAATTCTTTCACGCAATGCAGGTAAGGAAGTATCTTCACGTTCTTGGTGGCCCATTCGCCTTGCACCTGATGAATCAATAAGTCTGAATCACCTATAACCAATAGTTCTTGAATGTTCATATCAACGGCCATCCTAAGTCCAAGTATACAAGCTTCATATTCCGCCATATTGTTGGTGCACGGAAATCGAAGCTTTGCCGAAATTGGGTAGTGTTGACCTGATTCTGAAATCAAAACTGCTCCGATACCAACTCCTTTGAAGTTTGCAGCTCCGTCGAAAAACATTCTCCAACCCGGGTATTCTTCGGAAATATCTTCCCCAACAAACAATACCTCCTCGTCCGGAAAATAAGTCCGGAGGGGCATATATTCTTCGTCTACGGGGTTTTCAGCAAGATGGTCGGCTAATGCTTGTCCTTTGATAGCCTTTTGGGTAACATATATGATATCGAACTCACTTAGCAAGATTTGCCACTTTGCTAGCTTCCCAGTGGGCATGGGCTTCTGAAAGATGTATTTGAGTGGGTCCATTCTGGAGATGAGATAAGTGGTATACGCAGACAGATAATGTCTAAACCTTTGTGCAATCCATGTCAAGGCACAACAAGTGCGCTACAGCAAAGTATTTCGAGCTTCGTAAGGTGTGATCTTCTTGCTCAAGTAGTATATAGCTTGCTCCTTCTTTCCTGTTTCATCGTGTTGTCCCTGCACTCATCCAAATGCATTTTCTAACACCGACAGATATAACAAAGCGGCCTTAGAGTTACGGAGGCACCAAAGCGGGTGGGTTAGACAAGTATTCTTTAATTCTATCAAAAGCTTCTTTGGCAATCCGATGTCCACTTGGTAGCGGCGTCTTTCTTGATAGCTTGAATATTGGCTCACATATCGCATTGATTGTGCTATGAACCTGCTGATGTAGTTGAGGCGACCAAGGAAACTCATCACGTCCTTTCGACTCTTTGGAGGAGGCAAGTCTTGAATAGCTTTTACCTTTGAGGGGTCCAATTCAATACCTCTTCTACTCACGATGAAACCTAACAGCTTCCCAGCAGGGACACCAAATGCGCACTTTGCGGGATTTAATTTCAGGTTATACCGCCTCAGTCGGTCAAAAAACTTCTCTAAATCGCCAGTGATCTGAAGTCCTTCGCGACTTGATAATAACGTCATCCACGTAGACCTCAATTTCTTTGTGGATCATATCATGGAAAATAGTAGTCATGGCCCTCATGTATGTGGCACCTGCATTCTTGAGTCCGAACGGCATTACCCGATAACAGTATACTCCCCAAGGTGTAGTGAATGCTGTATTTTCTGCGTCTTCTTCATCCATCAAGATTTGGTGGTAACCAGCGAAGCAATCAACAAATGATTGCAATTCATGCTTCGCACAGTTGTCAATGAGTATGTGAATATTTGGGAGAGGGAAGTCATCCTTCGGGCTGGCCTTGTTGAGGTCCCGATAATCCACGCACACCCGTATCTTTCCATCTTTCTTTGGCACAGGTACAATGTTGGCCAACCAAGTGGGGTATCTTGTGACTCGAATGACCTTTGCGTCGAATTGCTTGGACACCTCTTCCTTGACCCTTAAACTTAAATCAGGCTTGATTTTCCTTGGTTTTTGTTTCACCGGAGGGTAGGACGGATCAATAGGTAATCTATGCGAAACAATATCCGTGCTCAGCCCTGGCATCTCGTCATAAGACCAAGCAAATACGTCGATATATTGCCTCAAAAGATCCGTCAATTCTTTCCTTTGTGGGGTGTTTAGATGGACGTTGATTCTCGTTTCTTTCACATTTTCTGCATCCCCCAAATTTACTGCCTCAGTTTCATCTAAATTTGGCTTTGGTTTGTTCTCCAAATGTTCCAATTCCTCTGTCAATTAAATGCATTGCGAACCTTCCTCATACTCTTGAAGTCTGTTAGGTGTTTGGATTATGTTCATTTGTTTCATTACATGCCACATTCACATTATCGATGATTTATTAGTTTGCATCTTTGAAGAAAAGAAAATTAGTAAACAAAATAAATTTTGAAATAGCAAAGCAATATGGATTTGTCATTTAAGCTTTCAAAAGATGGAGGCAAAACACATTAAAATGCATAGATGCGATTTAAGCCTCAATCAAAATCGCATTGTTTCAAAAATACTAAGGTAATTTCTACCAAGCTTCCTGAGAAACAGTAGGGCACGAGGTCCAATTGTTCAGACTATCTCCATGTTCTGCATCCCAAATGGTTGGGCCTTCAGCAAAATCATCCAGAATTACATTGCATTCCATTTCTTCTCCTGTAATGAAAAGACTTTTGAGTCCTTCCGCGAGGTTGTCTACATCATCTTCCATTGAATCCTGAGCAGCATATGCTTTGACAAATGACTGATTCAGAGGTGGAACAGGCTTTGGCAGGGGAGTGTCCTTTTTCTTTCGGAGGTTAATTGACACGACTTCTTCGGAAGTGGGTGTCGCGCCCTATTTTGACCTGCTCGGGTCAAAGCGGAGCACGGACGTATTCGGTGATTCCTGGGTAAAAAGGGTTGAGGAGTCGCCACCTAATTATTTTTACGGTGAATTAGGACACCTAAATATTTAAACTAAGTGCTGCAATGTAAACTCCAATTTTATGGTCTGCGAAACTAGTGAGATTCTAGGTAAGGGTTCTTTATTATCCTAAAGGGAAGGGGTTAGGCATCCTTTAAGATCCGCTAACTTTTTGATTATCCCAGATTAAAACTTCGAGTTAATTATTGCTAGAAAAGTACATGTTTTACAAGTATAATAAATAAAAAGATGTTTGCAAATATGATGCATTTTATATAAGTAAATATGATGCATTTTATACAAATACGTATTCGGATGACATAAAAGAAAGATACATGTAAAGTTTTTTTAGAAAAACATGCATTTGTGACAATAAATTCTTTATAATGCCAAAGAAGCGAATCTTTCGAAAATCAACAAGTTGCAAAAAATAATAATAAAAAAGATAAGCTTATTTTGTACAATTTAATTGAAGCAAATAAAGATGACAAGCGCTGTTCTAAAATCTTGACTCACCGTGACGCGCCTAAAATAAATAACCTAGGGAAGGATTTCTAAGTTTGCGAGCCTACAAATAAATAAGCTAGCGACGGCCTTCTAATCTTTAACTGACCTATGAATAAATCCTAAGTTTGCCTATTCTAAGCATTTTAATAATTACATAAGTGCGGTAAATAATATTACAATACAAAGCGAGATAAAAGATGAAATTAAAGAAAGAAATAAAAAAAAAAAACTCAGGAATAATTGCTTTTATTTTTACTTTAGTCCTATAATTGTAAAGAACAAACGGTTAGAAACAATTAAATACAAATAACTTCATATCCGTATTCAAAACAGTGAATGTTTTGATCGCGGAGGGCTCAGACTTAAATTTTGAAAGGAACATTCCAATCACGTCGTGGCTGCAAACATATGACTAATGTGGTTTATTTTTGATTGCCTCGCCTACTAAACGTGTTGGTCTCTCGGGTGAAATAGAAAAGATCACTATAATCACGTCGTGGCTGCGAATATATATAACTTGTTGGTTATTTTAGTCACCTCGCCTACTAAACATGTTGATCTCGGATAAAAGGTTTAAGTCTTCATCCTTGCCCAGAAGTTATATTTTTTATAGAAAAATACATATTTGGCAATTGAATAATAAAAGAAGCAATTTTTTATGAAAAAATCTTTCAAGGTTGCAAATATGATAGAATGCAAACCTTATTTTTTTGGGATTAAAGGAAATGAATAATAGATAGCGAAATTATTTTTGAAAGATATTAAAGCATGCATAACGAACCTAAAAAATAGAACAAAGTAACTAGAGGCTAAGTTTGGAACACACAAGACGGTCCTAAACAAATAAAACTAGCGGTTGGTTTCCAATTTCAAACGATCCTAAGAAATAAACTAACGGCAGTTAGACTATCCTATTCATTCATCTATTCGCGGCCTAATTATTCTAAGCATTCTAACAATCACACAAGCATTAAAATAATTATTACATGCCCAAGAATGGAAATAACGAAATTGAAGAATAATAATAAAAGAGGAAACTAGGGAGGATGATGATGTCATCCCGCCCTATTTATGTAGAAATTCAGGGGAGAATGCAAGGAATGTGAATGTGGTTCTTCATTTTGGGCCGAAGTCATGATGAGTCTCATAACTTGAGACTCTTCGTTACTCCCAGATGCATTTCATGTAAATAAAAGAAAAAAAGGATTAGTAGGCGGAGCGAAAATACCAACACATGAATATTCCTAATACATACATACACTGAAATATACAACATTAAATGTACATAGGAATGAATATTCATGGCCTTCTATTCTACATATACTTAAGACATTATTTTTTCAGATTTTGGCACATTAAAGTAGTAGAAGAAAGACTATATGATAACACAACCGGTTCTAAATTTAAACAAAAATAAAAGAGGCAAGGAAGACCAATGTATAAATTATGTATACATACATAATAAATTCCGTTGGACTAATCTTAATTCTTAAAGAAGCATAACATTCATAAACTTAAACTAGACGCACATACTATTATATTAAACATGGATAATATATTCCTTTTAAAATTGCACATATTAATCTAGAATATAACATGTAAATATCGTCATTTGAATCAATTAAAGTATGCTCATTTGTTTAATTTAAAGGCAGCGACCAAACTACAACATACAATAATTTTGAATATCAACAAATCGTTAAGTGTCCTAAGAATATTTAATCAAGCCATAGCTCTTCCAAACACATATTAATCTTACATTATCCGTATTGCATTTAACAATGAACCCAAGATACCTTACTAAAGCTAATGACAATAATTAGTTAACCAAAAAATCGAGGCAATATCATCTATCACGTATCAACTCCAAATCAGAAATGTCCCAACAACATAAATACAATTATATAAGCAAAATCGTCTCATTATCATATTAATTAATCAAGACTACATTACTTAGCAAAATATCATACTAAATCAAGCATAAACAACACAATCAAATAAGCTTTAAGAAATATAGAAGAATTGGAACGAGTCTAACCTTTTCCGGGTAGCGAACCGAGGCGTGTTTTGAATCGTCGAATCCGCTCGGAAACGTTAGAATTCTGATTTTTTTGTTGTAGATTCTTTGAATTCTGATTTTTCTGGAAATAAGACTCTGTTTTCTGATTTTCGGATGTTCGAACCGACCCGGATGACCCGACCCGACCCGGCAGTGACCCGACCCGATTTGGACCGAAAAAACAGTGAAAAAATAGCTAAAATCCAGATTCTTCAACACAAAGAAAATAATTTCGGAATCTTTAAATTGAAGAACACATACAAGAACAAACAAAGATTTCGGATTTTCCTGAATTTCGGACCTTAAAACGACCCGAAAATTCTCAGAATCCCCCCGAAATCAGTGAGCAAGGAAGGGTTTTTATAGATACTCCCCCCCACATTCAACCCCCCTCATACCCTCTTAAAACGAATTCAAATTTCAAAATAAAGGGGGAACACAAAATCTGATTTTTTTAGGCGTGTTCTTGGGGCGTGTGTTGCAGAAAGGTGATGGGGTAGATTGGTGGTGTCAGGCGGCGGTGTGGCGACTGGTGGTGTCAGGCGTAGGGGGTAGGGTGGCGGCGTGGGGGTAGGGTGGCGGCTGATTTGGGAGAGTAGGGTTTAGGTTTCCTTTTTTTTTTTGATTTTTTGGGTTATGTTTTGTTTTAAAGTTTTGGGGTTGGGTTTTAAGAATGGGTCGGATTTTCAGTTGGGTTTGGCCGATTGGGCCAGGCAGGTGGGCTTCGGTGGTGGGCTGTGGGGAATGGGTGAAATTGTGTAGGGTTTTGTTTGGTTTGGGGATTTAGGAAAATAAAAGGGAGATGGGTTGGGTTTTCGATTGGGCTTTGGGCTGGCCGAATTGGGTGAAAATTGTTTTGGGTTTGGGTATAAGGGAATTTAATTGGGGAGTTTTGGACTTGGACGAAAAATGGGTTTTAATTTAGGTTGGGTAGAAATTGTATTGGGTTAGGAAATAAAAATGGGTTAGGAATTGAAAAATATAAAAGGGGTTTAATATTAAAGATATTATATATATATATATATATATATATATATATATATATTTTGTAAAAGATGTGAATTATTTAAAATAACATAACAACGTGATAATAATAAAATATAATTTTTGCGAAATGCTTAATGCTTAATAAAAAGGAAATGCGATGCAATTTTGAGAATAAAATAATATAGCATTTCGGATAAAAATGCAAATGATATAAAATATGCGAATAATAATAATAATATGAAGATACACACATATATGCCTATATTTTAAAATTATTTTTAAAAGTGTCAAAAATATTAAAAATTACGAATAAAATCATAAAAGATGGGACAAAATTGGGTGTCAACAGATGCCCCTCTTTGGACGGAGACGATGAAAGAGTTTTCGGCCAAAGAAAGTTATCGAGTAGCCAATTTTGCCACGATCCTCGGGGCTGCATGGTAAGAAATAGAATCAGGGGTATAGAAGTTGCAAAAAGATGGTGCACATTCAAGAAACAATGCCTCCAGTGTCGACTTAGGATGACAGTGTCGCATGACTGAGAAATTAATGGGAAAGAGCGGATCGGCGTTGAAGTAGGTCGTTTGACCAAATTGCCTTGGTTGTAGTGAGATATAGTTCCATGTTAGTCGAAAGCTCCGTAGGTCAATTCACGTGGACCAGAGCTAAGATAAAAGTTAGTGTATATGATTTGCACAAGATATGTATGTGAGAATATGACTTTGTAAGTTGAAATGATGTCGTTGCTTAATGTTGTGCAGATGATGGCGTTGGCGGGCGCTGTTTACACTTTAAAATAAAGTACCGCATTAGAAGGTGGGCGCTGATTTAAAACATACCCGCGTTAGAAGGTGGGCGCTGATTTAAAACATACCCGCGTTAGAAGGTGGGCGCTGATTTAAAACATACGCGTTAGAAGGTGGGCGCGATTTAAAACATACCGCGTTAGAAGGTGGGCGCTGATTTAAAACATACCGCGTTAGAAGGTGGGCGCTGATTTAAAACATACCCGCGTTAGAAGGTGGGCGCTGATTTAAAACATACCCGCGTTAGAAGGTGGGCGCTGATTTAAAACATACCCGCGTTAGAAGGTGGGCGCTGATTTAAAACATACCCGCGTTAGAAGGTGGCGCTGATTTAAAACATACCGCGTTAGAAGGTGGGCGCTGATTTAAAACATACCGCGTTAGAAGGTGGGCGCTGATTTAAAACATACCCGCGTTAGAAGGTGGGCGCTGATTTAAAACATACCGCGTTAGAAGGTGGCGCGCGATTTAAAACATACCGCGTTAGAAGGTGGGCGCTGATTTAAAACATACCGCGTTAGAAGGTGGCGCTGATTTAAAACATACCCGCGTTAGAAGGTGGGCGCTGATTTAAAACATACCCGCGTTAGAAGGTGGGCGCTGATTTAAACATACCCGCGTTAGAAGGTGGGCGCGATTTAAAACATACCCGCGTTAGAAGGTGGGCGCTGATTTAAAACATACCCGCGTTAGAAGGTGGGCTACGATTTAAAACATACCCGCGTTAGAAGGTGGGCGCTGATTTAAAACATACCGCGTTAGAAGGTGGGCGCTGATTTAAAACATACCGCGTTAGAAGGTGGGCGCGATTTAAAACATACCCGCATTAGAAGGTGGGCGCCTGATTTAAAACATACCCGCATTAGAAGGTGGGCGCCTGATTTAAAACATACCCGCATTAGAAGGTGGGCGCCTGATTTAAAACATACCCGCATTAGAAGGTGGGCGCCTGATTTAAAACATACCCGCATTAGAAGGTGGGCGCCTGATTTGTGTCGTCGTGTTGACGTAAGGTAAAGTGGGGCCCTATTGCCATGCCATGATAGTTAATGTGTGGACATAAGCGATGTAAAAATTGAGTAGATGAGAATGCGACCCTATAAGTCGAAATACCGTTCTTTCCGTGGACACAACACGGTTGGGAACAGGTAGTTTAGCATGACGTCTTTGTACAATCTCCAAACAGGAAAGTGATTCTTGTAGTGAGTTGCGATGCGGAGGCCCTTGCGAATCTGCTCATAAATGTTGCGACTCCTGCTTTGTTTTCGACTGAAGAACCTGTACTCAAATAAATTTATGAGTTTTGGGAAGGGGAGTTGATTCAGCGTTGACTTTGTAGCCGGTCTTGGTATTTGCATGTCACGCTAACTCGGACCGTAGCCCTCTCTGCTTCCCAGTCTTGGTCGGTAGTTAATGAAAACATTCAAAAACAATTTGTAGAAAATGCAAAAATAGAAACATAAAAATTCTATCAATTTTGATGAAAAATGTTTGTTGAAAAAATAATTTGCTTATAAGAAATACATATATATATATATATATATATATATATATATATATATATATATATATATATATATATAAATGTCATCGGCGGTGACATGCGGTGAAACAAAAAGCAAACGTCTTATCCAAAATTCTTATGGTGAAGACTTAGTTTGCCGAGTGGTTTTCCATGTTTATCGGCGTCCTCTGGCGGTGATCCCTTAAAAATGCCCGGTGTCGATATATGAGAATAGCGATCTTTTGAGCGGACAACCGAAGTCTTGTGTAGATTTCTTGCACCTCTATCGGGGTGATCGGATGGGTGCATTTTGTCTTACGTGAGATAGAGGAGAAAATATTTCCTAATGGTGGGACCAGAAGCGATTTAGGTCGCCTCGTATCCCCATGAGGAATCGAGGTCATGGCGTAGTTCATTACAAGCAAAGAGGATTGTAAGGATTTTCTAAAATGGGGCGAAGCCGATGTGGCCGCCACGTATCCCAGGGAATCGGTCATAACGTAGTTCATGTTACAAAGAAATGTGTTTCGGAAATTTGCCATCTAGAAAGCGGAACCCGACATGGGTTCTTTGCGTATCACTTTGGGAGCGCAATTTTTACAACACAAGAAATGCATTACGTAAAAATCCTAAATGTAGTATCTTTTCACTGCATCCGCGTTGATAGCTTTTGGCCATACTTCACCGTCCATTTCAGCTAGGATTAACGCTCCTCCAGTCAACACCGGTGAACCATATAAGGCCCTTGCGATTAGGTGCGAATTTTCCTTTAGCTTCATTTTGGTGTGGGAATCTTCGTTTTAGCCCCACTTGCCCCGGTTTGAAAGTCCTTGGTTTTACTTTCCTGTTGAAAGCTTTGGCCATTCTGTTTTGGTAAAGTTGTCCGTGGCAGACCGCGTTCAATCGCTTTTCATCAATCAGCATCAATTGTTCGATCGATTACTGTATCCATTTAAGCCGTTCATTTCGGCTTCTTGGATAATTCTCAAAGATGGTATTTCCACCTGCTGGTAACACGACACATTCCATAGACCAATAGATACGGCGTTGCCCGGTAGAAGTCCTGGCGTAGTGCGATATCCCAAAGTGCAAAAGCGGATGCTTTCGTACGGTGCTTGTAATTATCAATCATCTTCGTAGTATTCTTTTGATGTTTTTGTTGGGTCGCCATTTGCTCCGTTCATCCGAGGTCGATGCAGTGGAATTGCGGTGAGTGATCTTAAACTTCTCGCATATCTCATTCATCGATTCTTGTTGAGATTAGCCCCATATGTCTGTTATAATCGACTCGGGGATTCCAAATCGACAAATGATGTTATTGCGGACAAAATCAACTACCACTTTCTTTATTCTTGACTTGTGGGACGATGCTTCTACCCACTTTGTGAAATAGTCAATTGCCACTAGAATAAATCTGTGTCCATTTGATGCGGCAGGTTCGATAGGGCCAATGACATCCATGCCCCATTTGCGAATGGCCAAGGAGAGCTCGTCACATTGAGTTCGTTAGGAGGCACCTTGATTAGATCGCCATGAATCGACATCGATGGCATCTTTGCGAAGTGGATGCAATCTGTTTCCATGGTCATCCAAAAGTATCTGCTCTCGTAATCTTCTTTGCCAAAGTGAAGCCATTCATATGAGGCTTACGTGCCTCCGTGTATCTCTTCAACTAAGCGCTTGCCTCTCGAGCATCAACACATCTTAACAAATCGAGATCCGGAGTCCTCCGATAAAGGATTTCTCCGTTTAGGAAGAAATGGTTTGCTAACCTCCTAAGTGTCCTCTTTGTATCTGGTTATGCCTACGGATATTCACCTATCTTGAGATATCTCTTAACGTCGTGGGTACCAAGGCTTTCCATCCGACTCTTCATCTATATTGAAACAATATGCTTGGTGATCAGATAAGCTCCCTTTGTTGGGCTCAATGTAGTTCTTATCAGAATGTTGAATGATGGAGGACAGTGTTGCCAGAGCGTCAGCGAGTTCGTTTTGAGTTCGTGGGATATGCTTGAATTCTATCTTCTTGAATTTTTGCATAATTCTTTCACGTAATGCGGTAAGGAAGTATCTTCCGTTCTTGGTCGCCCATTCGCCTTGCACGATGAATCAATAAGTCAGAATCACCTATAACCAACAGTTCTTGAATGTTCATATCAGCGGCCATTCTAAGTCCGAGTACACAGGCTTCATATTCGCCATATTGTTGGTGCATGGAAATCGGAGTTTTGCCGAAATTGGGTAGTGTTGACTGATTCAAATCAAAAGCGCTCCAATACCAACCCGCTTTGAAGTTTGCGGCTCAGTCGAAGAACATTCTCCAACCGGGTACTCTTACGAGATGTCTTCTCCAACAAGCATTACCTCCTCGTCCGGAAAATAAGTCCGGAGAGGCATGTATTCTTCATCCACGGGGTTTTCAGCAAGATGGTCGGCTAATGCTTGTCCTTTGATAGCCTTTTGGGTGACATATATGATGTCGAACTCACTTAGCAAGATTTGCCACTTCGCTAGCTTTCCAGTGGGCATGGGCTTGAAAGATGTATTTGGCGGGTCCATCCTTGAGATGAGATAAGTGGTATATGCAGACAGATAATGTCTAAACTTTTGTGCAATCCACGTTAAAGGCACAACAAGTGCGTTCGACAAAGTATACAGGAGCTTATACGGTGTGAACTTCTTGCTTAAGTAGTATATGGCACGCTCCTTCTTTCTGTTTCATCATGTTGTCCCAAAGACGCATCCAAATGCATTTTCTAACACAGCAGGATATAACAAAGAATGGCCTTCCGAGTTACGGAGGCACTAAGGCAGTGGGTTTGACAAATATTCTTTGATTCTGTCAAAAGCTCGTTGGCAATCCGTGGTCCACTTGGTAGCGACGTCTTTCTTGATGAGCTTGAATATTGGCTCACATATCACTTTGTTGATTGGGCTATGAACTCTTTGATGTAGTTGAGGCGACCAAGGAAACTCATCACGCCCTTTCGACTCTTTGGAGGAGGCAAGTCTTGAATAGCTTTTACCTTCGAGGGTCCAATTCAATACCTCTTCTACTTACGATAAAACCTAACACTTCCAAATAGGACACCAAATGCGCACTTTGCGGGATTTAATTGGGGTTATACCGCCTCAGTCGGCCAAAAAACTTCTCTAAATCTGTCAAGTGATCTGAAGTCCTTCGCGACTTGATAATAACGTCATCCACGTAGACCTCAATTTCTTTGTGGATCATATCATGGAAAATGGTAGTCATGGCCCTCATGTAGGTGGCACCGTGCATTCTTGAGTCCGAGCGGCATTACCCGGATAACAAGATACCCCCAAGGTGTAGTGAATGATGTCTTCTCTGCATCTTCCTCATCCATCAAGATTTGGTGGTAACCCAAAGCAATCAACAAATGATTGTAATTCATGCTTTGCACGATTGTCAATGAGTATGTGAATATTTGGAAGAGGGAAGTCATCCTTGGTGGCACTTGTTGAGATCCCGATAATCCACGCACACTCGTATCTTTCCATCTTTCTTTGCTTGCAGTACAATGTTGGCCAACCAAGTCGGGTATCTTGTGACCGAATGACCTTTGCGTCGAATTGCTTGGACACCTCTTCCTTGACCCTTAAGCTCAAATCAGGCTTGATTTTCCTTGGTTTTTGTTTCACCGGAGGGTAGGATGGATCGATAGGCAATCTATGCGAAACAATATCCGTGCTCAACCCTGGCATCTCGTCATAAGACCAAGCAAATACGTCGATATATTGCCTCAAAAGATCCGTCAGTTCTTTCCTTTGTGGGGCGTTCAGATGGACGCTGATTCTTGTTTCTTTCACATTTTCTGCATCCCCCAAATTTATTGCCTCAGTTTCTTCTAAATTTGGCTTTGGTTTATTCTCAAAATGTTCCAATTCCTCTGTCAATTCTTCTGGTTGCGAGTCTTCCTCATACTCTTCGAAGCCTTGCTTGTTTGCTTGTTTCATTATATGTCACATACCGCCGATAAATTAGTTTGCATGATGAAAAAAGAAAAGAGAATTATTGAACAAAACATATTTTATAATAGCAAAAGCAATGCAGATTTGTCATTTTAAGCTTTCAAAAGGTAGAGGCAAAAATACATTAGAATGCATAAATGCGATTTAGGCCTCAATTTAAATAGCGTTTTTTTTTTCTTCATTAAGTACTAATACAATTTGGGCAGACATGATTGGGAAATAACAGATGGGGTGCTCTGCCAGTTTTAGTCAACACGAATCAACTTTTGGGGAAATAAATAAGGCAAAATGAATCTCTGAAAAATGAAGAAAACTAAATTAGTATAAGGTGAGTAATTATTGATTTAAATAATATACACATAGTGGAAAGCGATGAAAACAACAAAATGATTGTGAGACAATTAAATCGCATCCTAATATGCATGGGGCCTCCCTTATCTGGAGGTGGGCCTAAACGCTTGGATATGCGGGATTCTGACAGATTTGATCCAAGTCGCTAAACTACAATGCTTTGTCGGAAATGAGACAAAATGAATGTACATTTTCCAATTTCAAAGATGTCATGATTAGTCTTGGATTAGTCTATCCTTATCACGCTACACATAATATGATGATTGGTCGTTGGGTTGTGAGACCAGTAGACATCTTTGGCGGATTTCTTAATTGTGGAGTCGATACCAAGGATCGACCCACCTAAGGTGTATGTATGCATGACTTAAAATAAAGGGTGGTATAGCTCTATCTTAAATTTTCTAAGATTTGGTGACTAGACTCAAGGTTCCCGAGCGGGTGCTCGAGTGAGAAGGCTCTGTGACCAACCAGGATGGTCAGGACACTCGCGCATACGCCAACTCTCCTAAAATTTGGTAGATTGAAAGAAATTTGCGGGTCATAAAACACACCTCAGCGTGTAGTGTGTGATAGTGTCAATTTTCCAGTGGAAGAAATATGAGCGAAATGCCAATTTAAGATAAGCGATAAAAAAATAGAAATTAAAGCGATTATGCATACAAAAATTTCGTAATGGAAACAAATCAAAACATTACATCAAAAGAGCGAAAGTAAAGCACAATTATAATTAACTTTGAATTTGCTATGGTTAGGAACACGAAAAATCCCGATGGAGTCGCCATCTTTGTCGCGCCCTATTTTGACCTGCTCGGGTCAAAGCGGAGCACGGACGTATTCGGTGATTCCTGGGTAAAAAGGGTTGAGGAGTCGCCACCTAATTATTTTTACGGTGAATTAGGACACCTAAATATTTAAACTAAGTGCTGCAATGTAAACTCCAATTTTATGGTCTGCGAAACTAGTGAGATTCTAGGTAAGGGTTCTTTATTATCCTAAAGGGAAGGGGTTAGGCATCCTTTAAGATCCGCTAACTTGCGGTTATCCGGTAAAACTCAGGTTAATTATTGCTAGAAAAATACATTTTTTACAAGTATAATAAATAAAAGATGTTTGCAAATATGATGCATTTTATATAAGTAAATATGATGCATTTTATACAAATACGTATTCGGATGACATAAAAGAAAGATACATGTAAAGTTTTTTAGAAAAACATGCATTTGTGACAATAAATTCTTTATAATGCCAAAGAAGCGAATCTTTCGAAAATCAACAAGTTGCAAAAATAATAATAAAAAGATAAGCTTATTTTGTACAAATTAATTGAAGCAAATAAAGATGACAAGAGTTGTTTTAAAATCTTGAATAAGCGTGACGAGCCTAAAATAAATAAACTAGCGAAGAATTTCTAAGTTTGCGAGCCTACAAATAAATAAGCTAGCGACGGGTTTCTAATTTTTAACTAACCTATGAATAAATCCTAAGTTTGCCTATTCTAAGCATTTTAATAATTACATAAGTGCGGTAAATAATATTACAATACAAAGCGAGATAAAAGCTGAATTTAAAGAAAGAAATAAAATAAATAAACTCCGAGGAATAATTGCTTTTATTTTTACTTTAGTCCTAAATTTGTAAAGAACAAACGGTTAGAAACAATTAAATACAAATAACTTCATATCCGTATTCAAAGCAGTGAATGTTTTGATCGCGGAGAAGCTCAGACTTAAATTTTGAAAGGAACATTCCAATCACGTCGTGGCTGCAAAACATATGACTAATGTGGTTTATTTTTGATTGCCTCGCCTACTAAACGTGTTGGTCTCTCGGGTGAAATAGAAAAGATCACTATAATCACGTCGTGGTCGCGAATATATATAACTTGTTGGTTATTTTAGTCACCTCGCCTACTAAACATGTTGATCTCGGATAAAAGGTTTAAGTCTTCATCCTTGCCTGAAGTTATATTTTTATAGAAAAATACATATTTGGCAATTGAATAATAAAAGAAGCAATTTTTATGAAAAATCTTTCAAGGTTGCAAATATGATAGAATGCAAACCTTATTTTTTGGGATTAAAGGAAATGAATAATAGATAGCGAAATTATTTTTGAAAGATATTAAAGCATGCATAAGAACCTAAAAATAGAACAAAGTAACTAGAGGCTAAGTTTGGAACACACAAGGCGGTCCTAAACAAATAAAACTAGCGGTTGGTTTCCAATTTCAAGCGATCCTAAGAAATAAACTAACTTGGCGGTTAGACTATCCTATTCATTCATCTATTCGCGGCCTAATTATTCTAAGCATTCTAACAATCACACAAGCATTAAAATAATTATTACATGCCCAAGAATGGAAATAACTAAATTGAAGAATAATAATAAAAGAGGAAACTAGGGAGGATGATGATGTCATCCCGCCTCTATTTAAGTAGAAATTCGAGGGAGAATGCAAGGAATGTGAATGTGGTTCTTCATTTTGGGCGAAGTCATGATGAGTCTCATAACGAGACTCTTCGTTACTCCCGATGCATTTCATGTAAATAAAAGAAAAAAAGGATTAGTAGGCGGGCGAAAATACCAACACATGAATATTCCTAATACATACATACACGAAATATACAACATTAAATGTACATAGGAATGAATATTCATGGCCTTCTATTCTACATATACTTAAGACATTATTTTTTCAGATTTTGGCACACATTAAAGTAGCCGAAGAAAGACTATATGATAACACAACCGGTTCTAAATTTAAACAAAAATAAAAGAGGCAAGGAAGACCAATGTATAAATTATGTATACATACATAATAAATTCCGTTGGACTAATCTTAATTCTTAAAGAAGCATAACATTCATAAACTTAAACTAGACCTTTTATACTATTATATTAAACATGGATAATATATTCCTTTTAAAATTGCACATATTAATCTAGAATATAACATGTAAATATCGTCATTTGAATCAATTAAAGTATGCTCATTTGTTTAATTTAAAGGCAGCGACCAAACTACAACATACAATAATTTTGAATATCAACAAATCGTTAAGTGTCCTAAGAATATTTAATCAAGCCATAGCTCTTCCAAACACATATTAATCTTACATTATCCGTATTGCATTTAACAATGAACCCAAGATACCTTACTAAAGCTAATGACAATAATTAGTTAACCAAAAAATCGAGGCAATATCATCTATCACGTATCAACTCCAAATCAGAAATGTCCCAACAACATAAATACAATTATATAAGCAAAATCGTCTCATTATCATATTAATTAATCAAGACTACATTACTTAGCAAAATATCATACTAAATCAAGCATAAACAACACAATCAAATAAGCTTTAAGAAATATAGAAGAATTGGAACGAGTCTAACCTTTTCCGGGTAGCGAACCGAGGCGTGTTTTGAATCGTCGAATCCGCTCGGAAACGTTAGAATTCTGATTTTTTGTTGTAGATTCTTTGAATTCTGATTTTTTCTGGAAATAAGACTCTGTTTTCTGATTTTCGGATGTTCGAACCGACCCGGATGACCCGACCCGACCCGGCAGTGACCCGACCCGATTTGGACCCAAAAAAACAGTGAAAAAATAGCTAAAATCCAGATTCTTCAACACAAAGAAAATAATTTCGGAATCTTTAAATTGAAGAACACATACAAGAACAAACAAAGATTTCGGATTTTCCTGAATTTCGGACCTTAAAACGACCCGAAAATTCTCCGAATCCCCCCGAAATCAGTGAGCAAGGAAGGGTTTTTATAGATACTCCCCCCCACATTCAACCCCCCTCATACCCTCTTAAAACGAATTCAAATTTCAAAATAAAGGGGGAACACAAAATCTGATTTTTTTAGGCGTGTTCTTGGGGCGTGTGTTGCAGAAAGGTGATGGGGTAGATTGGTGGTGTCAGGCGGCGGTGTGGCGACTGGTGGTGTCAGGCGTAGGGGTGTAGGGTGGCGGCGTGGGGGGTAGGGGCGTAGGGTGGCGGCTGATTTGGGAGAGTAGGGTTTAGGTTTCTTTTTTTTTTTAATTTTTGGGTTTTGTTTTGGTTTAAAGTTTTGGGGTTGGGTTTAAGAATGGGTCGGATTTTCAGTTGGGTTTGGCCGATTGGGCCAGGCGGGTGGGCTTCGGTGGTGGGCTGTGGGGAATGGGTGAAATTGTGTAGGGTTTTGTTTGGTTTGGGGATTTAGGAAAATAAAAGGGAGATGGGTTGGGTTTTCGATTGGGCTTTGGGCTGGCCGAATTGGGTGAAAATTGTTTTGGGTTTGGGTATAAGGGAATTTAATTGGGGAGTTTTGGGCTTGGACGAAAAATGGGTTTAATTTAGGTTGGGTAGAAATTGTATTGGGTTAGGAAATAAAAATGGGTTAGGAATTGAAAAATATAAAAGGGGTTTAATATTAAAGATATTATATATATATATATATATATATATATATATATATATTTTGTAAAAGATGTGAATTATTTAAAATAACATAACAACGTGATAATAATAAAATATAATTTTTGCGAAATGCTTAATGCTTAATAAAAAGGGAAATGCGATGCAATTTTGCGAGAATAAAATAATATAGCATTTCGGATAAAAATGCAAATGATATAAAATATGCGAATAATAATAATAATATGAAGATACACACATATATGCCTATATTTTAAAATTATTTTTAAAAGTGTCAAAAATATTAAAAATTACGAATAAAATCATAAAAGATGGGACAAAATTGGGTGTCAACAGTGGGTTTGTATCCAAGACCAAAAGTGTCCTTCTTATTGAGCAAGTGAATAGGCTCTACCATACCTTCCAAATTCAATCCGAGGCCTTGACCGGGTTTAAAGCCATTCTTCAATATTTCCTGGGCCACCATTGTGAGAACCCGGGGTAATTTCAGTTTTTTAGCTTTTGAGGCACATGTAATTTCTCTGATATGGAAGACAGACCCATCCAGTATATCTACGCTTTCAATAGCAGGGATTTGTCCTTCGGGATATATTGAATTGCTCCCTTCTCCGTGTATCACGACCTCATGATGATCCCAGACAAACTTCAGGCTCTGGTGTAGAGTAGAAGGAACTGCACCCGCCACATGGATCCAAGGTCTCCCCATTAGCAAATTATAACCGGTAGATATGTCTAACACTTGGAATTCCACGATGAACTCTACGGGTCCTACTTGCAATGTTAAATCCATTTCTCCCATAACGCTCCTTTGGGCTCTATCAAAGCCTTTAACTCTCACATGACTTTCGCGAATCTTTCCAATGCTAATTCCCAAAGCTCGGAGAGTCGCCACGGGACAAATATTGACGGCTGAGCCTCCATCAATCAATACCTTAGAAATGAACTTGTTCATGCACTTTACCGTTATGTTCAAAGCTTTGTTGTGACCCAAACCCTCAGGTGGCAATTCTTTGTCATGAAAAGAGACTTTATGGGCCTCTAAGATTTGTCCGACCAAAGCCGAGAGTTTCTCGCCTGTGGTCTCTCTCGGAACATGAGCTTCTTTGAGTACTTCCAATAAAGCACGTCCGTGGTCCGGAGAATTCATCAGCAATGATAGCAAAGAAATTTGAGCCGGTGTTTTCTTCAATTGTTCTACAACGGAATACTCCTTGGTTGTCATTTTCCTCCAGAACTCTTCCACTTCGGTCTCTGTTACATCCCTTTTTGGATTGTCTGCAGGGGCATAACATCGTCCGGATCTTGTCATACCCGCGACGACAACTTCTACAATTTGTTTCTCCTTTCCCCTGCTCCTTTCCCCAATCGAATAGCTCCAAGGGGCAGTTTTGGTATCAACAGATGGCGTCACTATCCGCGATTTCGGAGGAAGTATTTCCACTTCAAACGGTGCCCTTACCTGAACTGTAATTATAGGGGTGATCAAAGCCGATAATTCAACCCTTTCCTCTGTTCAGACCGGCACAATGGTCCCTTCCAAACTGTTTTCTTCATCAACAGTAATCATGTTTACATTGGCATTGTCATGATTTGGCAAAGGGTTATTGTTTACATTAGGGGGAGGTCCTTTCAGTTGGATAATTCCTTCTTTGATCAAAGCCTCGATCTTGTCTTTGAGGGCAAAACAAACTCCAGTGTCATGTCCGGTGATCCCTGAGTGGTACGCACAATGCTTAGTTTCATCATACGATCTGGGAATAGGATTGGGGATATGTCTGGGATGGGTGAAAGTATTCCCGCGGTCCTCAATCTTTCATATAAGCTGGGCTAGGGGTTCGGCTAGAGGGTATATGTTTTGACCAGCCTTTTTAAGTAGTCGCACGAGTGCAGGAGCATTTGGTGGATGGGCTCGTCATTTGAGGTGGATATGTGGGTTGATCTTGTGGGGAATTCGGATAGGTAGGTGCTCGTGGTGGGTGTATATTGGTGGGTATGGTGAGCAGGGTAGGGAGTAGGCGAGTGTTGACAATAAAGGTGAGGATTTGTGTGCTTTGGCTATAGTATGAGGGCCGATGATTTTGGGTGTTTTGATTATAGTAGGGAGAATTTGGGATGATGGGCTTTGGTAGGTTGGCATTTGGTTGGACCTATGTTCCTGGACCGCCATGACAGGAGATGCTCCGTCCCTCCTCTTCTTAATTGCTCCTCCAAATGAATCTGACTGAATGGCCTTACTTGTTGCCTGCAACGCTGCCAAGTTTGTGATTCTCCCCGTTTTGATACCATCTTCTATGAAATCTCTCATTCTTACTACTTCTGAGAAATTCCGTCCGATGACGCTTATCATTCTTTCATAGTAAGTTGCATCCTTCATAGATTGCATAAAGAGCGTGGTCATCTCACTTTCCGCCATCGGGGGCTGAACTTTTGCTGCTTCCGCCCTCCACCTCATGGCATATTCTCTGAAGGTCTCTGTAGATTTTTTCTCCAACTTCATCAAATAAAATCTATCTAAGGCGTGTCGATGTTGAACTGAATCTATCCACAAAATCCTGCGCCATTGCGCTCAGTTATGCCATTTTCGTGGGTCTGGCTTGTGTACCCGGTCGGCGCTTCTCTGTCGGACTCTTATGAACAACTTCATTATGACGGCCTGGTCCTTACCCACTCCAACCAGCCTTGTCTGTACGATCTTAAATGGTAGCGAGGATTTCCCTTTCCATCGAATAAGTCAAATTTTGGCACCTTATACCCGATGAGCAGCGAGCGTCGGGATGCACGCAGAGGTCTTCATACTCGAGTCCCTCATGCCCCTTCTTTGGTTTGAATGTTTTTAAATGCCTCTTTTAGGCTATGAATTTCCCTTGCCATACTTTCATCATTTCTAATCCTGGCTTGCCTTTCCATCTCTTCATATTGGTCTATCTCACGATGATGTATGTTTGGTATGGTGGAAGTAGAAGGTTGGGCTTAGTTGCATATACCGGTGGCACATCTCGCTTGTTAGTGATGTGTGCCATTGGTATTTGTTGGGTTGCTTGGTAATTTTGTGTGGGAGGGATAATTTGGACAAGTGGGGTAGTTTGGGTAAGTGGAGCTTGATGTATATATGGAGTGTGAAGGATCTTGGGTCATTTTGTAGCGGGCTTTGTTGTGGGCGGCTGCGGGTTGATAGGATCGGATTAGTGCGTTCTTGGTGGCGAGTTGAGGATTGGTTTTGCATAGTAAGGGATTTTGGGGAAGGTTACGGGAAAATGGCGGTTCAGAGATGGAAAGGTTTGTGGTGCTGATCGCGCTCGTCCCTTGTTCGAGGAGTGGAGTATTGAGGCTGATGGAAAGATTGGTAAGATTTCGGAGCCGCTCGATCTCAGTCTGCATGGTTGCCATTTGCTGCAACAGTTGGGCGAGGTATTCATCCTGGACGGTATTATTTCTCCTTTCTGATGTCTCTGGTTCACCTCCCGGAAGAGCGACAAGTCCCAAACCGGTTTGTTCGGATGCCCCTGAATCAGTCATTTTGTCGGACGATTGTGCCTTGGATCTCGTGAAGTAGGGGTGTTCCGCCAGTTTCAATCAACGCGAATCAACTTTTGGGGAATAAAGCAGGCAAAATAAACCTTCTAAAAAAAATGAAGCAAACCAAGTTAGTATGAGACGAGTAATTATTGCTTTGAATAATATGTATAAAGTGGAAAACAATGAACAAGTAGCAAGCAGATTGTAAGGAAATTAAATGCGCGTCCTAATATGCATGGGGCCTCTCTTATGCCAGAGGTGGGCCTAAACGCCAAATATGCGAGATACTGATAAATTGATCCAAGCCAATGATTGTGATGCCTTTTGTTGGAAATAAATATTGACTTTTACAGAAATAATAATGCGTAAAATAATAAAGCTGATAACATAAGATATTATGATCAAGTTCTAAATCATGCTCTCGATCACCGAGATGAAGATGGAACCCTAACATTGCTGGGTCCGGCTCCTGCGTCCTCTAGAATCTTGCACTATGTTTTGCATTTGCTGCCACATTTCAGGGGTGACGACTATGTCTCTGAGCCGGAAATTCTTTACCCAAATTGTCGTGCCAATATCTTCAAAACCACCGCTCGCCGGGGACTATGGTCCGTACTCATCGCGATCCTCTCGTAGCCACGCTTGATATTCGGGGTACCTCCGCTGACTACCTCCAATGTCTATTGTGTCAATATCATTCCATTCATCGAGGACTTGCCTAGCTGGGGACAATGAAATTTGGCGAATTGAATTCGAAACCTTCATATTTGCTCGGAGGGAATTATACGCTCTTGTCCCAAGCTGCCGAGTGCAGCGGAGTGGAGCGTACGGTTGGAGGCCTTTCAATCCGATGAGCTCAATATAATAAAGCCTTTTGCATCTTATATAGGCTTTCTTGGCATTCGGGAGTAACGGGTACTTCCATTGGATCTGTTCACAGGTGCGGGATGCCAAAAACTCATACCAATCATTCACACCGACTGGCGACACAAATCGTTTAGATCTGTCGTAAAAAGTGGCGATTTTGTTCGACTCATTTGAAGCATATGTCGACCATATTCGGCCGATAGAAGTGTTCCGTTGCCCACATCTGCAGAATAAGGTTTGACCTTGAAGAAACTTGTTTCACCTCTTTTACATTTTCCTAAAGCCCGAAACATTTCTGCTAAGATCATAGGGGCCAAAGTGAGTTGTGCTCCGTTTGCTCCTTCGAAAAGTGCCCGTGCTACGGAACATATGCAGGTACTGATCTTTCCATACTCAAGCGGGAATATCAGAGACCCTAGAAAGGCGACAGTAAATGCAATAGGTCGTTTGGTCCGCCAATGATCGGGGGTGCAGGAGAATTCATTTTTGAACACCTTGTAACCGTCTCGACAACCGTACCTCTCATAAAGATAATCCATCGAGACCCAGTTATTTTCAAAGCATAGGAGTTTCTTAGTGTTTTTTAGCCCCAAGTAGCGGATAAATTTCTTTCCGGATTGACAGTGCGGGATAATTTGTCCTCTACCCTGGTAGATCAAGTTGGTGAAATAGCTGATTTCTTCCAAAGTAGGAGTCATCTCAAAATCTCCGAATCTGAAGACAACACGATCCGGATCCCAAAAATGGATTAGTGCTCTGACCAAATGTTGATCGGGGAAGATGTCGAACAACGAAACGAGGCAACCTAATCTTCTCCTAATTGCCATTTGCCTGCCAAGGTCAAAGTTTGTCCACCATATTTTCAGTTTGCTCGGAATCCCACTCACCATCCTGACTTGCGGCACAGACTCCATCTATAATAAAATAAATAAATAAATAAATATACATTTTCCGATTTTGGCATACTGTTTAGGTTTGGATCCGTCTATCAATATCCTGCTACACATAATATGCTGATTGGGCGTTGGGTTGTGAGACCCGTCGACAATTTGGTGGTTTTCTTAATTGTGGAGTTGATGCCAAGGATCAACCCACCTAAGGTGTATGTATGCATGACTTAAAATAAATGGTGGTATAGCTCTATCCTAAATTTTCTAAGATTTGGCTGACTAGACACAAGGTTCCCGAGCGGACTACTCGAGTGAGAAGGCTACGCGGCCGCCGGATGCTCCAGTCACGACGCGCATATGCCAACTCTCCTAAAATTTGGTAGATTGAAAGAAATTTGCGGGTGCGCAAAACACACCTCGCGTGTAGTGTGTGATAGTGTCAATTTTCCAGAATGGAAGAAATATGAGCGGAATGCCAATTTAAGAAAAGCAATAAAACAATATAGCAATTTAAAGCAGTTATGCACGCAAAATTTCGCAAAGGAAATAAATCAAAGCATTAAATCAAATAAAGAGCAAAAGTAAAGCACAACAATAATTTAACCTGAATTTGTTATGATTAAGAACCTGAAAGTTCCCCAGTGGAGTCGCCATGCTGTCGCACCCTATTTTGACCTGCTCGGGTCAAAGCGGAGCATGACATATCCTGTGATTCCTGGGTAAATGATTTAAGGAGTCGCCACCTAATTATATTTTTATGGTGAATTAGGACACCTAAGTATTAAACTAAATGCTGCAATGTAACTCCAATTCTAAGGTCTGCAAAACTATTGAGATTCTAGGTAAGGGTTCTTTATTATCCTAAAGGGAAGGGGTTAGGCATCCTTTAAGATCCGCTAACTTGCGGTTATCCGGTCAAACTCAGGTTAATATTATACTAAGGAAAATGCATGTTTAAAGATATAAACTTAAAAAGATGTTTACAAATAATTAGTAAATGATGTATTTTGTGCAAGTATGCATTTGCATGGTATTAAAGAAAATACATGTACAGTTTGAAAAAATATGCATTTGGGACAATTAATAATAAGGAGAAAAACGAATTACTTATGATGCCAAAGAAGTAATTTTGGAAATCATTTTGAGTTGTACAATTAATAAAGTGAACAAAAGATGGTCAAGTTTGTTTTGAAAATTTTAAATATCCATGACGAGCCTAAAAATAAATAACTAGCGGAGGGTTTCTATGTTTAAATTAACCGAGCCTACAAGCAAATAAGCTAGCGACGGGCTTTAACTACCCTACTAATTATCCATTCATGACCTAATTATTCTAAATATCCTAACAATCACACAAGCATTAAATAATTATTACAGACCCAAATAGAAATAACGAATTTAAAGAATAACAATGAAAGGGGAACTAAAGCGGATGACGATGTCATCTAGCCCTATTTGTTTTGAAATCCCGAGGTTGGAGAATGCAAGGAATGTGAATGCGGGTCTTCGTTTGACAATAGCCATGATGAGTCTCATAAAGAGACTCTTCGTTGCTCCCGATGCATTTCATGTAAGTAAAAGAAAAGAAAAGGATTAGTAAACGAACCTGAAAATATATACATAAGAAAGAAATGTAAATAAATAAGCCATGAGTAATATGTTGTTGGGCCTTAGGATGCAAACAGTGGCGGACAAAAAAACAAACCCAAGACATAATTTCAGATTTACAGGAAGACAAACCAGCCCACTATGTGATAAACCCAATCAACAAGCATTCATATTTATACATATGCAAAACCCATATTTAGCATACTTAGACATGTAGAGGGGAATTGGACAGCAGGGACACAAGTCTATGCTATTTCTGACATAACATATGCTTAACCACTTGTACAATATATATGCTTTCGTAAACAGATCTATAAACCAAGATACAAACACATACTCACAAGTAGATAGTTTGGACATATATACACATCTTGACAAGAAGCAAAAGACTTTCTTATTCTAGGACAATCGACACAAATAAAGAAAAGAAAAAAAATTCAGAATGGTATCAACATTTCAAAATCATACTGGACATCAGCCACTTTACAAACTAAACAGAAACCAAGACACACTATATAATAAGCATTCCAGACCTATGATTTACTACTTGATAAAGAGCAAAGCATTTATCCATACCAAGGATCCACTCAGGTCAACATTTTTCCGAATGCAAAAATCAGTTAAGCTAAGCTAAAATACGCAAGGGAATTCTGTATTTAGATATGAGAGAGCAGCTATCTAATCAATCCCATAGTCATGAGAGACTAGGAGAATGCATAGATGTGGTTAAGGAGTTCACATAAATGTCCAATACTTGACCTACATGACAATATATGCATAAACAGTAGATAAAAATAAGAGGGCAACTAATTTCAGACAAAACATAGATAAAAATACATAACCCAAAGCATTCTAAATGAAGCCACTGGTAATTTAATACATTACAAGATCAATATAATATGGTTCAAGATAGTAACTACCCAAACAGTGAAGCAAGGATCAACTACAGGATTATACTCAACAAACTTGAACTAAGCAACTGCATATCAAGGTTGCAAGACACTCTAGCATATCTAAATGGTTGTTGACACCTAAAACAAGAGTAATAATCGATTGAAAAGTAAGATCTCTCACTAGTTCCAGGCCAAACTAATCATGCAAAAGAAGATGAGGCTGATCAATGTTAGCAGCTATTCAAGACAATATCAAACTAACATTAGAGTATTGCTAATCTTTAAAGCTCAAACTAATACATTTCACCCATAGGGAGACAGAAAAAGGTTTTCTCAAATCAAATGGGAACCACAATACAACTAATCTTAGGCCTAAACCAGGGCAAGAATCTCTATACACTAGTCATGCAGGAGCACACACATATATTGAATCAGATAACATACTTCATGTTATTAGGGGGATAAATCTGAATTAATGATTTGGATGAAACAAGCTCAGTTCATGCAAACAATCAAGAAATCACATCTTAATATGCAATTTTTTATGCACAGTAGGCCTCTCGGAATAAATGCAAGATATCACACTAGCCAACAGAGATGACATGAAGGGCTAAAAATCAAAATAGCAAGGCATGGGTCATTCTTAATATACATTGATTCAACAACTAACAGGCAGACATTATTAATCATGTGAAGAACTTAGTCGAACACCTCTACTCATCCTACGACGTTCATAACACTTAGTCCCATCCTTAGACATGCTACTACATGAGAACATGACTCTAAGTCAACATGAGAAATGTAACTAAACCATAACTCAACATGATACAAAAGCTTATTTAACTAGGCACAGTTTGGTAGATAAGGCATGATACAAAATAACTTAAGAGGCTTTACATGCTAACTTGGAGGGATTTTAACATTTTTATCAAGCAAGGCCAACACATGGTCAATTTAGTTGACATATGAGCAATAAACTGATCAAGAGTTGCATTTCAGAGATGCAGGGCCCTTCAAATTAAATTTAAACACATATAATCACCTTTACGCCATGCGTTAGGCAAAATAACCCCCCCCAAATCCAGATAATACAAGTATGTAGTTCATATAATAGGCAAGTGAGGCAAACAAAAATGATCAAATAAGCAGTCAAATATAGCACTTTAAAATAAGTAGGGCTCTATAGAACATGATACACACAGGATACCATTCACATTATCAACTAAACACAATAACATCCTAATTTTACTAAACAACAGTAATCATCCACCAAAACATTTCTAAATATAAATAAACTAACAAACCCGACATACTTAAACTCTAAGCACAACAACACAAATAGACTACATTATCACTAAATCAGTGATAAAACACACAACTACAGAAAGTTAAAAAATGAGAAGAGTTTGAATTTACGGACCTTCTCCGGGTAGCAAACCGAGGCGTGTTTCGAATCGTCGACCCGCTCGGAGATGTTATTTGTTTATGCGATTGAAAGGGACAAGGGACTAAATGTTTTTTATGTCTTTGTCGAACCAGAAATGGGAGTAAAAAAGAAAACCTACGGAAAAATCAATTTTTTGGTTTGGCTTTTGAAGAACCGAGAGTTTTTCGTCCAAAAAAAGCCTCCCTTCAAAGGACTCCACATGCCAATATTTATAGGACGAACTTAGGGTTTGTTAGGGCTCATTTAGGCGGGGTTTTTAGGCTTTGGATTTTGAAATTGTCAAACGAAATCCTTCAAAAATCCGAACGTTTAATGGCCTTGCAGGCTTCACGTGATTCATAGCATGAAAATGGAGCAACACTCTTTGTTCCATGGTTGACAAAGCTACAAGCTTTATCTAGAAGGGGAAATGGAGTTGCTGCTGCTGCTGCTCTGATTTTTGGGGAAGGGTGAGAGAGAAAAGAAAGGGTGAGGGTTCGGCGGTGTCAGGGTAGCGTGATGGCCGTGGTGGGGTAGGGGTGTAGGGGTGATGTTGGGGGAGTGCAGGTGTCTGGCGATTTGAAGGGTTAGGGGTTAGGGTTTTATTTTTTTATTTTGGGGTTATGTTTGGTTTGGGGGAAATAAAGGGTTGTGGTGATGGGTCGGTTTTAGGGGTTGGGCCAGGAGTGGGCTTGGGTTGGATGATTTGTTTTGGGTGAGGGAACAAATGGGGAGTTGGTTAAAATAAAGAAGGGGAGTTTGGGTCATTTGGGTGGTAGAAAATAAAGAGGAAATGGGAATTTAATTGGTTTGGGTTTTGGTTGTAAGGAAATAAAGGGAATGGGTTTGGGGTATTGTTAGGGAGTGGCCGATTGGGCCTCGGATGTGGGCTATGGGAATTGGGGGGAAATAAAGGGGAAGGGAATAAGGGGAATGGGTTTGGGCTTGTGAATTTTGTTTGAGTAGAATTGTTTTGGGTTGGAAAAATGAAAATGGGTTATGGATTAAAAATATAAAAGGGGTTTAATATTAAAAATATTATTTTGTTTTGTAAAAGATGTGATTTTTTAAAATAACATAACGATGTGATAATAATAAAATATAATATTTGCGAAATGTTTAATGCTTAATAAAAAATGAAAATGCGATGCAATTTTGCGAGACTAAAATAACATAGAATTTTTGGATAAAACTTATGATTATGATAAAAATGCAAATGATAGTAAATGCGAATAATAATAATAATAATAATAAGAGAATAATATATATATATATATATATGCATGTATGCATATAGATTAAAATTGTTTTGAGGTGTTAAAAAAATATTTAAAAATTGCAAATAAATTGAAAAAGACGGGACAAAATTGGGTGTCAACAGCCGTCATGTGAGATGTAACTCTTGTGTCCATATAACAATTTTCGTCTAAAGTGTTGAGTGATATTGTGCTCATAGATGCCTCAATGTCAGTCGGTGCATAAGTCGATGACGGGGGGGCCTGTGTTGTGTAGGCCTGTTGTGGACGTGGGCCAAGTATGCCAAGTTGGGCCTATCGGTTCTGAGGTGGAGTCCACGAGGATGTCGTATACAAGCAAGGAGGGGAGGCCCATGATGGTGGGGCCCACATGGCCCATAGCGGGTAGGCAGCCCACGGCGGAGGCTGCTGCCACTACCGCGGTCGCTGGTGGCTATTATGTCAGAATTTCTTCCGTCGCGGCCCTTGCCGGACTGCCTGCTCCGGTAGTTGTTATGAGAGGAAGCAGACTGTTGCGGTTCCTCTGGTCGATGGTTCTGGTTGCCGGACCGGGAGGCCCTGCCGTCGACTGAGGGCCCGACGGAGGTGGTGAGGGTGGCGTCGGCAATGCTGGCCCGAGTGGTATTGCGCTTGATTTTTCAGGTTTCCTTTGGGATGAGTTTCGAATGGGCCTTATAAAACGGAGGTAACGGCATGCATTGCTGAAGGATGATGGCAACGTCATCATAGGATTCGTTCAAACCTACAATAAGTTGAATGACCAATCGATGATTAGTGACTGGTGCGCCGACGTTGGAGAGTTGGTCGGCAAACATCTTGAGTTCTTGACAATAGGCAGACACATTTGGGAAATCGTCCTGATGAACGTCCTTTAACTGATTTTCAAGATATAACGCTTGTTGAGTTTTATTGTCGTAGAAAATATTGTCCAAACGTTCCCACGTTTGGCGGGCTGTGGCATCGGTCTCAATGATGGTGTGCAACTTATCATTAGATATTGTGTCGTATATCCACTGAAGGACGACTGCGTCCATACGAGACCAAAGTGCATCATCAGAAGTCAAAGCCGATGGTACGTCTGTGGACTTCGGCGTGGGAGGGATGATGTGGTCGATAACTTCGTAAACACGACAATGAATCTTAAAAAGCTCCGCCCACGAGGAGTATTGACCCTTTTCCATCTCAAGAGTCATATGTATGAAGTTTTTAATGTTGTTTACGGCAAGTGCCGGATGAAATTTGGTTTTGTCAGCCATGGAAGAGGAAATTTAGAAGGAAGAATGACCGGAAAAACTAGGGTTCCGTCGTGGGGAAAAGAAAAGGGGGGCGAGAGAGATCGACGGCTAGGGTTCCGACGTGGAAAAAAGGTGGCGGCCGAGAAGGTGTATCGGCGGCTAGGATAGGGTTTGTAGTTTTAGGCTACTGATACCATAAATGAATATGTTCCTTGATTTTATTGATAAATTATCTACAATATATATAAGGTTAAAAGAATATTTACTTTGATACAAACTAGTTAACTAATTATCCTAATTACAAAAGGATTATAATTCTACATAAAATAGGAGATATACAATTAATGAAAAAAATATTGGAAAATATTCTATTATTAACGTTAATCAATTACTACACAAATCTTAAGGTGTTGTTGATGTTCTACAGTTATGAGCATGTTAATAATCAATAAAAATTAATGTTTAGTTATGTAATTCATGATCTTAAAAATCATTAACTAAAAGAATAAAGAAAGGCAGAAAGAAAGATTAGGATCGACGCAAGAAAACGACTTAAAATCTGAAGTAAAATAAAAAAAGACAAACTAAGAAGTACAGAAAAGTAATGTAACATTAGTTGCTATGTTTATAGAGCACAATGAACTAAATTAATGAAATATAAAAAAATGAGCAGAAAAGCAAATTCACAATTGCTTCTAGAGCACTACAATCACCAAACAAATACTAAATAAATGGAAGAGCAAAATCGCAATTACTCCCGGAGCAATATAGTCGCTGACCACCAAATTTTACTTAAATAGAATTGTAGTTTAATAATAGATTGTTTATTTACTACATAGTTTAAATAGAAAAGGAATTCTAAATTTTACTTAAATAGATTTGTAGTTTAATTATGGGACGTAGCCAAAAAGAACTCTAAAAATAAGTGTGATTTTTCTTTTACTTTTCCAAAAAATATACTAAAAATAAGAGTGAGATTTTTTACTTTTCCAAATATATTTCTTAGTGCTTTTATATTATTAGTTGCACTGTGTTAGGAATCATTTATTTCGAAAGATTCACTAAAAGAACTATTTTTTTAATATTAACATGACAATGCTTTTGATTAATGTAAAAACAGTGTGTTAAAAGGAAAGTTGTCCTACTTTCGTCTAATTAGTTACAAAGTCCATAATTAAGTTTTTGTGGTTTCCTGCCTCCAATAAAATTCGGATCAGAAATTTTTAAACCAATTCAAAATCATAAATATTTAGACTTTTAGTAAAAAAAGGAAAGATTTAATAAATATATATTAATTTATTTTAAAGTCATAAATATTATTAAATGACAATTTTATCTATTGTAAAGTCTTTTAATGGAGGGCAAAAAGTTCAATAAACATTTGTAAGGTCATTCGTATTTTTAATATAACTAGTCTCTACGAACGTGCTTCGTACATTATGTCCTGTCACTATAATGTTATTTGAAATTAATAATACTTATTCTATGATATGCAAAAATATTATTTGATCCTATCCGCTTAATAATTGTAACAACACCAAATAACAAATTGTAAGGCTAGAATTTGATTGAAAAAATATACTCTCTCCGTCTCAATTTAAGTGTCTTACTTTTTTTTTTGTCCCAAAAAGAGTGCGTCTTTCTATATTTAGTAAGTTTTGACAAGTTTTTAGGACTACAAGATTTAAAGGACCCCACATATATTTAATTAAAGACCATAAGATTCAAAAATCTTCCTTTATTTCTTAAATTTTGTGCCTAGTCAAACTAAAACATTTAAATTGTGACGGAAGGAGTATACAAATTTCTTAAGTGATTAACATATTGACTCAGCACTTTGAAATAATTTTTTGTTGCATATAGTGAAACAGAAGCCACATGAAATTTAAACTGTCACTCTAAAATAAATTATTTTAAATGCACGAAAACCTACATTAATTAAGTAAGAGAGAAAACTAAGATGCACAATTAATTAAGAGAAAGTTCGATCATATTAATTAATAAGTATATCATTCCCTTCCAATAAGTTTGTACTTTTTGAAGCTTTATATATCTTATAACTATCCCAATAGTGCGAAGACCATCTAAAGCAATAGCAAATAGCAAGTTTTAGTTTGAGAAAAACTACTAACCTGCATAATTTTTTTTGGATTAGACTTAGAGTTTAACTTGGAATACACAATGAATATTTGTACTAAAACCAAACCTAAATAAATCATAACACGGATAAAAAATTTGAACTAACACGGACAAACAAACAAAACCTAACATATTAGTGCAAAACAAACTAACATCCATTACCAATTAAAACTTCTCTTTTAAACGATGTCAAAGTCCTTAACTCCTTATATTAGACGAAGTTTTTATTATTACAATTTTATCCAAAATAGAGTTACCTTTTTAAGAAATAATTTACTTTTTAAGGGTATAAAAATCGTTCGATATTTAAAGGACATTTAGGTCTAGCAACATTTATATTCATGTTTTTAAAATAATATAGATATAGATAAGTATTACGTCAATTATATTAACTATTAAGTGATAATGTATATAAAACTAGTTGAACGTAGAGTAAAAAATAGGAGGAGATTGGTTCTATGTCTTAATCAAATTTATACAATTGATCGAGGGAAACTTTGTTAGAAAGCCGGTAAATTTTACTACTTTTATATAAAAGTTACCATAAAAGAATGGTTCGATCAAAGAAATCTTCTTATGTTTAATCTAAGATGGACCACATGGAGAAATTATACATATAACGCTGCTAAAATATTTATTTTGTTGATATAATTAAGTAATGAAATGTATATCTTCTAACAATTTGAATTTTTAAATAAGTAATCACACACTTTAATATGATATCAAAGCATGCAGAGCTGTAGAGGTCCTAATCTTGAGTCTCCCCGCCATATATTCTTTTAAAAAAATAATTCTTTTCACATATTTGGTCCATGAAATAGAATTAGACATTTAGACCCACACGTGAGAAGGGCGTGTTGAAGACATAATTAATTCAATAAAAATATACTCTATCTAACAATGCTTTCTACATATATAACATAGAACTTAAACTCTTTCTAATTACCTAGTTTTCATCCCACTGAATAATCTTTAACCTGGCAGAGATCTCCTTAAAAAAATCCAGGGACAGTCAATTACAAGCAATTCTTTTTTGGGTTTCCCACTAGGTATTCATTTTTTTGGTTTGAAATTTTACTAATTCAAATTCGCACTGAAAAGTTTCTTGATAATTAACTTGCAGCCTAGGAATAAATTGAAATATGAAAAATAAATAATTAAACGGGAAGTGGCTGAAAAAGGAGAGATAAGCCCATTTAAAAAATTTACTTTGACTTTTAAAACAGAAGAAAATACAAGTAGTTTTCACGAGTTACATGCCTAAAATAAATAAATAGTGTAATCGAACGATACAAGAAAGGACAAGTATTAGTACATCAATTAATTTATAGATATGACTACAGAATGTATTTGAACGAGGAAAATATACATGTCTTGGTTGTTGACATTATAGAGCATACAGTAAAAAATTTAAAATAGTTTTGGTGGTGTCAAATAAGTGGGTTGAACTGAATTTAAACGGGTCAAAATGAATTAAGTTAATAAATGGATGGATCAATATCCATCCAATATGTTACTTGAGTCGAGATGGACTGAATCAAGATTTGCTAAATAATGAATCAAAACCAATCTGCTCAACTCTTACCTATATTTGATTTCTTTGTTTATTTGTTATAATTTATTTAATTATTAAAAAAATGAATAAAACTTCTTCAAGTTGGAGAAATGTCGGCCTGTATTCCCGTCAATGTGATCCTTATTACAAATGGACATACATGTTTGGAAATAGAGCTATTCTAATTTTTATTCCAGTCATCATATTGATTCAATATGATACATAAATCTCCTCGTGTTCTGTCATAGGAACTAGTTCGAAACATGGTGAAAATAAAGTAAAGTTGTGATTCTTGCTTGAAAAATAGACCGGGCGCCTTCAAGTTATTGGCTCGTTCAACCCTATACATAATATATTACATGAAAAAGTTAAAAATAGTTTAACAAGATTTTTCATGATCAATCTTGATTATATATTTAATCCACATCAACATAACTTTTAACTGATTGGACGAGTCAAAATGAACATAATACATACATGGACAGGTTATAATTCACGCAAATTTAAATGAGTCATTTTATGAGCTAATTTTATCACTCCTAATCTGTTATTATCTAACTGATAGAGGAAAACTTTGTTAGAAAGTCAGTACTAAGGTACCATTAAAAAAGAGTTCTTGCAAGGTGAACCAAAGACATTTTTTCTGTTCATATAATTGGATGGACCACATGGGCAAACATATATTGTAAATTAGCTACTAACATCTTCACTTTCTTCTAATTTAGGGAGTAGTGATTTCTTAATCTTTACCTAAAGGTGGCTTATGAACTTTGGTATGATAAAAGTATACTTAACAGACTTTTTAAAAAGTAGATGCAACTTGCAAGAATTGTCAATTTCAGAAGAGGATTAATGATTTGAGTCAGTGAGCCAGATATACTACATAGTATATATTTTTTGGGTACGTGACAGATATTTTATGTACTAGTACATAATATCTTCTCTTTATAATATGTTTTTATATATGTATGGAGTAATTTTTTAAAACATTTCATATAATATACATATGATTCGTGTGAAAGACTATAGATCTGATTGCATTTTACTGTTGAAACATTGGATCCTCCCCATCAATTTTATATTTCTACGGTGTTTTTGCCATTACTACGATCAGAGTTCACTATAACAATATTTCATTATAACAAATCTTATTTTATGTGGAAACGATTTTTCATATTATGTTATATTATATTATCTTTATAATAATATTTGATTACAACAGTTAAAAAAATATCAAAACATATGATGTTATTATAGAAAAGTTTGATTGTATTAGTAAGTTTCTAAAATCTTTGTGGCTTTTTCTCTTAGCTTTTCGATTCTTTACTTTACAAATTCATTTTGTGAGATATAACTTAAATCTTCTCCTTTTTTATTTTACTTTTGATCATACGGTATTAGGGAAATTAACGAGTCCTTAAATCACGGAGAAATACCATCATAACATCATAAGTTGGTTGAATGCCATTGCCATCCAACAAATATTATCAACTAGTACTCCCCCGTTTAAGTTTATATATGATACTATTTTTTTTATTAATTCGATTAAAAGAAAGATATATTTTTAAATTTGAAAATAATTAACTTTAAGCTTCTTATTTTTATCTTAGTGAGAAGTTTTTAGAGCTATACAAATGTTATGACACATGTTTAAGACAATAAGTTTCAAAAATATTAGAACTATATAAATATTATGAAATATTTAAGACTATAAGTTTTAAAAATCTTTCTTTCTTTTTAAATAACGTAATATTACATAAATTGAAACAAGAGGAGGAGTACTTCATTTTTTTTGTGTCAAGCTAGCTAACATGCAGCTTCCATTCCTCCACCAAGAGAGAGCCTAAGAGAAGACCATGCTACCAGTCCTAGCTGGCACCGAAGCCAAGGGAAAGAAAGCATTTTAACAAGAGGTGCGGAGCGAAGAGCTTATTCGTATTCAATGCTAGCCGACCCAGCCTCCCAGATCCGCATCAGTGAGTGGAAATCAGTCGAAGTGTAGTAATTTTCTCTCTTTCGGTCGTCATCGCCTCTTTGTCTATGGAGACCTTTTCAAGTCGTTCAATCGGTATGGATTCAAAGTAATCTCTCACGCGGGTGTAGGGAGTCCTGCTTGTGCTCTTTCTTTTTGGTCCGGGCCAGGCACTCCATATGTCTAAAGGTCTTGATCTGAGCACTCGTCTAACTACTAAGAAAGTGAGAGGGTGGACTTTTGATTGAATCTAGAACCTCAATTAGCAGATTCATTAGAGACCTTTCTTGGAAGACTCAATTCATTAGATAAGCCTAGTAAATAATCACTGATAGGATCATTCCTGAAATTAACAAATCATTAATGGGCACTTTGAAGCAAGTTGATCCTAGAAGACTAACATCGTAGCTCACTTAGATCAATCAGTTCAAGCATTGACAAACCCGCCTTCCTTTTGTGTTCAGGATTATGAAAAAGGAATGGATAGAGAGGAAGGCTCCAGGGTTTCTTTCTCTTGGTGTCAATATAGGAATGAGAGTAGAATGAATGTCTTTTTCCCTTGTTGAATCAACCAAGTCATTAGCCTTTCTTTTATGCGGGATTTCCTGTTGATGCAAGGAATAAGGGCTGGCTTGATGCCAAGAAGAAGCTGGTGGAGGAATAACGACAGCTAAATCACTTGCTGCACAGTAGTACGTATTAGGCAAATGCAAGAAGCAGGATGTTATAACTGACTCCATTGAGTCCGCTATGAACAATCCACCATTTTCTGGATTATTGCCGATGTAATCATAAAAAAGAGAATTTTTCAGGGACCGGATAAACTTTGATTTTTGGCTAACCCAACACCAACTCTTCAATAGATTTCTTGCCGGAGTTCCGTCCTTTAAGCTAGGGAAGCTGCATCTACTTTAATTGATGATTTCTCACCTTCAGTCTCTATACTATATTACATCAAATAGAAGTGATGGTATAAATATTGACCTAATCAAACTAGTATGAATCATCTCAGCTCCGATTATGGTGGGTGACTGCAGGAGATTAGTTTCAAGCCACTGCCTCGAGAGCTACCTACGAAAGAGTTCCGGCTATGCCTGACCATCATAACATTCATAAATGAGATTGATAGATGAATAGAGGAGTCCAACCACAATCATTATTGATTCGTCTAGGAGGAGTTCAACCGCTCGAACTCAGAGAGATGAGCCTAACAGTGCCCCAAGCAAAAATAGAAAGAGGAGAAGAATGCAACTATCTAATCGGGATCACAGTTCTGACCATTCCTTTGAAGGCCGAAAGGTGAAGAAGTGTTTAGCCAGACTCTCTGCGGAACAGTCTTATCAAAGCGCTCTCTTTAACCAATCAAGCAAGACAGATGGAATGAAAGAAAGGGAATTTAACTTTTTTTTTGTTTGAATTTTTGGAATACGGATAAAAAGAATTCTAAATTTCGGATTAGAATGTGGATTTGGAACTTTGGAATATACTAGGTATGTTGTTGTTGTGTTGTTATTGTGGATTTAGGACTTCAGATTTTTTATATCCAAAAATTCAAATTTTCAATTGCTTTCTACTTGAACATGTTTTTACTATATTGGACTTGTTAAAATCTCACGCCTTAGTACTTCTATTGTTACAAATTTCCTTGATAATGTTCTCATTGCGTGCATAAATGCTTTATTATGTGTTAGATAAAAAAAAAACATAATTTACACGATAAATATCCGCGGAAAATGTGAAAAGTAGACAAATAGAACTTATGGTACAAGGTGGAGTTGCAACTGCAGTCATTGGTACAACCACAATTTTTTTTTTGTCGTGATTAAGTCGTTTGACAAAATATTTTTCTCGTCAATTCATTTATTTATTTTTACAAATTAACCAATAAAATGACAGTCCAGTGCACTAAGCTCCCGTTATACGAGACTCAAGGAAGAATCGAACCACACTGAATTCATTGTATGCAACCATACCTTGCACTTCTTTAAGAGGTCAATTTTCATGGCTTGAATCTGCAACCTCCTGGTAACATGACAACAACTCTTAACGTTGCGCCAAGACTCCCCTCAAATAATACAAGAAGCAGCTACTAAAAAGTATTCAGGACAGGATATACATAAAGTATGTACACCAAAGCGTCAGAGCAACTGATGCCACGGCGTAATTCCAGAACATGATAACAGAACATTCAGTCTCACCAATTTCGAACAATTGTGTTATAGTACCTGCAAAGATTTTATCCATTTGTAAGTTACTTCACTCATTGATGTCAAGTTTTTTGAGGATCCGACACACACCACACAAGTATATTTGACGAGTCTAAGCAACACAATTATCAAAACTTGAGATCAACGAGGGATCATCACAAGTTAATACTTTACCTATCGCCATTGCAGGCGGAACTGCATATTGCAAGAGAATAACAAAGTGATACAAAGGATCTGATCCCACCATGCCTAGATTTTTGGCGACGGTAATAACACCAACACCAACGATAGGCAAGATAATGAATCGCACTACAATGATCCCAAAAAGAAGTGAAATTCCCACTCCTGATCGCTTGAAACCTGAATGAGTATGTAAAGTAGTTGAAATGATATTACAGAAAATGCTGAATCGATCAATGTTAGCGTAAAGGATATAAAGCCCGATATACAGCTTACCTCTTAGAAGATTTGCACCCATTATAATGGTCATGGATGGAATTGCTGCCTCCCTGCAGTAGATAAAATCATGTAACAAAATGACCGTTTTGAGAAAACATGCTAGGCGTATTTTCTTTCTTCCTTTTCCTTTTTTTTTAGGCCATGGTTGAGTTTAGATCCAGAGGTGAAGCTACAGTTCTGCTCATAGGTTCGGCAGAACCCAATAGCTTTGGCCCAAATTCTGTATTTGTGTTTAAAAATCCACTTAATGTGTACAAATAATTTATTCAGAACCCAGTAAGCCGTATTTTCTAAAATCAAGAACCCATAAACTCAAAATCCTAATTCCGTCCAAATTAATTAGATCCCAATTACATTAAGACTTCCTTAATCTTACTATAAATTTGTTGAACTATGCTCCACCTGATTTAAGAATCTTTTCCTCTTTTCCTCTTATGCATTGAGCTACAAAAAAAGAAAGAAAACTGGTATACTGTATACTAGACGCAATAAACTCGCATGACGAATCATACCCTAGCAAAACAACGGAACTCTCGATGAAACGAAGTGGAGCACCAGAGCCAACCAAGATATCTTGGATTGGAGATACTGAAGCAATGATAATGCCAACAATCTACAAGAAATGATAAGCCACATAAAAATAAAGAATTGACCAAGTATGCAGCAAAGAAACTTATTAGAGTGACATTATGTTGTAAAAAGCACCGTTTCCATACCGTTGCAATTGTAGGGGGTCTGAAAACCACACTCAAGTCGATATATTCCACCAGCGATTTCACCTTCTTCTCAATGACAGTAGGTATCGAGACCTATTATTTCGAGTTGTGAAGTGTTTTTATTTGATCTTTTTTGTAACATTAAACAACTTAAAAAGCAATAAATGAGAATAATACTAAGTTATACGTTGAAGGATCTGTGGTATTCCTTTCAGTGAATTGTTATTTCCAAAGTACATTCGCAAAGTAGATGGGAATTAGTGGAAGAAACTACAATTGTTACAAGACTTGCTTGATTATTGCATCAAGTTGGTGAAGATATTTTCTCTTGATTAGGAAGACGATTGCATGGAACACCATATTAGGATTTTCATAGATGTAAACCAGACTAAAGAAAAAATAGAATTAAGACAATTAATGATCTTACTGATACTTTTCTTAGAAGAAACAATTTCTTTTGTTATACCTTGTTATTGAACCATGTTACTCAAGCAAACGTTCACCATTAAATCTATAAGCATCAATAACTTATAATTGCAAAATATTACTGAAAGTCAATGTGGTGGTACATATTTATGATAGAAATAAGTTTGAGATCACTGATTAATCTTTCGCAAGCAACTTTTTAGCTGCGGGTTCATCTGAACCAGTACTTTCGAAGCGGAAAATAAATGTTTGTGTAATAAATAGCAGGTTTGTACCCACAAATTGAACAATATCATGGGTTCAATGCTAAGAATCTTAAAGGTTGAACCAATAGAGCTAAACATCTGGATCCGGCTTTATCAAAAATGCCTACATGATGATGAAGTGCATGAAAAACACTAGTTCCTATTGTCCCCCGAGAAATTTCTCATTAACAATTTAGTTTTAAATGGTGCATTTATTTTTTTTCTATACAATATTCATATCATAGTACATGAGAAAGTACTTCTTGAGTGACAATGATTGCTACTGATGTCTACTCTGGATTTAAAAGTGAAAAAGAGAAAGTACCTGAGCTGAACTTTCATTGTCCTTCGAGTTACTACTTGGTAGGAGTGCTCTTCTAGTATCCAAGGAGTGTTTTGACGTTTCACCATGCTTATTTTCTCTTAATCTGGAGTAGGCCGAGACATCCCCCTCCTCCTTCTTTCCATATGCCCGTATGATATTATATACATACGACCAGACGCCAATAGCTCCTATCTGGAAACAGGACAATAAAACCAAGCTTAAGGTCATCACATCCAAGAAAGAAATTGCTTATGTTTAGCACGTATAGAGTGAAGTCAAATACATTACCCCCATAGAGAGGGATACATAACCCATTCCATTTAGAGAGCACGTAGATGAATCTCCAAATGGATTGTTTTTCTCGGCACAGATGGCTGGGATTATAATGACAGGCAAGTTCCCCATATTTCCTGTCATGATCATTTTTTCAGAAAACAGTGAGTTTGAATACGGACTTCATGACTTTAGAAGAAAAACTTGAAAATTTTAAGAAAGCCACTAAAGAATGTACATAAACATATTTACGCAGCAGATTTGTAGGAATCCTTCTTTGTATCTTTCCTTAATTTAGCACCTAATGTACTATATTTATTCATTGCTTACCAACTGGAATAAGACAAATTCTTCCATTTGATTACATGGTACCAGAGCCAGATTTATCCTTGTTTGAGCCCCCATGTTATATTGTCCACACTCCAGTTGACAGTTTGGACATGCAGGGGAAGGAGGGTTGTTAGAGTGGATTAGAGTCTCACATTGGTTGGGGAATGGACGGGTGGTCTCCTTATATGGACTTGACAATCTCCTCACTGAGTTAGCTTTTGGGTTGAGCCCAAGAGCCATATCTCACAAAGAACATGATAGAAAATGCAGAAGTACTTGATATCATTATCATAATCAACAGTTCTAGATTCCCTCTGTCCTTTTTCCTGGGACCACAATCCGCGCTGATTCTCTTTGCGTAGAATTAAAGGATATACACAAAAGCATTAAAAGTGACTAGATTTTCGAGATGGCACCTTTCTCTTATTCAGTATATTTCATTTAGAGCAGCAAGAAGACTGGTCTGTAGTACTATTATTATGTAGGTTCAATTTGTTGGCCCGAAAAGCTGAAAAGGTTTCCTCTTAGTTTACCCAAAATCTTAAGCTGATATTGTTGAGTGGTGAAGAAACCATGTATAAACAGTTCATGTTTAGAGCACAGAGCTAAAGACTTCTGAAAATCAAAAAGTTATAGCATACTAAAGGAAAAGGACAAAATGCTGTTTATGTACCTCCCGCGCAACAACCGATAACAAGGCCATGTAAATGCTGAGGTGTCCTAGTGATTTTGACTAGTATCCACCCGAGAGCTGATCCAACAAGAAACGTAATAAGAATACTCACTGGGATGAACCACCTGTACTTGAAAAACATATGTACCAGAAACACAAGAAATGTTGAAAACTAAGGAAACACAAGAAATGTTGAAAACTAAGGAAACACAAGAAATGTCGAAAACTAAAGGAAAATGTAAAATGCATTTGATGGAATGGGTAGAGACAAGAATGCACCTACAAAGAAAATATGCCGGTCGCTGTACTTGAACTGATGAGACCACTAGCACAGAGTGCTGGAAAGAAGACGTAGAACACAAGCTGCCCAAATCATAAACATAAGATCCTCTTTAGTCCATGCAAGGTCGGTTGGATGACAAGACTACTTCTTTTCCCCTTTTTTGTTTTCAATTTTTCATTTTCTTTGAGGCAGTTAAAATTTGTTTGTAACGGAAGATAAGAGACTTGAAGATAAGAGGAAGATTTAAATGGGTAAAAGGCTACATATAACCACCCGTCTTTCAATTCTGTAGCTAAACAACGAAATCCATCAAGAAACCAATTTAGGGACAGAGATTATCAAAATATTATGTTAGTTACTTGCTATTTAACGACAGATTAACGATGAACTTCGTAGCTAATTCCATTTTTTTGTAGTGATTTTCTTATATAGCTATGCGCAAAGAGGATTAGCAGTCTGGAGTCCAAGCACAACAGTATATAAAGAAATGCTTCACTCAAATATTTCTGATAAACAGTCTCATGTCAACTTACATTGTTCAGATGGTGCCGTCCTTCTGCAGTCAAAATACTCACACGATCTAAGGCAAGAAATAAACCAACAACCGCAATCAACAGTGTTTTCAGAACAGGCATTAATGCCAGCATAAACAATTCCTCAATGCTCATTGTAAATACTCTTCCACAACCTCAAATATGTCCTCCTGAAAGTCTATATGCATCGAAAGATTAACTAATAAAGTAGCTTAGGATTGTATAGCATGTATGCCAAATAAGTCGAAACTATGATAATCCTAAATTTTGAAGACTGATTTTACACAATGGGTTGTAGATTTTATACGCTGATTTTACACTATAAGGATATGTAAAAGCAAATTAGTAAACTCGAGTTGGTAACTTAAATAAAGATGGTAAGTAATAACCTACAACTGGTTAAACTACAAGTAGTAGTGTATGTTCTTCACATTGTCAGTGTATATAACTTAAATCCTTAAACACTAACAAAGACCAATCAGTTTAACATATTATCCAAGAGTTTTCCCAAGAGACCTCATTCGAGGTGCATAAAACCATAAACGACATATAAATGTCAGTCAAACTTTTTTCCTTTTTTTACTAAGAAGAGAAAAACATGTTCATATGCTGAAGCTCGGATATGTTGAAGACACAATTAAGTAAATAAAAGTGTGATCTCTCTAACAACTTAAGCTTTTAGATGAGATGATCACACAATTTAACGAGATTCCACCCGCAAAACCAAAGATCATACAACTTTTTTTCAAGCTAACAATTAGAAAACACTAAGAGCTTTTGAGGGGTTAATTATACTGATGAGTCACTAAACTTACTTTTTGTAACACTAAAGTCATAAGCTTTTCTATGTAACAATAAAGTCATTAAACTAACTATTCGTAACACCAAAGTCACAAAACTAATTTTTGTAATAGTAAAGTCACTAAACTATATGTCAATTACCCAGAAAATACAAATCAACGAAAGTCAAATTTCCAGCACCGCAAAAAGGCATGTTCTAATAAAGAGTAAATCTAGTTGCACAACTTATTCTTTCATTCCTCTCCTGCATCCCCCTTAAAACTAAATGTGTAATTCTCCTTACATTCACTTCATATAAACTCAGAGGCGGAGCTAGTGTATAATATACGTGTTCACCGGAACCTAGTAGCTTTTGTTTACCCCCTTCCCTGTATGTATATTAGGAAATTCACTAAAAATCTATAAATATTTAACTGTGAAACCAATTATTATTGTATAGTAGTTTGAGATCATTGTAGGAACCCATAAATTACAAATCATGTCAACCCATAAATTACAAATCCTATCAACCTCTGTATAAACTCCCTGTTATATGAACAATGTCAAGAAAGAACAAGAGCTCTCATTTTCGTAGATCGTCGTGCAAGTTAGCTACAACTACAACTAATAGTTTAAATTTGCTTCATTATGCCATTCAAGTATATAAGCAAGTAACTAAACAAAAATAACATTTCCCCACTTCGATCAATCAACTACGCCTCAATCGCGAACTAAAAGGGTCAGTTATATGGATTTCCTCTATATATATTCATTCCATTATATTTCTTTCTTGAAGATCAACAACAATAACAACATACCCATCCCACAAAGTGGGTCTAAAGTGGGTCTGGGGAGGGTAATATGTACGCATACGTTAACAAACAAACATTCCAATACTTTAAAACACATTTTAACTAACAAACATTCCTAATGGAAAACAAACAAACAAACAGAAAACACATTTTGGGCATTTGGGGTTTAAGATAAAGTGAACTTACAAGTTAAAATCTGCTTCCCGCGCAAATATTTTAACTTTCCAAATTGGTTTTATGGAAGTTAGAACAGGAATTCAAGAACCAGTACTTTAACAAACTCTGTTTCAGATATAGGACTTTTGGACACTTTCAGTTAATTTCACATTTGACCCCTCAGTTTCTCCATTTCTAACATACTTGCCCCTACTTTTTCTTTTAAAAATATAGTATTAAGGACGGTGGAGGTTTTACAATATACACTGCTAGAAAAATTTACACAGTAGTTTCTATCCTTCTATTTATGTATTTTTTATTATCTCTTGTTCTTGCTTAGCATATTATTTCGGTGTAGTTGCTATTTATTTTTTTCCTATTTGACTTGCTTTGTATTGCTTTATTCTGACCCGAATATCTATTGAAAACAATCTATCTACCTCCCAAAGTAGGAGTAAGGTCTGCGTACACTCTATCTTTTTCAGACTCCACTTATAAAATTACATTGGGTATGTGTATTCTAAGTTGTCTTGAAATTTAGAGCTCCTTAGGGAGGTTTGTATCATGTTTTGTAGAACTTATCAACTTTAATCATAATATAATTGAAAGAAATAATCTCTTCATTATTTTCATATTTCCATAATAGGAAAAATTCTATTCAGATTCTACTCCTAAAATCTTATTCTAATTGATCAGTAACTATACAATTGTGGTAATACAATTATGGTAAGTGTACAAGAATAATTACAGCCAAACACTACCTAAATTATGCCAATAAATCGTGATATACACGGTATGTATACATCGTGTATATCACGGCGCATCAGTCCAATTTCTGAAGGTAGCCCGTGATATGCATGACATATATTTCGTGTATATCACGGGTATATTTAACACACCTTGATCATAGCGAGGCGGTCTTAAATCTTATTGAGACTGTCCCTAAAATCTTCAAAAAGGATCGAGGGAAGACCCTTTGTAAAGATGTCTGCAATTTGATACCTGGAAGGGACATGGCAGACGTATTCTTGTCCACGAGCTACCTTTTCGCGAACAAAGTGAATGTGCATCTCGATGTGTTTAGTGCGCTGGTGCTGAACCGGATTACCAGAAAGGTAGATGACACTAACATTATCACAATAAAATAAGGTAGCTTTTTGAATAGGACAATGAAGCTCCAAAAGAAGATTACATAACCAACATGATTCAGAGACCACATTGGCTACCCCTCGATATGCGACCTCTGCACTAGAGCGGGACGATGTCGACTGACGTTTTGCAGACCAGGAGACCAAGTTATTACCAAGAAACATGCAATAGCCGGACGTGGAACGTCTGGTATCCGAACAACCACACCAATCAGCATCGGTATATGAGACAAGTGTAGATGTCGAAGACGGATATAGATGTAGGCCATAGTCAAGTGTTCCCTGGATGTATCGAATAATGTGTTTGAGCGCATTTATATGTTCAACCATGGGATCATGCATAAACAAGCATACCTGTTGTACGGCATATGTAATATTTGGTCTCGTGAAAGTAAGATACTGAAGAGCCCCTGCAAGACTGCGATAGCGGGTCAGATCCTCGTAAGGTGAGCCAGCCACAACACCCAACTTGGGCTTAGTATCGACGAGAGTGAAAGTAGACTTGCACGAGGACATGCCAGCACACTCAATAATCTCAGTTGCATACTTGTGTTCAGATAAGAATAACCCACCTGCATGACGAGAAACGACAATCCCTAAAAAGTAACTCAAGGGCCCCAAGTCTTTCATAGCAAACTCATAACTAAGCATTGTCATGATAGACTGACATAATACATGAGAAGAGGCAGTCAAGATAATATCATCCACATATAATAGTATATAAGCCAGGGAAGAACCACGACGATATATGAACAATGAATTATCAGACATGCTGTGGAAAAACTCAATAGTCGAAACATAGTCTGCAAGCCTCTTATACCACGCCCATGGGGACTGCTTAAGCCCATACAAGGACTTCTTCAATAAACATACATAATTAGGATATTTGGGATCCCTAAATCCCAAGGGCTGATGCATATACACTGTCTCCTTAAGATCACCATGTAAGAAAATATTTTTCACATCTAACTAGTGAATATGCATGCTTTCGAAAGAGCCAAGCTGAGCACAGTCCAAATGGTAGCCGACTTGACCACCGGACTAAAAGTCTCACCACAATCCACCCCAACCTGCTGAGTCTTACCATCACCTACAAGACGAGCCTTATGACTCACAAAAGAACCGTAAGAATTGTCTTTATGAGCAAAAATCTACATAGACCGGATAATATTAACACCAGATGGATGTGGCAGCAACTCCCATGTCTTATTATCAATAAGAGCATTATATTTGTCGGTCATAGCCAATTTCCAATTCGGGTCATTTAAGGCGAACACGGGGGTTACGGGGTAGAGGAGATTTAAGAACATTAGAATTTAAAGTAAAATGTCTTTTTGGTTAAAAATACCCCGTTGACTACGAGTGACCGATCTGTGACTCGGGGGAGAATTGGGTTAATTTTGGAAAATTTTGGGACACGTGACGGACTGGCCAGCAGGCAGTGGGCCTGCTGGCCCAACTCGGTAACTGGAAACAATAGACGACGCAGGGACTGGACCAGTTTCGGTATTGGGCTGGGCAACTGGCCCAATAATCAAAACTGGGGCGGAAACTAGCCCAGTGATTTCACTGGAAATAGTGGGTATCGACGTTGCGTGGGACTAGCGGGCCCGTTGGTGGATTTTGGGTGCGGGACAAGTCTGAAAAATGACGGATAATATACGGAGAGACGGTGTCGTCCAAAAAATTATACGAACTAGGCACGAGACTACTCACGTTGACAAATGGAAATTGGGTTTCATAAAAAATAACATGGCGACTAATGATGATTTTATTTGAGGATAAATCCAAACATTTGTAAGCACGATGATTAGATGGATAACCCAAAAATACACAGGGGGTAGAACGGGCCTGAAGTTTGTTAATTGTGGTGGACGAAAACAACGGATAACATAAGCACCCAAAGACCCTAAGATGTGAATACGAAGGTGTCTTATTATATAATATTTGAATGTGGGATGAATAAGTCAAACCTTTGGTAGGAAGAATGTTAAGGAGATAAGTAGTCATTTGTAGGGCATGATGCCAAAAGGAAGGAGGTGCGGAAGAATGAATCAATAAAGTTCAAACAATATTATTAATGGTACGAATTTTGCGTTCGGCTTTCCCATTTTGTAAGGACGTATGAGGACACTCCTTCGATAGAGTTGGATTGGAAGAGTCAGCCTGCAGGGTCATTTTCAAACGAAAAGTGATACCATTTTTACCACAAAAATCCAGAAACAACCCATTATCATATTCTTTCCCATTATCACATTGAATATTCTTAATTTTCCGTTCGAATTGGGTACAGATGAAAGCTCTAAATTTTAAAAAGGCGGAAAAAATGTGAGATTTTTTCGCTAACAGAAAATTCCATAAAAAATTAGAATAATCATCCAAAAAAGGAATATAATATCGATGGGCCAAAGAACTGATTACGGGAGATGTCCATAAATCGCTATGAATAATATCAAATGACATTAAAGTACGAGAATGAGAGTCTACAAACGGCAATCTAACAATTTTTTCTAAAGAACAAGATTGACAAATCGGAGTACTACGCGTACCCTTACAAGAAATAAAATTATTTTTATCTAAGGAAGACAAAATCGATGACCCCGGATGACCTAGACGAGCATGCCATAAAGAAAGAGCAAGGGCTGCAAACGTAGATGGCAAGGCTGGACTCGAGAGACCGGAGGTTGGCGTGATAGGATAAACATCTCCCCAACTATCACATCTCATTAGAGGAATCCCCATCTTGAAATCCTTCACAGAAAACCCAAAAGGATTAAAAACCACAGAAATTGAATTATCAGTGGTGAATTTACAGACATACACCAATTTTTAATCAATTTAGGAGCATGAAAGGTATTTCAAGATAAGAGGTGGATGAGGGGAGATAACGTTTTATGAATAACCACGAATCGGAATTGAATTACCATTGCCCACAATTATGCCACGATTGTTGCACAAATTGGAATAAGATGAGAGAGTACCTTGGTCCGACGTCATGTGAGTAGTGGCTCCGGTGTCCATGTACCAATTTGGGTCCGAGGGTTTTATTCTAAGTGTGCATCGCAGCTTCAATGTCTGTAAGTATGGGGCCCACTACTGCGTGGGCTTGCGAAGGTCGAGGCCCAAGCACACCGGCTCTTGCCGCCCGTAAAATCGCCTTCGCCGAGGCTGGACGGCGGGCCTGGAAATTGGGCCTGGAAAATAGCCACTATATGGCGTACACGGACTGGCCCAGTTCTATGGCATAGGGGCCTACTGTTGGGCCCAATTTTGTTGTTGTTATCCACTGCCCCGAGGGCCACCACCGCTGCCGCCACTGTTCAGGCTGTCACCATTGTTTCCGCCGCGATTCTTGCCATTATTTTTGAGATTCTGATTCTTTTTGCAGCCGCCGTTGTTGCAGTTTTGGCCAAAATTGCTGGAACCGGAGGGAGAAAAATTGGACTCGGTCATCATGACGACAGACGGGGCCCCAGTGGACGCTTTCTTAGCTAATTCGGCTTCTTTGAGCGTGAGCATGGAATGGGCCTGATAAAATTGCGAAAGAGGACTGCTCTGACGAAGAAGAGTACCCGACACCACTATAGGCCTCAGAGAGGCCTGCAACCATATGAAGAACAAGATGGTCATTGGTAACAGGCGCACCAACTTTGCGGAGTTGATCCGCCAATTCTTTTAACCTTTTGCAGTATGCTGAAACATTGGGGAAATCTTCCATATTGACGTGGGAGAATTCTTGCTCAAGGATAACATCACGAGAATTTTGATTATCTTGGAATATATCACACACTCTATTCCAAGCATCCATCGTCGTAGCGTCTGGTTCAATAATCGTTTGTAACATGTCGGTAGAAATAGTTGAGTAAATCCACTGAAGAACTGTAGCATCAAGGGTTGTCCATAACTTAGGATCATCCTCGGGTTTGGGCACTTCGGTATCCGCAGGAGCCACGGGGATAATGTGATGGAGGACTTGATGCGAGCGTGCGTGAACATTGAACAGTTCGGTCCATGTCGCGTATTGAACGTTTTCTATTTCAAGAATTATAGGGATATGATTCTTGATTTTAGAAACAGTAAGGACAGGGTGAAACGTGTTCTTTGACGTAGACATAATGAAATAACAATACGTGATTGAGGGATTTGGAAGAAAAAAATTTGGGAAGAGGAGGGCACCTCCGGGCACGGAAACTGAGAGAAGGGAGCTCAGATTTCTGTTGTTTGGACGGAAAGTTTGAGAGATGGAATTTAAGACCTAGACTTCTGATATCATGAAAGAAATAATCCCTTGATTATTTTCATTAATTGAAAGAGTATATATACAATTTACATATTTTCATAATCAGAAAATCCTATTCCTATTCTACTTCTAAGATCTTATTCTAATTGGTCACTAACTATACAATTTTGGTAATATAGTTATAATAAGTGTACAATAATAATTACAACCAAACACTACCTAAATTATGCCAATAAACCGTGATATACACAGTATGTATACACAGTGTATATCACGGCCCAACAGTCTAATTTTTGAAGGCAGCCCGTGATATACACAACGTATATTTCATGTATATCACGGGTATATTTAACAATAATTCCCCCCCCCCCTCCCCCCAAAAAAGATAGTAAGATAAGGCACGGCTCTTTTGCAAGTCATCCATTTTGTGAAGTAGGTAAAGGGATGAAAATAAGCTATAATTAAAGTCCTTTTCACATCAATTTCTTAGTATAAGAAGTTAAAGAAAATGGAAACCGACTAGCAGAGTATAGACAAAATAAACTATGAAATGATTGTGACTATGATCTGTAGATGGCATAAGTTATTTAAAATACTTTACCATTACTTTATCATCTGTGGTCGTGAATTGCACAAACTCTTTAAAATAAAAATAAAAAGGCATATTTTTGAAGGAATATTCGAGCATTGCCCTTTCATGAAGTGAGTGGCCACTCTCACAGCTGGACTCATAATTAGATTGTCATTTGAATTTTATGAGTTTGAGACTTTGTATTTGAAATTTTATTATACTTATTTGATTATGTATATAAAATTTATTATTTATATTCCTTTAATATATATATATATATGAACTAAATTTATTAAGTTTGGATGAGTTTGTAACTTCTATACTATATTCGCGCCCAGTGTGACCAACGGTCTTGCATAATTTTAGATTGCGTGCTAATCTGAATAAAGAAGGAAGATTGTGATAAACTATAATAAAAAAAATTGTTTGATTATGTATGATAAATTATTTGGGTATTGAATTCATAATAGCTAAAGGGGTATGTTTCGTCCGAACACACACAAGTGTACGTGATCGTATAAGTAATATAGTGATTTTAGAAATCGGATGTCGACCCCACAGAGACTTGTGATTGACCGTCAACTAAAAATAATCCTAATTATCTATACAAACGATGAAATCTGAAGGTTATAATTATAAATTATCTAAAAAATAAAAGAAAACAAGTAATGAACTTCACCCAAGAAAGAGCGAGTTTTTATGTTATCAATGAGATGAATGTTCCAGGGTTGCAGTTGGTTCACCAATTTTATTGAGCTATCAAATTATTTCTCCTTAATCCCAATTATCGATGATTGCTAATTAATCGGATTATTAATCTCATAGTATTCTCCTGAATCACTACTCGTCGATTCAAAACAGTTCGCCGCATATATTCCTATGAAATTGACCTGTTTAGAACACAATTCGTCCACGCTATTTAATTGAATGCGGTGTCTAGGTATATTCCTATCCTAGCCACAAATCTAGCCCAACTGGAGGGATAATAAGATCACGCCCTCTTTAATCCTTCTCTAATCTAACAACATCTTTCCCAAGTATGTATATTAGATAGTCTATAGAACTTAACTATTGGCCAAACAATCAAGCAATTATGCACATAATTAAAGAAACAATCAAAATCAACAACTCGAATTAAGATAAGAAATAATCATCAAACATTAATATTAATGGTTTACCACAATCCTATAATGAGAAGTTTAGCTCCACATAGACATGGAGGAAAAACAGTGAATCATCCAAAAAAAATACAAAAACTAGTAGTAAGGAGAAGAAAAGGTAGAACCCAATAATCTCTGGCCTCCACGGCGGCTCCTAGCTCTTCATAGGTCAAAAGTTATGCAAAAATCGTGTAAAGGGTCTTTTTATAGTGTTGGAAAATAACCCTCCAAAGACCATCAAAAACATGTCCAAAATTTGATAACGTGCACGTTTGGTCACCCTACCTCGCTGAGTGAGGTCCAAAGCACAACTGCACCTCGCTTTGTCTTGTGCTCAGCAAGGTGGGTTGTCCCTTTTGTACTTAGCCAGATTTCTTCAATTCACTTTTGGCCTTCCTACCTTGCTGAGCGAGGGTCATAACATGACCACGTCTTATTTTGGACTGAGCTCAGCATAGTCTATGGTCCATTTTGCACTTAGTTGATTTTATGAAAGTTTTACACAGTTGTTCCTCTTCACAGCTAACACATGTCATGTCCAACTCCATTTTTCGTCTGAACATTTTTCTCGTGAAGTATTTAATTGCCACAAACACCTACGAATTAGTTCGTAATGCAAAATTAATAATTAGTTAGGTGTATTTAGCTTAATTCATCCTCTAAACAAGGTAAAATATAGGCAAAATACGACGGTTAAGCATATAACTACTCCTAACATCACCACCCCACACTTAAACCTTTGTTCGTCCTCGAACAACACTAAGCACACCCAACTTCACTTACGATTCCTGACGTTATCAGATTGAACAGATTTGCATCAGAATAAGGTCACTACGACAGTTTAAACATTTGCATGCAAAGATTTCAAGTACAACATCATTTGCATACATGCCAACAACTTCATCAAAACATCTTAATCTCTAAAACTGACTAGCTCATATGAATATAGGCAAAAACAGTCCTTCGGTCTAGCAAAGGAATCAAACATGTCACCAAACTCTTACCAATCATGTGCCCTCTTTTCAAAGAGAGTTGCCCAAAAAAGAAATTCACTCACACAATACGGGTATTAAATCGAAAGAATTCCGCTCACTCTCACAAGAAAAAATTTACATGTGCATACGACGTACCATAAGCTTTCCCTTAATGTCATACTCTATTAACTAAAGCATATTAAGCACATGATCAAATAGGACTTTTAATGGTTGTAATGTCGGCTAAGGGGCGGGTAGGAATTATTTAGATAAATAGTGACTAACCTCCCTAAGCACTTTAAGACATACAATTTATCATCCTTATGCGCTTTCTATTGTTTTGTCAATTTTTCAACCATTCTTTTTTAATTGCCCCTTTGCACCATTCTACATTTAAGCACTCTCTTTATTTCCTGCGTAAGTCATTAGCATGGAGCAATTTTTCTATCTTTCATCTTTTCTTTTCTTTATCTGCTCCCTACTATTAGCATACACTAATATATTCAACAAGTGAACCCTCAATATCATTTTTCTCGAGTTCCCACCTTAACTTCCATTTACATCTACTTCCCATTTACTTTCAAGCGCTAAATTTCTAAAGTGCTTTAGGAGTTCGAGATTAAATATTACGGGTTAAACCAATAAAGGGAATGACTAAAGATGTGGCTCAAAGAATATAGGCTAAAGGCTCAAAAAGGGTTAACCAAGGATATCACATATGGGTAGGCAAATAAATGGTCAAAAATCATGGCTAACAAAGAAATGCCTATATCATCGCCTAACTTAACACGTCTAGTTTCAATTCATAGACATACCGGGCAAGTTCTAGATATCAATATGAGACACGGAATATATACACAAACACTCACCACACATGGAACACTCATGGTTCAAGATGGATCCACATTGGACCTCTACTTAGCAAACAATGACACGAATTGAATGCAAAGATTTTTAAGCCAACAATTTTTATCCAAGAGTCAAGTAGTAGAGCTTAGACGTTTTGACACAAGTTATTACTTTTACGCACCATTTTACTTTTAAAAATTTGAGATCTACTCATGTTGTCAATAATGTACCTAATCCCGAGCACCTAGCATTCAATTGGTTTTAAGGATTCTCATCTCCTACCTTCTTCCTCTTTTACTCCTCCGAAAAAACTAATCCTAAAAATATTATTTTTAAAAAAGTAAAAAAAAAAACAAGTTTACCCTGTTCAAAAGCCCCCATTTGGAAAAGAACCGAGGCTATAAGAAAAACCAAGGTGGATGATTTATGCCACTAATGAGAAAAAACAAATGACTAAACTAAAAATAAAAGAAAGACCAAAATAAGATCTTTTTGTTTTTTTCTTGAATTTTTTATTTTTGTTTTATATTTTATAAAAAGCTAATGAACTAAAAAAATCCTATGGTATAATCATCCTCGACCTCAAAAGTATCGGAAGTACCCCACCTCATACTTAAAAATATGTGTTGTCCCTCATGAATGTATAGCAAGGAAAAATTAAAACAAGGGTGAGAAATACTCCCTGAGACCCTCTCTAGGGACTAGCTAGCAGCATATCCTCAACATTAAGGGTCGGCACGACCCCACACTTAATTTCAAACATGCTCCTCAGCTTTCAACATTGGGTACTCAGACTTTCCCGAATCTGCAAAACAAAAACAAAACAAAACGTAACACTATAAAAATAAAATAAAATAAAATAAAATTAAAATACAAGCTGGGTTGCCTCCCAACAAACGCCTGATTTAATGTCGCGGCACGACACCATCACTTTCACCACTTCTCCTTCCACTTTGAGGATATGAATTGCGCCCCCAATTTTACATCAATTTTTTTGTTTTTTTTCTGGGACGTAGTGTGAAAATAAATGAGCCAAGCAGTAGGTGTCACATTTTACGCTTCTTGGCCCTTAAGCGAGGAATGTCGTTTTGTCTCTTCGGCATGGAAAATTTTAGGATGTAAGGGCCTTGTTCCTCATCTATACACTTCTCCACGGGCTTGAAAGGCTCGATTTTCATGTCACCAGCCAAACACAACGTCGAAAAATGTTTTGAATGAGGTCCAATACGTCTCAACTCCAAAAATGCATTATTTTGACACCTTCACTTTTGTACACATCCTCAACATCAACATCATCAATTAAGTCCTGGTCGAATGGTTGGTATTCCTCTTTCTGCTCCACAAATTGATCAGTATCCACAACAATTAATGGTTGGACATCAGACACCTCAACCTTTTTATTTAATTGAGCTTGCATGTCATGAATATCTGAGCCAAACTGGTGTATCTCTTGTCTTAGCTCAGTTCTTCCTTCTACCAATTGTATCGCCATGTTCGTAAGACCATCATGAAGAAACCCATGAAATTTTATTTGTTGAGCTTGTTCCTCGAGCCAAGATTGACTCACTATCTCCTTGTAGGAACTCACTCTCTTCTTCTGTTTGAGGTTCGTCTTGAGTATTGGCTAAGCTTGTAACTTGCAGATCATTACAAGTTTCAGTCCCGGCTTGTATCTCTGGAAGTTTGGCACTAATCCTCTCTATGGATTTATCTTGTTCCGCACCCTGCTTTATCATTTTTGCATTTCACTCGCTTATTATTGCACTCATCTCAAGCACATGTTTTGCAAGATCACTGACTTGAGCAAGAAGTTTTGCATCCTCTACTTCAGTATTTCTGTCAATATCACAAACAACATGAGAGTCATAATAGGAGTTCGGGGATGGGGAATAAGAATTAGGACAACCATTTCAATGTCCATCTTGGCCACCACATAAACTACAAACATTCCACGCAAAGGATTGAGAAGGTGCACACAACCCATTCCCAAAAATATTATCACAGTGTGGTCACAAGTGGGGTCCTCCACAGATCATACAAGGGACACCAAAATAAGAACAACCAACATTCGACCAATTTTCGTTTCAAGATGTTATGTCAAGAAGAATACTCAAAATATCAAATTAAATAAAATAAGATAAAAACATGAATAGAAATAAAAAAGTATAATCTATATAAATAGTTAATTTCTAAGTCCCCGACAACGGTGTCAAAAACTTGTTGCGTCCGAACGCACACGCAAGCATACTTGGTCGTACAAGTAATGTAGTAATTTCAAAAATTGGATGTCGAACCAACATAAATTTGTGATTAACCGTTAACTAAATTAAATGACCTTAATTATCTATAAAAGCGATGAAATCTGAATTTCAAGAAATTGGGAGGGAAAACCCTAAGGTTTCTAACCTCCCAACTTCTCCTTTTTCATGTGATCAAAGAATGAGTATGTATAATGAACATTATACAAATTTAATTAGTTTGTGCAAACACTAATTGATGCTTAAATTAATTGGTCAAACACAAAATGGTTTTAAGCACTTTTAAAAATAAGTTAATTTTAAAAACTTGTAGACTATTAGGCTTCTACCAAATCTTTAATTGTGAGTTTTATGATTAAGATAACTAATTCTGCATAAGTACAATAATTAATTTATATCTTTTAAAAAGAGAAGTAATTAATCTTCTATTAAAGGCTAAAATACATGGATAATAAAGTAAAATTATGAACTAAATTCTCTCAATTTGGCGGGAGACTTCAAAAGATGCCATCCATTCATTTTGCCCTTCCAAACTTCATCTCATTGAAACGATGGCAACTTTCTGGGTTTCCTTGATTAACGAAAGACTACAAAGTTATGATGAGTCTTGTCGCTTCATCACACATGTTCTGACACACACGTGCAACCGTTGATTGGCATCTGTCACGTCGCTTTCTTACTACAATGATGACTCCATAGCTCTTATAAATACCACCTATTTGGTGAGTTTTCCATATGATATCCTTTTGTGCAAAATCTCCCTTAAATCTCCTATTTGTAATTTCTCTCAATCTTCATTGCAAATATGTCAAACCTTTATAGTGGCATTACTCCTTCAAACATCAGGGGGAACCCTAACCCCCAAGACGAAGCACCACCTAGCCAGAATCCTCTGGCTTCCTTCGTTCTGCTAAAGACATGGCAATTTGACCATGATCTTTGAGAAAAAATAATTTCCAGGGTTTTGCCCAGCGGTAGAGATTATCCCGCTGGTGACTACAAAACTCAAATTACCATCGATATCCTACTAATGGTAAAAGCCGACTGTCGTTGGAGATCAATTGAGGTCTTGATCCCTAATGATAACAAAAGGATAACCTCCTACAGGTAAGGGTATTCTTTTTTCTAAACTTACCCCTTCTCAATGAAAATTGGAGAAGCTATTGACGATGTCATTTTGGAATTCTGTCGCCGCTACAAAGTTTGTATAGCTCAAGTGGTCCCTCAAGTTTGGAGGGCAGTTGCATTCCTCCCACATTTTTCTCGAGAGGCCAATGTTCCCTTTTCCTTAGATCATCTCATTCACCCCTATTCTCCGCGCATCTTCTATGACCAAGTCATCAACCTGCACCGGAGGGGCAGTAAAGCCATTCTCCCCTGCCTCTACAATGACCGTGAACGGAGCTGGATGGAGAGGTATGTTATTGTTTCCACCGCTGAGCTTCTTACTCCGGGTAGTCGCACTATCCCAGAACGATGGAATTTCCACCGTAAGTCTCTTTACAATCTATTCAACTTAATGCCCTTTAGAGAATGCATCGTGACATAGCTTAATTGAATCATTTCCTTCCCTTTAGCCACCCATTGAGAACCTAAATAAATGCCCAATCTTGGAGATTGGGTTCAAGCAATCTTTGAGACGTGGAAAAACCTTATCGAGGAAGAAAATTAGGTCCATCGTAACCATGGTATGCATATTTTCCTTCTGTTCTTCTTTTTAACTTTCATTTTTCAAGAAAATCGTCTTCATCTATTCCTTCAAGGTCTTTCCAAACCCACTTCTACCACTCCTCCCGTGGAGGAAATAGAATATTAGGATGTAGTTGCCCTCATCATTCAACAACCCCAGGAGCGGAAAAGGCTCTATAATAAATCATCTGCCAATCTCTGGTCGGGCCCTAAGCATTCAAAGAAAAAAGTCCCGGACCGAAGCGACCGTATTCCCCCTCTTAGTGTCCTTAGTATGATCAGTTTTGTGGCCAGTTCTCTCCCCGTGGTTGACCTAGGTGATGAAGGTCCCGAGGAGGAACAACCATTGGAGAGGAGAAGAGCCGAAGTCCCTCAGTGTTTTGTAGAAATGGAACTTTCCAGTCATGGATCCGGTCATAACAATGCTTCTTTTGCCCCGGTTGGAACAAGTACTGCATTTTCCAGCCCTCGTATATGCCAACTACTACATACCATACACCACTGCCTACCCACCGTATGAAAACTCATGCTCAACATGAGATTTCAAACCCAAGGTTCATTTCAATCTCTCAACCCAAACCACATCACTCATTCCCAAAAACCCAAAACTAGCCAAACTGGACCCCAATTGGAATGCCGCCATGTGCAAGAAATTTAATATTTTAACAAAGCAACACAGTTGGGATTTGGTGCCTAGACCGGATGAGGTGAATGTAATCCGATGCATGTGGCTAGTTCATCACAAATTCAGGGACAATGGTGACTTAGAGCGGTATAAGGCTAGACTTGTGGCCAATGGTACTAATCAGCAGTAGGGCATTGATTGTGGTGAGACATTCAGTCCGATTGTGAAATCGGCTACCATTCGGACTGTTCTTAGTATTGCTATGGGTAAGCATTGACCGATTCATCACCTTGATGTTAAAAATGCATTCCTCTAAGGGGACTTAAAAGAAATTGTTTACATGCATCAGCCACCTGGTTTTGTTCATCCTGCAGCTCTTCAGTATGTTTGTCGTCTCCCGAAGTCCTTGTATGGCTTGAAACAGGCCCCCCGAGCATGGTATGATCGCTTTGCCAGGTATATTTTGCAGATTGGGTTTATATGCAGCAAGTGTGATAACTCACTTTTCATTTTTCATCGCGGTAACAATACTTCTTATTTACTACTATATGTAGATGGCATTGTTCTCACTGCCTCATATGACGGATTGAAAAATGAAATTATTGCTCTACTCAAAATTGAATTTGTTATGACTGATTTGGGCAAGCTGAGTTATTTCTTGGGTATATCAGTGACCCGATCTGCAGATACTATATTCCTGAGTCAACGTAAGTATGCAGAAGAGATAATGTACAGGGCTAAGATGACAAATTGTAAGGTTATGCTCACTCCGGTCGATTCAAAATCTAAGCTTAGTGTTGCGGATGGTGATCTAGTTTCTGATCCTACTCTGTATAGGAGTCTTGCAGGTACCCTTCAGTATCTCACATTCACTAGCCTTATATTGCATATGTCGTTCAGCAGGTGTGTCTGTTTATGCATGCTCCGAGGGAATCCCACTTTACTGCCCTTAAGCGTATTGTCAGATACATTAAGGGCACCCTTGACTATGGGTTGCATTTCTACCCCTCTGCGCCGACCAGGTTGCTATCTTATACGGATCCAGATTGGGCAGAGTGCCCGGACACGCGTCGCTCCACTTCAGGCTATTGTTTATAGGGGATAATCTTATTTCCTGGTCCGCAAATAAACAAGCCACATTATCCCGTTCGAGTGCCGAAGCAGAGTATTGAGGAGTTGCAAATGTAGTTGTTGAGATTTGTTGGCTCCAAAATCTTCTTTGGAGCTCAGTGTCCACTGCGCAAGGCGTCTATAGTCTACTGTGATAACATATCTGCCATATATCTGTCTCACAATCCGGTCCAACATCAGCGGACCAAACATATTGAGATGGATATCCACTTTGTGCATGAGAAAGTAGCTCTTGGTCAGGTCAAGGTTTTGCATGTACCTTCCTCCTATCTGTATGCAGATATTTTCACAAAGGGGCTATCCAGACAATTATTCATCGACTTCAGATCCAGCCTTAGCGTCCGGCCTCCTCCCGCTCCGACTGAGAGGGAGTATTAGTGAATATTCTCCGAATATTTTATAATTATGATTGTTGTATATTTAAGATAACTTATGATTCTGTATTAAGAATCACCCTATATACAACTATATATATTGTGAATTAATGAAAGGAATCACTAATGGAGATTATTTCAAACTTACCCTCCTATTATAAGTCTCACCTCCGCGTTTAGACCTCACAAAAAGTCTCCTCCAAAAAAATTAATCAATCAAGTTCTTTCCTTTCACTTTAACACACACCAACTTGTAATCATTTCTTGATTCCTTTTCCCCACTTATATATAATCCTCCCAATATATTTTAATCAAAATGCCAATTCATCACTTTCAAAAAAGAATCATGGGTCATAGGGGTGATTACAACAGAATAATTGGAAGAAGGTGCTATGGAATCAGAGGAATTAAGTTAAATTCAAGAAAATTTTCAGTTAAAAAACTACGTGTTAAGTTCTTTTATTTTTTCAAGATTTTGAGAAAATCATTGAAATTCTCGTGTGGGAATTTGTTAAGTTTGTTGAATAAGAATGTTAGTGCAAGAAAACATAAAGATGAGAATTTGGTGAAGAAAAAAGTTGATTATGGTATGTATGGGAATAGCAGAAGTGATTATAAGTTGAAGTCTTATACATGTTCGAATTCATTTTATGCTGAAGCTATTGCTGATTGTTTGGATTTTATCAAGAGAAATTCTCTTTCAATTGAGGAAAAACCAGTCCTTTGCCATGAAACTTGAATCTTGAAAAGACTGCAATGCCGATCAGAGGTCTCGGGTTTCAGTCCTGAAAATAAAAAAAAATTCAAAAGGTTGAAGGTTGAAAAGATCAAGTTTGAGTCCGGAAAATAGAAAATTTTCTAGAAGGTTGAAGGTTGAAGGTTGAAAAGATCAGAAGTCTAACAGGAAATGGTGGGTTCGTTTGTCAAAACAAGAAATCTCGGGTTCGAGTTCAAGTTTTGAAAATAAAGAAATTCTGAAAAAGTTGAAGGCTGAAAAGATCGCAAGTCTGATAAGAGGCCTCATGTTTGAATCTCAAAAATAGAAAAAATTCTGCAAGGAAATACTTTTTCCTTTAATGAAGAGCTCTACGCAAGAGAGAATTCGAATGAATCAGATTAGTGAATTTTCATCCTAATAAAAAGAAAGTCCAAATCCTTGTAAATATTAAGATTATATTCACCTTCTTTCCTTATTTGCTTGCTTTCTTTTTTTCTCTTTAATGTTGCATTTTTGAGTTTCTTTGGTCATACCTTAGATTTAATTCAGGTGAAAATTGCCTGCTTTGATATTTGAGGTAGAACAATTTTGTGTGTTTTGTTTGTCTTTTTATTTATGTTTTTTTTTTGTTTGCACATTGGATACTGTTCTGTCTGTCCTTGTGTTTCCTCCTCTTGGATGATTGGAGATATGGTGGACCTTTCAAGGGAAGAAAGGAACAAATATTACAATTTACAATGAAATCACATGATCTTAAATCTTGTTCTTGTTTTCTGGAATTAATATTGTGTTTTGGATATTTGATTTGGCAATTTAAGCTTTATATAAATAAATTACTTATGAGGTAACTATAAGTAAATTTTTATGATAAACATGGATAGGTAATCTACTAAAAATGATACTAATAACTAACATGTTATTGTCATGACAAGTTAAACTAAACTATACTATCATGATAGTATCTAAAAAATTACATTATTAGTATATATAGTTCCGCTTTAATTTATTTATCTTACTTTTAAGATAATTAGTTTCTCTTATTATAGATAACTATGTGTTGTTGTCTTTTTTTTATTTAATTTTTTATTCGATGTTCGATATTTATATTGTATCTTCTACTAATTCGAATTCATCGTATCCATTAAAAGGAAACGCTCCCTAACATAATATTTTTTATACCCAAAACTCGAATTCAAAATCTATGATTAAGGGTGAATGGATCATATCCATTCCACCACAATCTTACTGATACGTTGTTAATGTTATATTGTTGGGAGAAGGTTCTTAGTAGGTATAGGTGAAGATTCATAAAAAAAAATGCTGACCACCTAACTAGAGGCCGTTACTTTGACCATAACTAAAATAAAGAAAAGTTGATGTTACTTAAAAGTGGTGCTGTTGGGAACTTTTTTGGGGTTGAAAAATTGATATAATCCATCCTATTTTTCAAACTGTGGGAAAGTTCACTGGTTATGTCTCCATGATGATAATCAATTTTGCTTTAATTATCTAATTGACGAGATTAAAGTCTCTTTCTCTTTAATCATTTTATAGATATTTACTTAATACAACAACCATAACAATATTTCAATTCCAAACAAGTTAAAATTGGCTTAATGAATCTTCTCTTCTTCATTTCAGTTCATTATCATGCTAGAAGTTCTTTAACAAGTCTAAAATTTATTCTCATCTAGTGTAGATATCACTCATATGGATAGTTTTTCTTCCACCATGTCATATTTTTAGCTAAGTCTACCCTTATACCAAGAATTTGTAGTCTTTCGAGATAACTTCCTTAATTTTAATGCGATTTAAAGTCAACTTCATCCTCTTTTGACACATTCACTTATTTATAATTTTACACCAGTGCATTTATAGGTCGATGCAGGACATATTTAAACAATTTCAAGCGATCTTCTAGCATTTGTTGGGTTTAAATGATAGATTGAATGGGAAATGGAGGGAGTTCCCTCTTGCTCTATAAAATAATCATTTGTCCCACATCGGTAGTGGAAAGAAAAGTGGGAGTTGTCCCACATCGGTAGTGGAAAGAAAAGTTCTTCTACTTATAAGTAGAATTACTCCTTCTTGTCAATAAAAGGGTTGAGGAGGCAGGACTCAGCTGTGTCAGTCGCCAGAGCTCGGCTCTGGCCGGCCCGGCTTTGGTCAAATGATCCGAGTCGGATCCGCTTGTCTCAATTCATGGACCCGCGACAGGTTTCTTTCCCACATTTAAATTTCCACCAATTTTAGTGTCCGCATTGGAAGGGTTGCAAAAACCTTCGGTAAACAATACTTCCATGGCTATAAATTTGTTTGATTCCTCAATTTTACTTACTAATTTTCTGAACTACAAAATCTTATTCTTAACTTTTGAATAAATTTACGTGATATACTCTTGTTAGTGGTTATATCGCTATCACGGGAGGATATTCCATCAACCTCGTAGAATCTTTGTGAGGGAATAATTTCCTTAAGAAAACACTTTGAACTAAGTGGACTCGATTATATTAAAAATTATTCTTATTTTTTCAACTTGATTCTGCTTATTTTAGTGTTTATTATTTCTTGATTTTTGGAATCTGACAGTTAATAACAATCTTAAGGAAATTACATTTTTAGATTAATATGTATTCTTTTGGAGACTAAAACTGTGGTTTTCTTTACTCCGTATGAAATTTCATATTCGACTTGAAGAAATAAAAATTTCATTGGAATATTAAAGTTCATACATTGCATAAACGATTTGAAGAACATAAAAACTTCATCGTTGTTGTATTCTGGTTTGGAGATTAAAACTTGTGTAGTTTTCTACTCATATGAATATTAGTATTCGACTCGAAGATATAAAACTCGCTTGGAAAACTAAAGTTTCATAATTATCTGCGATTTGAAGAAATAAAATCTTCATCGCTTTAAGTCCGTGATTGAATTGCTATTACGGTTTTATTAACTAAAGCGATTTTGTCAATTTGATGACAAGCGAATAATGGCACGGCAGACCTGGATCTACCTCTGCAATTCTTGCACCCAGCGGTTCTCTACGACTTAATTGTCATGCTGCATTTGAGAAACCTGCGATGTTCACTTTGTGCCAACTTTAAAGGATGGTAGCAAAGAATGTTCTTTTGGCTTACCACCCTTGGTATGCAAAAGTTCACCAATGAGGACCCTCCATTACTGCCGTAGACATGCGATGACCAAAAGTTCATGTTTAATGAGGCTTGGAAACAGGCTGACTTTTGTGTGCAAAGGCTACATTTTGAGTGCCTTAGAAGATGACTTGTACAACGTCTACAAAGTGCAGTAGAGACTTCCAAAGAACTATGGAGTGACTTGAAAAGAAGTACAAAGCGAAGATGCTTGCTTGAAGAAGTTTGTGGTTGCCAAATTCTAGACTACAAAATGGTGGATGGAAAACCGTTTGGAACCCAAGTTCAAGAGCTTCAACTTATCTTCCATGACCTTATTCTTTGAAGGTATGGTAGTAAATGAGCGTTCCCAAGTGGGCTCGCAATGATTGAGAAGTTGCCGCCCTCATGGAAAGATTTCAAGAATTATCTTAAGCACAAAAGAAAGGAAAATGAAGTTGGAAGATCTTGTGATTCGTCTCAAGATCGAGGAAGATAACAAAACGCGTTGAGAAGAGGTACCGTAAGACTTCACCAATTGAAGGGGCAAACATCGTTGAAGATGTCGCGAAAAAGAACAAGAAAAGGAAGAGGCCTTTACGGAAATGAGAAGGATTCCAACAAGAAAAAGTTCAAGGCAACTTCTTTAATTGTGGGAAAGGTCGCACAAAGCCCCCAGTGATTGCCGTCTCCTCAGAAAAGAACAAGGGAAAAGGACAAGCCAATATGGTGGAAAAGAATGATGATATGGATGATCTGTGTGCAATGCTATCGAGTGCAATTTGGTTGGAAATCCAAAGGAGTGGTGGCTTGATTCTGGTGCCACTCGACATGTTGCAGCTACAAAGAAGCATTTGCAACTTATAAGCTTCACCGGACCCAGAAGAGGCATCGTTTATGGGAAATATCTGCTGACCAAAGTTGAAGGATATGGAAAGATACTCAAAATGACTTAAAGGTCGACTTTCAACAATGTTATGCACGTTCCAACAATTCGGAAGAATTTAGTTTCAAGGACTACTACGTCAAAATGGGTTTAAATGTGTGTTGGTTAGTGAGAAAATTGTAATAAGTAAGAATGATTTGTTTATAGGAAAGGGCTACCTCACCGAGGGCCTTTTCAAACTCAATGTAATGGTTGTTGACAATATTAATAAGAATTCAGCTTCGCCGTCTTACTTATCGAGTCAAATAATTTATGGCATGTCTGCTTAGGACATGTCAAGCCAAAAAACCTTAAAATTGATTAATTTAGAAGTATTGCCTAAATTGAGTGTAATAAATCTAAATGTGAAATGCTGTCGAATCTAAGTTTGTTAAACATCCATATAAGTCTATTGATAGAATTCAAATCCTTTAGACTTAATTCGCAGATATATGTGATATGAAGTCAATACCGTCGCGGTGGGAAAAAGTATTTTATAACTTTTATTGACGATTGCACTCGATATTGTTATGTGTATTTGCTTAATAGTAAGGATGAAGCAATTGATGCATTTAAGCAATACAAAAGCGAAGTGGAAAATCAATTGAATAAAAAGATAAAAATGATTAGAAGTGATAGGGGAGGAGAGTAGAATCTCCTTTGCAGAGATATGTTTAGAATATGGAATTATTCATCAAACTACGCCTTTACACACCACTGATCAAATGGAATCATGGAAGGAAAACCGAACATTAAAGAAAATGATGAATGCCTTACTAATAAGTTACGGTTTAATGCAAAAGCTTTGTGGGGGAAGCTATCCTTAAATAACCAGAATACTCAACAGGTGCCCAGCGACAAGAAACACAATCTATTCCATACGGACTATGGAAATGAAGAAAACCCAACTTGAAATATTTCAAAGTGTGGGGTGTTTAGCAAAGGTCCAAGTTCCTTTGCCCAAAAAGAAAATCGGACAAAAGCGTGGATTGTGTTTTTATTGGTTATGCTACAAACATCAAAGCTTGTCGGTTTTGGTTCACAAATCGGACAATCCGAAATTCATGTTAATCACGGTAATTGAATGGGGATAATACGTCAATTCTTTGAAAATATTTATCCGTATAAACTCGAATGTGAGTCGATCAAGTGAAAGATCTAAACGACGGGAAGAACCAAAGGAAAATACACCAAGTAAAGCGGATGCAAGGCGTGAGCAAACGTCAAAGGACATCTATTTCCTTTGGACGATTTTGTGACATTCTTGCTTGAAAATGAGCCTCGAAACATTTAAAGCAAATGTCTTCTTCTAATTGACATTTTGGAAGAGGAGTCAATAGTGAGATTGAATCGGTTTGAACAACCATATACGGAATTGGTTGATCTTCCTCCGAAATAAACCTTTAGGATCAAAATGGATTTTTAAAAGGAAAATGAAAGTTGATGGCACTATTGACAAATATAAGGCAAGACTTGTGGTCAAAGGTTATAGACAAAAAGAAGGCCTTGATTACTTTGACACATACACTTAGCAGAATAAGAATAACATCTATTAGGTGTTAGTAGCATCAAGGCCGATATATGGTCTTGAAATCCATCAAATGGATGTCAAGAGCACTTTCTTAAATGGAGAATTGGAGGAAGAAATTTACATGGAACTTTGAGGGCTTTGTGGTTCCTGGTAAAGAAAGGAAAGTGTGCAAACTTGTTAAGTCACTTTATGGACTTAAACAAGCACCCAAACAATGGCATGCGAAATTTGACCAAACAATGTTGGCAAATGAATTTAAGATTAATGAGTGTGACAAATGTGTTTACATTAAAAATACTCCAAATCATGAAGTCATTGTTTGTTTATATGTTGATGACATGTTGATGTGAGTGAGATATTACCAATATAAATGCTACAGGCGTATCTTTGGCTAGCAAATTTGATATGAAAGACTTAGGAGTTGCTGATCTGATCTTAGGCATCAGAATTCATAAAACTCCACAAGGTCTAGCATTATCGCAGTCTCATTATATTGAAAGAGTGGGAGTTGTCCCGCATCGGTAGTGGAAAGAAAAGTTCTTCTACTTATAAGTAGAATTACTCCTTCTTGTCAATAAAAGGGTTGAGGGGGCAAGGACCCTCAGCTGCCGCGTCGTCGCTTCGCTCCGGCTTCGGCGGATTCGGATTGGATTCGGATTGGTTGGATTTGGATTTGGATTTGGATTTGGATTTGATTGGATTTGGATTTGATTTGGATTTGGTCAAATGATCGATTGATTGGTAATCTTTTTGGACCAAATTTTCTTTAATTTTTAATTATTTAATTAAATTAATTAACTTATCCAATCCTACGATTAGTGAACGACGCTGACACGTAGGATCCGCTTATCGACCGACGGCGGATCCGCTTAATGCGACCCATGACCGGTTTCTTTCCCACATTTAAATTTCCCACATTTAATTAATACTGTTCGTAAGGGTTGCAAACCTCGAAAGCGATACTTCCATGGCTATAAATTTGTTTGATTCTCTCGAATTTTACTTACTAATTTCACGAACTACAAAATCTTATTCTTCTCGCACGAATAAATTACTGTGTGATATACTCATTGAGTGGTTCACGCTACACGAGTTTGGAGTACTACTATTCTGGTAAGATAATCGTTCTATCCTGGGAGGGGATATTCCATCAACCTCGTGTACTGTGAGGGGAATAATTTCCTTAAGAAAACACTTTGAACTAAGTGGACTCGATTATATTCTGAAAAATTATTCTTATTTTTTCAACACTGATTCTGTTTATTTTCAGTGTTTATTGTTTACTGATTTTTTGAAATACAAATTAATAACAGCATTTTATCCTCAATGCGTGCTTACACCTTCTGACAAATATAATATTTTTAATCTTATCTAATGATGTATGACTGCACATCCAGTATCTGTACAACACTCATATGCTTTAATTTTCTTTTTTAGCCAATTGATTAGGTTCATCTTTGAAATTATAAAATAGAAAAGCGGAGATTAGGGGGGCAAAGGGATATTACTCAGCCAACAACTAAAGCTGTCGTACATAGACTTGTTTGATCCTAAAGTGTCCCTACTAATTAACATTGGGATTTGATCTCTATGCCCTTTAACTAAAACGTAATTGACTTAGCAAAAGAACATTTAGAAAATTTAAGGCCGCAATCAAAGCTTGATTTTTATTATAAGATGGAATATGACATTTACCAATTAAAATATTCATATTACTTGGATGAGACAAAATTGTAGAAGGAATTATGAATGATGCATCTTGCAATTTATCATGTAATCCCTCCGTTCACTTTTATTTGTCTACTTTGATTTTGCACGTCACTTAAGAATTACTATAAATGAAGTATATATTTTATCATAATACTTATATTAATTGATGTATAGTCTCAATAGACTTGGAAAATAATTTGGAAATGTGTAATTAATATTAAGGGCAAAATAAAAAAATTATCTTTTTCTTGATATGCTAAAGTGGACAAGTAAAAATAAAAAATTATTTTAGTATGGTGAACAAGCAAAAGTGAACGGAGGGAGTAATTATCAATGACGAGCGCACCATAGTCCATAGATATTTATGAACGGCGAAATTTTATAATAACTATAAATAAATTACCAAAATACTTCATTAACTACAATGTGATAGAATTGGTTATTCGTGTAATATGTTATTTAATTACTTTTCTTGTATGATATCAAAATTATTAAAGAGTTAATTACAAGTTACATGTGGTTGTAGAACACTCTAACTTGATGGTCTATCATAGTTAAATCTTATCGAAAAAAAATGATAAAAATGCTTGATTAAAATTTCTGATTAATAGACACTGTCATTATAAATATAATATTGGGATGCTTGCATCATCAAGTGCTACTTGTATTACTCCATATTTTTCTTTGGAGAACAAACTAGATGAGGGTCAGTCACTTTAATCAACCATTTTCATTTGATATTATTTCTTGACATTTCCTTTTGAGGGGTTTCTCGAGGTAAGCACTTTACATCAATACGCAGATAAATCAATATCGTGTTAGTTAGAGACAATAATTTACCTAATTATACATGAACAATAATGTCATCCCATTAATCAGAGACGAACGGAGAATATTTGGTTTATGGGTTTTGGATAGTAATTTATTTTTTGTTGGATTTTGGAAAATTATTTATGTTTAGTTAATAAAAAAATTAGCATAAATATAAAGCTTGAGCTAACAATAACAACAACAACATACCCAGTCAAATTTCATAACGTGGGGTCTGGGAGGGTAGAGTGTACGCAGACCTTATCTCTACCTTGACAGGTAGAGCGGTTGTTTTCGAGCAATCGTCACTCAAAACAAAGCACAAACACAAGCAAAGTAAGACCAACAAAGCGAATAAGTCATGATAGCGCATTCTGAAAAAAGAAGCAATAACTAATGCAGATAAATAAGACAAAAAAAGTACACTAGAGAACACATAGCAGCATAAATCAAACGAGGGACTATAAAGCAATATTGCGCCTACTAGTATGATAGGCTAAGCGTGTCTACAATAATAACACTACAACTATCAGTTTGTAAGCATAGGTAGGACTACGTTGGACTACCTACTACCCTTCTATCATAATATGTGTCCTCTATAACCCCTAATAATGGTATTAATTAAAGGATAATGATATAAAGTCAAAACAAGTGAAGTAGTAGAAGTATAACTAATTATGGTTAGTTTGGTACGAGGGATAAGGGATAATTAATCCCGGTATTAAATTTAAAATGTGTTTATCTGATGTTTGGTTAGAATAAAAGCATGATATAACTAATCTCGGGATTAGTTATCTTAAGATTGTAGTGTTATTTTATTCCTTGACTGAAATTCTACGGAAAATTGATTGATCAACAATAGATACCAGAAAATATAAAAAGAGGGTAGATAAATAAGAGTCATATGAACGATACTCTACCTCGGGTACCAAATATTGAAGGGGTTATTTTGACAAATCGAATTTTGTTCTAAAATATTCGATATTTTAGAAAAACAAGAATAGTGTAGCTAGTACTTAAATTTTATATTTACTATTTCAATTAATGGAGTGTTAATTGAGACGTTTAAAAAGATAGTTTAGACATACTCTTATGATAAAAGCTATTAAATCTATGTTCATAGGTGCTGAAACTCTGAATGACATACAAGGGTGTTTGTTTATAAGCTGCTAAATTGGTTTATAAATGCACTTTGCTTAATCTATGTGTTTAATAAATACTCAACTTCTTATAAAGCAAATGTTTATTAGCTAAAATGAGCCAAAAAGGTCTTGCACAGTTGTGACTTTTCCGCTTATAAGCACTTCTAATTTGACTAAGTATTTTATTATTTTATACTTGATTTTTTCTCAAATTCTCAAAATAACTTTTTCCAAGATAAAACTCCTAACTTCTCCTCTGACGTTCCACGGCTGTTGATCCTGCTTTTCCTTAGAAACATACGTTTAAATTTATAACTTCTTATAAGAAATTTAAGTCTTTTAGTAAAAAATGAATAACTTATTCGCTTTTATTTTTCAAACATATCAACTGTTTATTATAAGTATTAACACTTCAATCTAAACACATAACTGTTTATTTATAAATCAACTTTAACACTTAATAATAACAAAATTAATATTTATCAGCCATGTACAATCAGTTAACGAAAACAAACAGTTTGTGAAATGTCACTTCTGGAGATACATTGAACTCTTTGATTTTCGTTTTTTTTCTTTTTCCTGATTTCAACTTTATTATAAGTTGATTGAAAAAAAATCAATTATTACTATATATCTTCCAAGTTGTCGAGACCTAATTATCAGTTATCACTATAATCAGGCAAAATGTTGAATAAAAATGTACTACATATTTTTTTAAAACTTCTTAATTTTAATTTTTTAAAAAACTAAAATAAATATTCAACTAGCTAGTCACTAGACTAACTTTTTTTTTCTTTATATATACTTTTCAGTATATCCCGCGCATAACGGGAGCTTAGTACACCAGACTGCTTTTTTATATATATACTTTTCAGTATACAAATATTGGTCTAAATGATTTGGAATCTGAAGTTTTTTCTTAATTCTAATCATAATAATACTTACTCTACTTGTAAGAAGGTTGGAAGTGTCTATTCTTACGTTAATTTTCTAAATCTGTTTCTTTGCAAAGAAAGGGACCTGGAAGACGATAAAAACTTAGCCGAGTTTGTGTTTATATCAATCCAATGCAACTAATTGTAGTTAAGTAATTTAATTAAGTGAAAATATATATTAATTAATTATTATTAGTGATAGTTATGCTTGTTCATCTAACACATGTTATACATTGATCATTGATTTGATGTAAACACCTGGAAAATCATTCATCAGTTTACATTTATATGTTTCTCTAAGAAATATAATTTTTTTAAAATTGAGCAAATTTTTATAGATACTTATTTTTCTATAATAAGTGGTCTTGACCCAATGTATATCTATTTGGTTCTTATTTGTTAAATATACATAATATACACACAATATACATGTGTATATTATGTATATTTGGCTCTCGGTTTTGTTGTAATACCGTGTATATGGTATATAGTTTAGGTAAGGTTTTAGTCTCCTAGTTTAGGTAATGTTGTGGGGTAATTAGTATTGTACACTTACCATAATATTTGTATTACCATAATTGTATAGTTAGTATCCAAATAGAATAAGGTTTTAGGAGTAGAATAGAAATAAGATTCTCCTATTATGAAAATATATAAATTGTATATATACTCTTTCAATCAATGAAAAGAATCAAGGGATTATTTCTTTCGTTATTGCCATTTCAAGATAACCAACCATTTTGTAGGTGAAAAACATGTGAATATTATTAATGTCATAATGTGATTTGAAAAATCAGGGCCATGAAGTAACAAGCCAAATCTTAATTGATTTTTTTTTTCTGAAAGAGTAATATGTGGTTGATATTATCTTCATTCCAGTTAAATATTTCAAAATCACATTTGAGTCATTTTAAATGTGTGTCAAAAATTTAAGAAACCAAATCTTAATTGATATATAGTACTTATGTTTCTTTCTCAAATTTAATGGAGTACCACATATGTCGTATTCATGATGGACATTTAGCTTATATTGATTGTCTACTTTATGTTTTTATTTATTGTTAAATCAATTGTTTTATATCTTCGCTACTAAAAATATTCAATGTTCATACAAAATGACTCCTTAAGTTTTGTCTTTCTTGTATCAAATGGGGCAATAAGCTAATGTGTGATTTAGGTCTTTTGTTTTATTGGGACAAATAGGGCAATTAAAATGATGAAGAATATAAAGTACAATTATTATACAAGATATAGAAGAGGTGAATTCAATCTTGGTCACAAGTTGAGATGGATATGCATGGACACATGGTAATATAGAACTGTCTGATTCATTAAACTTACATTTACTACTAAAAAAATGAATATCAGACAAGTAAATTTGCAATTGTTTGTCCTTAATGCCTAATCAATCGTCACAAGAAGCATACACAATAAAGCATAAAATTTTCATATTAATTCCTTTTTTTTTAAAAGCTGGTGGCTTCCACTGACAGAAATTCAAACTAATTGATAGAATCAATTCGAATAGAGGTAATCCGTAATTAACCTAATTTTTCTCACATTTAGGTGTGAATTTACTACCCCAATTTGTAAACTAGCATTATTTTAAGGAGTTAATTAAGTGGGAACATATCAGATTTGAGCGGTAGAATAGTGTTGTGGTGGTAATTAAGATAAAAGAAAGGCAGAATGGCTTGGGACCCCCTTGAACTTGTCATTTTTTATTTAGTGCATACCTAAACTATGTGTTGCCTTAATTACCCCGCTGAACTTGATAATATGATAGCCTCGACCCTCTTAGACGGTGACGTGACAAAGATCGTGAATACACTCTTTTTTAGGCGCGTGGAAGGGTGAAAAATTAAAAAATCAGCTTCCAAATGGGGTATTTTTCAACTATTAATTACCACATAATCAATATAATGATTTATTTGTTCCAATTGTATTTCTCCTTGTTATTTCTTATTATACATTGCATATTTTATCCCAATTGTGTTTTTTTAGATATGATGATTATTAATTTCAACTATGTATTTTGTTTTCGTTTTTTGGATCCAAATCTACAAAATTTAGTTGAAACTATTTTTATTTTAGCCAAATAAAAATAAGGTTTAGCAAAAGTAATAAAGCTTAGACGGTCTATTTTCTACAAAAAAATGTATATTTTTCTTTTCATGTAATGACTATTTATTTCAATTGTGCGTTATTTTTTTGGATCAAATTCGTAAAATGTCTGGTGAGATTCTATTTATTTATTTTTATTTCTTTTTTAAATGCAATGATTATTTGTTCTAACTGTTTATTTCTTCTTTTCTTGGCCCAATATATAAAAATAACTTGATTAGAATATCATTATCTTTAGTCAAAAAAAAAATTATAAGCAAAATATTATTATTTCGGGTTTTTTTATACATATTTGGCCCGAAAAAGATGATTTAAAAAGGTAAAAAAAATAATATATATATATATATATATATCCTTAAAAAATGCGACATGAATGAAAAAACTCATGTGGCGGGGCATGTATCACATGTCCGTGGGTTGTCAGAGTCCAGAGGGGGGGGGTCATGCCTATGGCTATCATATTGTCAAGTTCATGGGGTAATTAGATCAATGTAAAGTTAGGTGTGTACTGAATAAAAATGGCCAAGTTCAGAGGGGTCCCGATCTATTCTGCCTAAAAAAATGCTCTTAGATGATGACCACTCATTTCAATATGATATCTGAACATACAAGAGATCTTAGATTCAAAATCTCGCAATCACTCAAAAAATAAATTATATTTCCACCTGTTATCAACAGGAGTTTCCATGCAACATGCGAGGATACATGTTGAAGTGTTAGTTACATGATTAAATAAATAAAAATATATTCTCTAAGAGGTTAAACTTTTAGATGTGCCACATCAGCCAATAGAATATCAATCTACAATTTCATCTGATTATGAAACTTGGTCCAAATAAAAAGTTGAAGACATTTCTTTTCATATTAGAAAATCATATGATTCTTAGGTCCAATTGATCGAACCATCTCGTCTATAGTTTCATTCTTGAGTTGAACGACCGGAAAACATCACTTCATTTCCTCGATCATTTGTGGTAATAAATAAATAACTCAAAAGGAATTTTCATGTGCCACGTAGGGGATCGTGTTGACGAACCGTATATTTAAATTTGTTATTATCCATTATCAAAAGAATTTTCACGTGATTGAGCAATGAACATATCGGGCCAACACGTGATCATCACTGCATTTTCTTGATTCATCTCGTGCAATTTTGGGTTATGCACGACATATGTATATGTGAAAAAAGAAATGCACTGTTACACGAGCACATGCACTAGTTCGTGCACGATACAGCTTGTGGGACTATTTTAGGGTCATGGGAGAAATAATGTGTCCACATTAACTGGTCCAACCATTTGACTTTGCAACTTCACCTTTGGCATAATCTTTCTTGTTCTTTCCCCAATTTTAAGTTTGTAGACACAAGTGCGGAGCAATGTCATTTTTGGCTATCATGGTTTTCAAAGTAATTTCATTCCGTAGCCTATTTGCACAACGCCATTTAAGAGTTTTCAGCAATAAAATTCTTGCTGCAAGCTTGAAGAAATGAGTGGAATTTCGAATAATACAAATTAAATTTAAACAGCGATATTGAAAAACCTTGAAAACATTGATAGAGATGAAAATTGACAATTCAAACTTCGGAAAAAGCTACTTTCACTTTTGAACATATATATTTGAAAATTCAGACGAACATGTTTAAAAGCCAAAATTCAGGCAAAAATGTCAGAAGTTTGGCCTTGGCAATCCAAACTTAAGACAAACATGTCGAACGCAATTTTTTTGCAACTTCAGTCGCATATGCCTAAAGTTGGTTCCAAAGTGGATAAATACGCAAATTCTTATACGCCGTGGCTATTTAATGGTGTTCCCAAAATCAACTACATATGCACTTGCCCCAATATTTTCGTAAATAAAAGAACAGAGATGAAACCTCTTGGAAGAACCTGTGTCAATATTGTCCAATTCCTAACATGGAGGATTGAGACAAAATGCCTTTGTATCTCCCAATATACAATCTTTTCAAAATGGATTCAAACTATAAAGCAACAAATAAACAAAGAAGGTGCTCACTTGAGCATAGAGTGGTGTTAAGATCATACAAATTAGATGAGTTCATCGTTGCTTTATCAAAATTCTGGCTCTGCCATCAGAAATTGGTACATCAAAATTTGTCAGACGCCGATAACATACTCAAAAAACAGTCAACAGCATTTTTGTTCGTAAGAGAGCAGTTCATCAAAAACCCGACAGCCAGAACTATGGTTCTAGCTGGTGGAATCTCTTAAATCCTTTATGAATTATCTGTGTCACAGAGATAACTTCTGCAACGTTGTATAAGTTAGTGCATCACGGAGAGAAACCCTCTTATCTCGCGAAAAAAAAAATTCACCTTCTTCAGGTAACTCAAAATAGTCAGTGTCCCACTCTAGAACCAGTCAGCAAAGAGAGCTATTTGCTGATAAAAGAAAATGGCCTGTACAATGTACGTCGATTTATTTGTTGGTAAATGATCAAGCATTTCCCAATGGTAAATGATCAAGCATTTCCCAAAAACAGTTATCGCTAGTTCACCCTATTTGCTAAATTAGGTGCAAGAGTATTGGCATGCTCATTATATCCATAGACTGATGCATGGCAGCTTTTATCTTGAATGACTTTGAGCCCTTTCCTCTTCCTCTGTATCTTTGACTAAATGTCCACTGGTTGGCCTACAAAATATACATGTAAAATATCAAGCCAAGCATTTGGGCAATATGAAAGGCAAAGCAAATACGATTTTGTTCTATTCAGTAACAACATATCCCACGATTTTGAGTATCATTCTAAAAACACGATATTGTCTATTGAGTATTAACTCAAGGACAATCTCTGTTGATCAGTTATCCAAATTGACAATACATTGATAATAGCTAACATTATTACTCAAAGAATTTGCGAGACTCTTACCTGCCAGAAAGAAGCAGCGAATTCCAGTGACAGAAAAATTCAGAAGAATAAGCGAAATAAATATCCTAGTAGATTGTATACGGAATGTGTTCACTTCATTTGGACAGAAAGGAAGCAGAGGATGGGACAACATTGCCATAGAGATTGCATACATTTGCAATGTTAAAGCTCACCCAGAATCAGGAGTGTACTGCAAAATAACATGTTATAGTTGAGTAGCTCTTGTGCTATTAGGATTTCTTGTATTTAGTTATTTGATTAGCTAGCTGCGGTGACTGAACTATGGTTTTGTAAAGCTACTTTGGTGATCAATGGAAGTCATAAGTTATCAAAAAACAAATATCCTAGTAGATTTTTTCACTATGAGAATCAATCTAAAACATGAATTCCATCTATCTTAACTTGAATGTCTGCTTTGACTTTGTGATAGAATCTGAGCATACCACCAAAACTTTAAGGCAATTGATAATAGTACCTCAAAACCTTCATAAACCCCTTTGGAAGCTCTTACACAACCCATGTGACCAACTAACTCAATATGTTCCTGCAGTGTTACCCTATTTTAGGGTTCACACGTGAACTCTAACATGGATTTTCCAGTGTGAAAATTAGCTAATGCGAAATCGGCTCTGATACTACGCAAAAGAATCTGATAATCCAACCAATAGATGAAGTAGGCTAAAACCTTCATAAACCAATTAGAAGACCCCTTAAATAACCCATATGGAACAACTATCTAACTCAACAGACTTAAACACAGTACTTAGAGTGAATGTAACATAAGGCGTGAAAATTGAAAAAACAAAAATATAGCTATTATTGGTTTGACGAGATTCTTCTTGGATAATGCTACTATGTTTTGGAAGTGTATTAACTAAGGCTTCTCCAAGCTTGGTTTTATAAAAGAAAAAAAAATCTCATAGTATAACCAAATGCAATTACTCCAAGACATAGTTAACTTTGTCATACTGTCAATACCTGGTTAGCAATTTGGCAACTAGAGGTTTTTTTTTGATAACCGTGGTGTCTGAGCCAGCTTGCGCGCACCTCGACTAATTCCACAGGGTACATGTTACCTTCCACCAACACAGATACCGGGAAGAAATCACCTAGTGTTTTTTTCCTCCGCCGCAGGGTTTGAACTTGAGACCTCATGGTTCTCGACCCACTTCATTGACCAGGCCACACCCTTGGGTGCTCACCTAGAGAAGTTTCTCTAAGTGATACACAAAGACTTTATGGACCCTTTTGTGAGTTTTCCTGTTTTTGTTGCTTATGTTCCATTTGCAAGAAGACTTAAGTTATTTGGATAAGTTCAATTTGAATGTACATTTTACATGCTTGAGTGTGCACATTTTCCTAGTGAGAGTGATTGCCATCAATTCTCGAGTTTCTTGTGGGTCCATACATTTTTTCGCGTTAAGGTAAAGTATATTATTGACAATTGGGGAAACCCCGTAGACAAGCAGTATACCAAAAAGAAGAGAATCTACACCATAATATGGTTCTCAACAAAAGAGATCCAATCCCCCATACCAATAGAGTAATTTGCCATTGTATAAAAACTTGTTCCACCCTTCCCCGCCCTTTCTATACCATATAAGTTATAATTGGTCAAAAACCATATAATCGATCAATTCATGAGAAGCAAGATAAACAGTTCACATTTATAATAGTTATATGTAACTGATAACTCTCATGCCCTTCAATTGAGAAGATGCATGTCCAAATAACAAGAAATCACATGCCATATATTCATGCAAAAAACGCAATATCGGGAAAGTGAAAGTTGAAAAGGGAAGTTGAATCATCTCATGTACCTAGCTATATATGACTATGGAAACAACACTTACAATCCACTTAATATTTTAATGGAGTCGTAGAACAACCACTGCAAAGTCACAACCGGTCTAACTAGCATTATCCTAATAGGAAGACTTCTCGTAAGCAAATTAAGAAACCCAATTTTCTTCACAGCCTGAAAAGGTAAACAGGGTAAAAGTTAGAAATGAAGCAAGCATGAGAAGTGTTGTAGTAGACATCTCTTGTTCTTTCTCTTTTTGTAGTTACTTTTTGCTTTCATCTTTGTGTTTATACTCCCTCCATCATTTATGTGACACACTTTCCTTTTTAGCCAGTCCCAACACTTTCCTTTTTAGCCAGTCCCAAAAAGAATGACACATTTCTATATTTACCAATAATTTAACTCTAAATTCTCATTTTACCCCTAATGAAATGATTTATAGCCACACATTTCTCCTTGTTTTGGACCACAAGTTTTAAAAATATTCGTTTCTTACTTAAAATTTGTGTCCAGTCAAACACCTTCGCATAAATTGGGACGGAGGGGGTATTTATTTATTTTAGGGTGTGGGTAAAAGTTAAGAGATTTTACCAGCTTTAGGCTACCGGCCTTCTTGTTGTTAAGAGAAGCAACAATGTTGTCAGCCGGGTTAGAAATAATACTACCAACAGATCCACCAGCATATCCAGCTAAACAAGTTACGGTGAGCTGCTGAGCTTTTGAACAATCTTCCCTCCTTTTCTGGATTAATTTTTTATAAAGAAAATTCACTGTATGCTCAAAGGTTGAGAACATAACTATTGAGACTGCAAACAAATAGCCAGAATAAAATGAATAACCAACATTAAATCCTTATACAAAAAGAATAACCAACATTAACTACATTGAACATACCATTCTACTGAAAAAACCTAAAGAATTTAAAATGTAGCAGTAAAGCTAATAGTCATTAATTTCTCTGTAAATACCACCACTCAACTAGACAAAGATTAGAAATAACAGAAGGTGGAGTCAATTTTCTATTTGGGAGCCGTTTGGACATAAAAGCTTTTCCTTTTCTTGAAACAAGAAATTCAAAACATCGTCTAGTTAAAGAAAATAATGAGTTTTTGGGCAGTTTTTGAAGATGAGTTTCTCAAATTTGATAAACAATGAATTTTTTTTTGAAACTAAAAACAGTGATATTTTTCACTCAAAACTTTAAAAAAAATTCAAGTGAAATGCATGTTCAAACACAACTTTAACTTCCAAATACCATTTCAAACTTCAACTTCAACAACTCTTTTTTTCAAATTTCAATTAAATCTATGTCTAAACGCACTTAAACTTCAATATCTGTTGCACAAAATGATCTTGTATAGCATTGCTATGCATTTCAGCTAGATTTTAACTTAAAGCTAATAATGCTGCTTCATATAGATGATAAAAACAGTTCAATGTGGCTACAAACTTCAGAATAGTCAATTTATTTATTTCTTTAAACCTCAAAAATCCACATGCTGCATCATGTGTATATATGTACATAATTTCATTGGATATATATACAAATTTACAACAACTGAATAGAGTGTCAAGGACTGAGAGGTACATGGTATATTACGGCCCAGTAGCGGAATAAGCCCCCTGTATAACCTGAAATTAGGAAAAGGAATTGTAGAGATAATCAAACAAAGAAATGTTAGAGCAAATGACAAAAATGATTAAATAGTCCGTGCAGTATACATCTAACAGTTTTGGTCCTTTAAATTTGTCAAAAGTTAACACTTTTAGTCTCCATCAAATATTTACTAAACACTGTCTGTTAGATTTGACGAGAACTATAAAAAGAAAATTAACTATAAATACCAAGAAAGTCCTATCAAATCCTAAAATATGCAACACAAAACTACACTAGAAACTAAAAAGATACAAAAAAAACAAAAATTACACATCAAAAAGTTACACCAGACTCTAGAAATAAATTAAAAATAGCAGAAACTACAAAAAAATTGTACCTCTAAATGTGAGTTCCTGCTAATTTCCTTTTTCTCATAGTTACCGTCACATCTAACCGACAGAATTTGGTAAATGTGTTTACTTTTCACAAACTTACAACAACAACAACAAACTCAGTGTAATCCCACAAGTGGGGTTTGGAGAGGGTAGTATGTACGCAGACCTTACCCTACCTTGAGAAGGTAGAGAGGTTGTTTCCTATAAACCCTCGGCTCAAGGAAAGATGAAAAAGAGAAAGTAACAACAAGATAATAAGATAATCGAAGCTAAAGAAACATCATGTAGTAATAGAAATCTAAGAATAAGAACATACTTTCGCAAACTTAGCGTACCAAAACTGTTAAATGCATACTTAAGGGACTATTTTGAACCTACTCTCAAACACAAAGGACCATATTTGTCATTTTCTGGGGAAAAAAAGAACATGGTCGGGTTCGTAACCATGGAGGCCTTCTGATGCATATATTCTCGGAAAATCATCAGAGAGGCCTTTCGCGAAATGAGGCTGAGCTTGCACATGAACTTTAATGGCCTCAAATGGGCAAAGAACTACATTAGCAATTAATTCAGCTGATGCGCTGCTAGCGAGAAATACCAAACTCTTGTTCTGATCGACCAGTATATTGAGTATACTTTCTTAAAGTATTCGTATAGACCAAATCTACAAGCACCCTAAACACCAATATGGTTCTATATGATGGAATCTATTTCTCTTTGTAGCTTCTTTCCAAAGCAGCGCTTTTGGAGATGACAATTATTTGTTAATTGTCCATGGTTCATTCTCAACCATACACGCTAGAAGGACTGGAACAAGTCTTTGTCCCTTTCTTTGCTCCGTCTCGGTTCAACTTCTAAAATCCCTGAGTTCTGCAGATCTGGAATATTAAGTTCCGGATAGCCAGCAACTTTCGAGTCCTCAGATACTTTAACGCCTAGTTCCGCATACCAAAGCCCTCATGTTCTTGTTAACCTTGAGCAATTACTTCTTTTCTTTTTCAAGGAAAGTTATCTTCAAAGAATTAAGCATTATTTGACACCAAGAGGCGATCAACACTATCATTATTTGCACACCCAGTGGATATGCCATCTACGCCTTAGGTACAACTTGACCTCGTTTCAAAGATTCCAACTTTTACCAAGCCACCCCACATAATTTGGGCATTTACTTTGCGCTTGGCTAACACCGTTGGACTGAGGTGAGAAATGAACAGTCATTTAATGAACGATGCTTCACATTCTCCCCCTCTATCACTACGAATTTCGCAATCCATAGGCTTAGTTGATTTCCAACTTCTGCTTTGTAGCGCTTATCCGCTTCAACAATTTCATCTTTGCTTTTTCAACAAACAAAGGATTACATACGTTGTACCATCATCAATGAAGGTCACAAAATACTTGTCTCCCCCCTCTATTTTGTATAAACTTTAAATCACCCATAAAGGTGTGACTAAGTTCTAGAGGAGCGGTGCTTCTTTCGCTATTCCTTTGACGGAATTTGGAAAGGTGATTTTGCCTCTTCGCCTACCTCACATTCATTCTGAGGGTTTATGTCAAAAGAAGGCAACAATCTCAACTTCGCTAGCTTTTGAATGACTTTCTATTTAACGTGTCTTAATTCTATGATGGCATAGATGCACGGATTACAAATATATCATTCATTTGGCTACAGACATAATGTACTATTCTTAGTTATTACAAACCTGTTGGACTAGTCTCAAACCAGCTTGACCAACAGTGTCCCTTAAATCAAGTTTGGGACATGTATCACCTCATTTTAGAGTGATCCCATTCCCAGAAGTCCTATTGAGAACAACCTCTCCAACCCCTTCTACTTTAGAGGTGGCGTTGCTTCACATGAACAACCCCTTGCCCGTGGTTAGGGCGTAATCGGATCATATTTGATCTATATACTCTGGCCCACTCCAGTTGCCTTGGCAGACTGAGTGTCCAATTTCTTTTCTGTCTTTCTTTAGGCCTTCAGATCATTTAAGACTTGGAAACTCTGGCCCACCTTACTAGGTGTCCATTACTATTCCTATGAAATGAATTCTGGCCCCACTCCAGTCGCCCGTAGGCTTTGTATGACTGAGTGTCCAATATCATCATATCAAAGAAATTTTGGCCCACCCCAGTCGCCCGGAGGCTTTGTATGACTGAGTGTCCAATATCATCATATCAAAGGAATTTTGGCCCACTTCAGTCACCCGGAGGCTTTTTATGACTGAGTGTCTAATATCATCCTATGAAGGATCTTCTGCCAAATAGTGTGACAGACTCAACGTCTTTAGCTTTTAGTCTTCTTCCGTTATGATTGGTGCCCAGATAATTCTTGGTGCTTACTTAAGAGTGGTAACAGTTTTCGCACAGTTAGTGGATCTTTATCCCTCGTATGTGCGAACATACTTTACACACTTTTAATAATTACACTTAAAAATGGATCTTTTTAAGTCGTTTACAAAATCCAATCTTTAAACGGGAAAGAAGAAGAGATTAAACTTCTGATTTTAAAGCGTAAGGAATATAAATTATTTTGTGAAAACATTTTCATATTCCTCCTTACTTTAAGCCATTTTTAATCAGACATCATTTAATCTTTATTCTTGACAAGGAAGAAAATAACTTATCCCAATTTCGGATTCTGGCCCACTTCAGTCACTTCATCGGACTGAGTGTCCATTTCCTCCTTACCATTATTCGGATCCTTTGTCTGGGACAGATATAGGCCTTCTGCTGCAAGATAGAACCACATCTTCAGCCTTCTCTTCTTGTCCCAGTTGACATCTTCAGCTTCTCGTGAGCGCTTGTTCCCACAACTCTCGGGAGCGGTGACAGCATGAACATGTTGACCTTCAACAGCATCATCATCACTTTCTTCTACCAGAAAACCACAGCCATATCCAGATTTGGTCACACAACTTTTGACCGACAACTTTCGAACACTAATACTCTTACAATACGACCTTGTCTTAAGATTGTTGGTACTCTATTGTACTTTATAAAGCAGTACGGAAAGTAAATAACTATTACAAGTGTTCGAAAGGATAAACAAATATTCAATATTCAGAAATTGAATCTTGTTGAACAAATAGTCCAATCTTCAAACCTGCCACAAGCTTGTTGTGTCTTGAATCATGATAACCTGAAATAAAAAAACAACTAAATATGGATGGTTACAACGTTGTGTGTTGAGTCGAGTGATTGCCCTCTGTCCTTAAGACAAGATTGCCCCGTATATATGCTTTTACGTTAGCGGACAATAATCTCCCAAGATAAAACAACACTTTAATCTCAACGCTACAAAGCCAATAGGTTGAGCCTGACGAAGAAAACAAATATGAATCGACTTGCTGAAGATATGAAAAATGAAGGAAGAGTTTCTGTTTTCTCTTCTCTTTTGTCTCTGTGTATATAGTGTGTCTCTGTTGTGTATATCTTGTATATGCGAGGGTCTTTGCTTACTGTTTTTGCAGTGTTTTTCACTGACTGTTTGCTCACTGTTTTGAGCTGTGTTTTGTGCTATTTTCTGTCTGTTTGCTCACTGTTTTGTGCTGAATTTCAATCACGTATGTGTCTCCACAATTGAGCCAAAATAGTCCAATATATAGCATCACAAGAGGGTTGTTCAACTGCCCAAAAACACTACTGTAAATAGTCATTAGGAGGGTTATTAATGGCTGGTTTAAGGCCATTAGTGTGGCATGTTAAAGGTTATAAATGAGGTTGTTCATGGCCATTGAAGGAGGGTGTTTATGGAGGAGTTAATCAGCCAAGTAATGGCTGGTTAATGCTCCAAAAAATAGTCCAACGGTAGGCAGAAACTTTCCAGAAACTCTAGGGACCAAACTGTAAATATTAAGAAATTTGGGGTCCAAAAAGATAATATCAGAAAGTCCCCACAGCCCACCGATGTGGTAGATTTGTCCCACACCATATTTCCATGCCTCAAACACCTTACTTCGTGGATCAATATCTCTTTCATTTCTCGACGAAATTTGACAATTCTTGGCCCTACGGTCATCTACTCACTTAGTAGATTATGCATGTGTGAAGAGACAAAGCCTCCAACATGCGAAACACTAGTGTTTAATTCATTAAACATGGGTGGACGCACCTCCCCGCCAAAGGCAAATTTTCAACAGGTAACACTACAAAATAAATTGCAATCTTTGAGATAGCATTCAAGAAATGAATTCAAAAAAATTAGTTAGAGACGAGCGCGCTTTTACATTCTGTGTAGAGCTAAACGTCACACACCAAACATAAAATAACTAATTCAAGAAAAGCCAAATGAACATGGTGATTGACCTAAGACACAGAATGATAATCACAATTGTAAAACAATAGTAACATTAAAGAAGAAGAAAACTCTACTGATGCCATTTGATACTGTTTCAATTTTAATTGGAATCTCTCATTTTATAATGAAGTTCTTCTTTTTTAAACACAAATTAGCTCTGTTGCTCCACCTTTCCAAAACTATAGTCATTGTATCGGACCCTTCAAAAGCTATGTATTTTTAGAAGATCAGACACGAATACGACTACATTATTGGAGGATCCAAGCAACATGGCAGATAAGCACAAAACTTTAAGTAGATGTAATCACTTGGTGGACGGCAATCATGCTACCACCAAACTGAATCAAGAACTCAGCCAAGTAACACAGAAAAAGTTACTTTGTGCAAATATATCACATATATGTAAATCTTGACTACCTAATTTGCATGAGCCAAAAAGAAAATTATGTATCCCTATTTAATTCACATCGTGGAATAGGCCACAGGACCTTGCATCAGGGTACATAGGTTGTCTACATCACACACTCAACTGAATACAAGTGTAACAGACACAAACACCGCCGAGGGGGTATGATAGGATGGATGTGATCCTAGCATTGTTAACTAGAGGTGTCGGATTTGAACCCAAACATGAAGAAAGCCTAACATGTTCGGCACCAATCTAGATTTAGAGGCAAAATCAAGATTGGATTCTAGATTTAAAGTTTATAAGTTCTAAAGTTTATTAGATGTGCATATTCATACATGATTTGAAATCAAAATTACTGAATTCTATTGAATCCGTACGTACGTACTTTCCATGCTAATCCGTCCCAATTTAGATTAGGTTATGAAAAATAGATAAACCAAATTCAAGACCGAGTTAAACACGGAATCCGATCGAACAGCAAACAGAATTGAAGTTTATGTTGATGAAATCGAATACATTTATTGCTAGTTCAGTCAACTTACACCAAACCAATGGATAAAGGAATTATGTTATTTGTTCTCCATATAGATAAATATTCATATATAGCTTTTTGTGCTGAATGAGAGAGAATATTAGGAGAGACTAAAAATCCAAATTCCTAGATCCGATACTATGGAGGCGTGTAGATGCACATAAATCATGAAACAGATGTTTTCAATCAAATCACTATCCCTCCGATTCAAAATAAGTGTTCATTTAGCCTTAGCACACACTTCAAGAAAATTTTAACTCCTAAAAAAAAGAAAATTTAACTATCCTTAATTAAAGTTTGCATATTACTACTATTAACTTGGCACATTAGGATCTGGTCACTAAATAATTAATAAAAACAAATCTGGAAAAAATAAAGTTAATTCCTTCTTAATTATGTAAGTGGACACTTATTTTGAACCAAAATAAAAAGGTTAAGTAACCACTTATTATGAACCTATTAAAATAGATTAGGACTATTTATGATAATATAGAATTTGGTAATTATGGTAACATAGGATTTGTAATCCTATTAGAATAAGGTTATTCGTAACCCTATTAGATTAGGAAAATGAGGATCTTACTTCTATATAAGAAGGTTATTATGATGATTGAAAAGTAGAAAAAATTCTCCCATTATTTTTATCTTTCTAAATTTTCGTTCCTGTCTCGATTTTAACATGTTATCAGAGCTACGTTAAAAATAACACAAAAGTCCTAAAACAATGACATGTGACGGTAAAGTAACTGGTGATACCAGTAAAGGAATTGCCGGTGAAGAAAACAAAACTCAAACAAAAACAATATCTCCCTATGACATTACGTCGAATGATAACCCTGAAATTGTGGTGACACAAGTTCAATTGAAGGGGGAAATTATGAAGAATTAACTAGATTCATGAGGACAACCCTAAGAGCAAGAAAAAAGTTTGGTTTCGTCGTCGGTACAATCAAGAAACCAACGAAGCGTAATTGAACTTGAAAGATTGGTGGACTATAAACTCATTGTTGGTGCCGTGGATTCGCAACACCATAGAACCGATGATTCGCTCAACAATTACACATAAAGAGGAAGCAGAAGAATGATGGACGAGCATCCGAGAGCGGTTTGTCGTTATTGACAGCTCGCGGATGTAACAACTAAATGTGGAACTAGTGGAGTGCAAGCAAATGGGAAGGACCATATTGGACTATTATGGAAAACTCACTAAATTGTGCGAGGAATTGGCGAAATACGAACAGATCCCAACTTGTATGTGTGGAAAATGCACGTGCAATCTAGAACGGTCCTAGAAGCCAAAAGAGAAGAAGCAAATGTGCATATTTTCCTCATGAGATTGGATAAGAGAACGTATGGAACGATGGGGTCGAACATACTGGCCCAGAAACTGTTGTCATTATTAAACAAGGTCTATTTGAAATGGTTCAAGAAGAGCGTATGAGATGAGTCACACGAAAAACAGAGGATCAGAGTTAAACCATGGCTTTTGCCATACAAGAAAGAAACCCTTACCATAACTAAGGTAAAAAATGATGGCGCATTCTGCACACATTGCAAGAGATCCGGACATGTTATTGACAGATGTTTTCGACTCATTGGTTATCCGGTTGGTGGCCAGGAAATAAAAAAAAAGACGAGAAAAATCAGAGGACGAGGACAACAACAACAGTAGAGGGGTGGACCGAAATTCGATTGTGGAAGAGGCAATTATCGGGCTAACAATGTGGTTGTCAAAGAAGGAACTCAGGCGGACACAGGATCGGTGAACACAGGTGGCAGGGGACTTCATAATTTGAGTGATGAGATTCGGAAGAATGTGATTCAGATGTTGAATTCCCAGAGAATAAACCTGAATGCGAAGATGGATAGTAAAATCAAAAATTCATCCTGAATCATAGACTCTGGAGCTACCAACCATGTAACAGGTAATCCGGAGGAACTGAGCAATAAGTGAGATATTTCTAAGTGTTCGGTTGGTCTTCCGAACGGAAGTAGCTCAGTGTCTATAAAAGAAGGAACAACCAGGCTGAATGACATGATATGGTTGAAGAATATTCTTTATGTTTCAGATTTGACATGCAATTTAATTTTTGTATCACAACTAGTTGATTATTTAGATTGTGATGTGACATTTAATAGAATTATATGTATTATAATGGACTCCAAGGTTGAGCGTCGAAGTGGACTTTACTATTTTCAGAATGGGCCACTGATAATGGCTATGAAAGCAATGCCAGTTGATTGGTTCGATCTTTGGCACAAACGTTGGGTCATCCTTCAGCACAAGTAACGAAGTCTATTACGACATTAGGCTTAAAGGAGAGTGGTGATAGATTGGATAGAGAACGTGTTGTATGTCAATGAGCAAAGCAAACGAGAAGTATTTTCCTTTAAGTGATAATATTTCTTCGAATACTTTTGAGATGATCCATTGCGATTTATGAGGACCATATAGAACCCCTTCCTCTTGTGGTGCTTCATATTTTTTTTACTATTGTGTACGATCGTTCACGAGCCGTGTGAATCTTTATCTTAGTTGATAAGAAAGAAGTGTCCCAAAGCTTTAAGAATGTATTTGCTCTTGTGGAGAGGCAGTTCAAAAAAAGGGTGAAGATAGTTAGAAGTGATAATGGATCTGAGTCCACGTGTATAAAGACTTACTTCATCGAACATGGAATTTTGTTTCAAACATCTTGCATGGGGACACCTTAGCAAAATGAAAGAGTCGAAAGAAAATATCATCAGATTCTTAATATAGCGCGAGCATTGAGATTTCAGGCCCATCTTCCAATTAAATTCTGGAGAGAATGTGTTTCGGGGTATTTGATCAATAGAACACCGTCTTCAATTTTGAATGGAAAAATCCCCTGTGAAATGTTGTATGAGAATGTGCCTCAGTATGATCACTTAAGGGTGATATGATCACTATGCTACGCACGCACAAAGGGAAAAATAAGTGACAAGTTTGAGAGTCGGAGTCGTAGGTGTTTCTTCTTGGGATACCCTACAGAAAGAAGAGTTAGAGATTGTATGACTTAGAGAACGATGAATATTTAATCTCAAAAGATGTAGATTTCTACGAGACTAAGTTCCCCTCCGCTATAAGACCGGACAACGTAACAAGTATCATAGAAGCAATATCGAATGAAGGAGAATCTCTGAAATAAAGTTGTGTTAAAATGGACGAAATGGATGGAGGAATAAACCAACACAACTTCGAAGAAAATATGACTGATAATATAGGTACGAATGAAACTCAGATGGAAAGAGTATAGATACCGAATGCCGAACATACGAATCAACAGGATTTAGACCAAACAGAGGCTGGTCTGGATAGAGATAACATGGAATAAGTATAGTCGCAAGGTATCCGTTCCAATGAAATGCACCCAGATGAACAACTGGGTTGAGGTAAACGTCAAAAGCATGAATCAATCCGGCTACACGACTACGTCACTGAACCTTTCCGAAAACAAAGTCCATCAACTTATCAGCCCGATCCTCAGTAATTCTCTGGTACACCTTATCCTTTAGCTAACTACATATTCTGTGATAATTTTTTCCCGCAACATCAAAGGTTTCTTGCAGCAATTACCACAGGAATCGAATCAAAGACCTTTTCAGAGGAAATGAAAAAGAACATTGGAAAATAGTCATGCGATAAGAGATCAAAGCGTTGGAGGATAATGGAACATGGACACTAGAAACTTTGCCACCAGATAAGAAAACACTCAGATGTAGATAGTGTACAAAATCAAGTACAACTCCGACGGCACAACCGAGCGATATAAAGCTCGTTTTGTCATCTTCGGAAATAAACAGGAGGAAGAAATTAACTTCAACAAAAGTTTTGCTCTGGTTGCTAAAGTAGTAATTGTTCGAACCTTTCTGGATGTTGCGACTGCGTGAAATTGAGAGTTACATCAGATGGATGTGCATAATGTTTTCTTACACATTGATCTTACGGAGAAAGTTAAAAAAAATTGCCACCGAAATTTCGTATTCCTAACCCGGGGCAAATATGTCACTATGAAAATCTTTGTATGATTTAAAGCAAGCTCCAAGGTGTTGATTTGTGAAATTGTCAAGTGCTTCGATGAAATATGGGTTCAAACAGTCGTACTCTAATTATTCTCTATTCACTATGCACCGGGGAGGTATGCAACTTAACGTCTTAGTCTTTGTGGATGACTTGATTATCTCCAAAAATGATCATAGTGTTATTGAATATTCAAAGACTACCTCCGCACCTATTTTCACATGAAGGATTTGGACCATCTGAAGTACTTTCTGGGAGTTGAAGTTGCACGTGGACTAACTGAATTGTTTCTGTCAACGAAAATGTCTTGGATATAATCTCTGAGTCTGGTTTTCTTGGAGCTAAATCAATCAATACTCCTATGAAACAGAATCACTATTTGGCATTGGTCAAATGAGCTACTTTAGGAGATCCGGAATCGTATCGGCGTCTGATCGGTAGACTAATATACCTCAGTTTTACGAGACTTGAGTTGTCGTATTGTGTGCATGTTCTATCCCAATTCATGCAGCAACTAAAGGAAGCACACTAGAACGTGATTCTCCGTGTGATGCGGTACTTGAAGAAGAACCCACAATAAGGCATTGTGATGAGAAAAGATTGTGATTTCCAGTTGTACGGATGGTGTGATTTAGACTGGGTTGGATGTCCGTTGACTCGAAAATCACTTATCGGTTGGTTTATTTCCCTTGGGAATTCACATGTATCATGAAAAACTAAGAAGCATCACATTGTTTCTCGCTCGTCAACAGAGGCAGAATACCGGTCAATGACAATGGCAATCTGTAAGTTGAAATGGTTAAAGGGAATTTTTCACATATAATTTGGGTGTTGAACATAAATCTTCGGTAAAAATGCATTGTGATAGTCAAGCAACATTGTTTATTGCGCGAAATCTGGTGTTTCATAAATGGACTAAACACGTTGAAGTCGATTGTCACTATGTCCGGAACGTGCTCCAATCCGGAATAATACTTCCCAGTCACGTGTCAACCAGTGAGCAATTGGCTGATGTGTTCACAAATGCTTTGGGAAAATCGCAACATGAATATTTATTTGAAAAGTTGGGCATTCGAGACCCTCATGCTCCAACTTGAGGGAGGTATTAGAATAGATTAGGTCTATTTTTGATAATATAGAATTTATGGTAATATAAGATTTATAGTCCTATTAAAATAGAGTTACCTTTAACCCTATTAGACTAGGAAAAAGAGGATCTCATCTCTATATAAGAAGATCATTATGATGAATGAAAAGTTAGAGAAAATTATTCCACTGTCTATCTCGATTTTAACACAACAGGAGGGAGTATTGTTCCTGGAACAGTTCTTTGTTTCCTTTTTGGCCCTCTTTTCCCTTTTGAATGTCATACCCAAATTGTAAAGGGTCAAGATTACCCTCAGAACGTTATTTAATAGGTTTGGTTCGCTTATCGGTTTATTTTGATTTGGTGTCGCAATGGAGGCCTTATTGTTTATATATACTTATCTATTATTTTGGAAATTTATATGATTCTCATTTTATTATTTTTCCTCTTTTCCTCCAAAAACATGATGCCATGACGAGAAATAGAGATGAAGTAGTATGAAATTATAAATTGAAAATTCTTGGTCATATCAACGTAGATCCAATTCACTTGAAGTTGATCTAATCACTATTAAAAGAAGACAACAACTATAAATTATATAGTAATAGTACATTTTGTTGCATACAAGTATTCAAAAGAGAAAATTGAATTGGTCTGCCTCAAACTCTTAATTTGTACATGTCATTGATTTGGTTTTAGATTTTGAAATACTAATGATCATTTGATGACTTACGATTTTTGTTTTTGACAATATTAATCATCTAAAACCAGCCAAATAAATTCAATGACAAATTCATAAAGACAAATTGACAGTATAATGGTAGATTCGATAATGACTTCGCAGCAGGTTCATCGTGTTAAAATTAAAGGATTAATGCTACATTGGGTAAATAAAATATAAATTTAAAAGTATTTTTATATAAAAAAAGAACAAATAACGAAAATAAAATAGAGATATAATTATATTTTAGGAAAATTCTAGAAATTACAAGAAATATTAGGGATTAAAATTGTAAAAAGATTGATCAAACTAAAAGATGTTATAAGCTTAAAAAACATAAGTTTAAAGTGATCATCAAACTATTACTTTCACCTAGTTTAGCTTATAAGCACTTTTGATATTTACTAGAAATGTAAATAAATAAATAAAAATGATTATAAGCTACTTAGTTTGACTAGCTTATAAACTTACCTAAGCATATTTTAGAATCCAAAACGTCTAGATTTTGAATTTGTAACTCTATAATATAGTGGGAAAATAAGTTTATATTGAATAAAAATACATGCATAATTAATGAACTTGGATCACTTATTCCAAAGAAGTTCTCTCTCTCTTCATTTAACAGTACTTAGTTTATTTACGATGTTACATATTTAAGGTTGTCTTTTCTAACTACTTTTTGTTTTTTTTGTTTGTTCTCTTTGTGATGAACGAAAGTAAATGAATATGTCCACGTCTTTATCAGCAGCTTATCACGATCTAAATCTACTTGTTTTTAACAATTAAAGATTTCTACTAATCAAATTATTCAGTCATGTTTACGAGTCAGAGACATAGTCAAGGATGTGGGTCAAGATCGATCAGCATCTGCTTCCTTTAAATAATAATTATAAATAGTAATAAATAATAATAATAATAATAATAATAATGTAAAAGTACATTCACACAGCATATAAAACAGATCTTCTCTCAACTGGGGAGATTACTGGGGAAGAGGAAAGACCTGCATAATTTGTTGTGAGCTCACGTTATTACCACGTCATGCATGTGCAAATCCTACTAGGATTATTGTCGGCCAAGAACATAGAAAAATTACAATTAGTTACATCATTTTGTAAATTATAATTATGATATTAATATCACATAGGAATTCAGAATTTTTGGTTCATATATATATGAGTATAATGTAAACGTTATATTGGATTCACGTGAACCCATAATCGGCCTCTAGAACCGCCCCTGAACAATATTATTCAATACTCAACAACCATGTATGTTTCGATAATAAACAAGCTGGATCACTTATATGAATTCTCACTTAATTATTTTTATCTTTTTAAACTGAACTCATGTCATCATCATATCAAATAAATATAAATGTAGAAAATGAGTTTTTATTTTTTTGTTGCGATAGAAAAGAAGTTATGGACTATACAAATAATAATTATTAATAATAATATATTACGATAATTATATATTTTTTATAAATAATATGATTTTAGTTCAAGTTCTATGCATTAATTGACGATCACAGTATAAAATATATGTATTCAATTGAGTCATATAAACATAATTAGAGATAAATTTTTATAATAGACATTGATTCATAACCTTATAAAAATGATAACTGGTTAGGCTATGTAAATATATATACAACTCAAATTCATATATACAATTATTATAGCAACAAACAGGGGGTCATTCGCTCAAATGCCCTTATTTTGGGATGGTCTTTAATTTACCCCCCTTACATTGTTAATCCTTGATTTTTGCCCTTCTAAATATACCTTGGTTTCGGGAATGAAATTACGCTCAGTCAAAAAAATTTAAAAAATTCACAAGATAGAGTTTGAATTCGCAAAACATCGTTTTGTTTCAAACTCTACATGATCAGGTAGAGTTTTGCAACCTTCAAGCAAAGTTTCAAACTTTATCTTAAGTCAGAGTTTGTCCTCTACCTGATCAGCTAGAGTTTGACTGAAAGCTGTACTTAAGGCAAATATTTTTTTTTACTCAGTTGAAATTTTGCAAAACTCTACCATAAGGTCTAAATTTTGCCCGAATATGCCTAATTTTGCTACGAAATTCTATCTTGCAAAAAATTCTTTTTTTTATTGATTCGGGGTTCGAACCCCAAACACCATGGTATTAGGCGAAGAGCAAAAAATAAAAATCATCAATGAGGGGCAAAAATTAAAGACCAGTGCTTTTGAAGGACAATCCGCACCAAAAAATGACAAACAAGGCCCCAAAGACGTGATGAAAAATGAGCCCCCAAAAATTGAGAGGTCCCAAAACTTCAATATAACTTATATTGATGAAAAATGGGGCCTCAAAAATTGAGAAGCTTAAAACCTATGCTTTAGAGGTTTTATTCATTGAAGTTTGGTTTTATGCCCCAACAGTATTGAGTCGTCCTGTCAACAAAGCTGATGAATTGATAATAGTGTTGAAGGACCGGTGCTATTACCTCCAGGACGTAGTCGGGCGCAAGCCTGGAGACCTGGATTATCAAAAAAAAAAAAAACAAAGCTGATGAATGTTGAACACAACCCTTTGTCTTTACCGATATTATTGGTACCAATATTTATTTAAAGGGTAAGTCATTTTGTGGTATTTTCATTTTTTGTATTTTCTTTGTCCTTATGTCTCAGGGCATTATATGTGCGTAAAAAAGGGCAATTCGGTGCATTAAGCTTCTGCTATGTGGGGTTCGGGGAAGGGATGGACCACAAGAATCTATTGTATGCAGTCTTACCTCACATTTCTGCAAGAGGTTGTTTCCACGGCTTGAACTCATGTCACATGACACAAACTTTAACCGTTACTCCAAGACTCCACTTCAGTACATTATATGTGCATCTTCTCTAAAAAAGAAAATGATAGATAGAGACATTTGAATGTTCTTAAAGTATGGCTGTACAATCTAAAGTCAAAACTCACTGAATTGGTTATAGTAATGATAGAACAAATTAAATTTAGTTACTTCCTCCGTTTTAAAAAGATTGACTTACTTTTCTTGTTATTTTATTCCAAAAAGATTGATTTTTTTTATATTTAGAAACAATTTAATTTTGTGAGATCAATTATAACCACACAAATATTTAAGATTTGTTTTAGATCACACATTTCAAAAGTCTTCCTTTATTTCTTAAATTTTATCCCAAGTCAAATTAGATCAATCTTTTTTAGATGGAGGGAGTATATATTCTATAAAAAATAGTTAATCACACTAAATAATAACTATGTAAGATAGCTAAATTTAATTTTAGATATCTGTTTTTACAGCTTGAACTTGTAACCTATGAAGAGATAACTTTACCGTTGCTCAAGGCCCCCTTCTATATATATTCTATATATTTTAAAATACAGAAGATATATCCAAATTGAGCCATATTATAAGGGTGTTTAGTATAATGAACCCTAAAAACTTTTAAAAATTACTTAAACAAGATATATGAGGCCATCCAAAGTCTTTGAACAAAGGCTTCTTCTTGTTCAGCCACAAATTAATTTATAAACCTGTTTCTTAGGCTTCGTCCTATTCAGCCACAAACTAATAGCAATTTTTATATTGTTTAATTCCTAATATTATTATGTCATTAATTTTAAATGTAATTATTTGGTGCTAGCTTGATTGTGACATTGATGCTATCATTCCATGTATGCTTGACGTAGGCATGAGGAGGACAATAAGCTAGGTTGAATAAAAGTTTATTTCTATTTTAATTCGTAGCTTTTTCTAGTTATAAAGTATAATATGGAGACCAAAAAAGGAAATAATATTATAAAAGATAATTGCTACTATTGTGCACGATCGTATGAAGAGATGATCATTTAATTCCACAGTTTTGGTTCGCACGAGTGATGAGTCATGAGCAGCTATATTATTAAGCTGAATTTGGCAAAGGACAAAATCTAAGGCATGCAGACCCCTCCTATTTAGAAATATTTAAGGAAAATAAATGAGGTCTCGTTTATTTTATTAAAATTAAAATATTTAAATTTGAATACATAATTAAATATTTAAATTGAATACACATTTAAATATTGAGATATCACATTAAAATTTTAATATTAAATAATTAAGATTATTTATTTTTTCAACATCTGAATATTAAAACCGTGTCTTTACTTAAACATTAATAAATATAAAATTTAAATAAAACATTAATTTAATTTAATATTATATTAACATAATATTATTTTAATAAATATAGTGTGGTTGGTAGTGGTGATCGCTAGCAATGGTCGTTGTGCGTAGTAGCTAGTGGTGGTAATGTATGTCAGTAATGATTAACCGTGGTTGTTGATGACAGTGATATCGAATGGCGGTGGTGAACTATGATCGTGATTGGCGATATACAATGAGGGCTAATGGTCCTAATTGTCGGTATTAATTAGTCGTTGTAATATAATAATTGTTGGTGATGATAATTGTAAATGGTGGTTATTAATGGTGATGACTGATTGGGGTGATCGACAACGGTGGTGCTTGTAATTGAGGATTGTGGTTGTGAGTCAGGTATGATGGTACTAGTTGATAATGGTCAATGGTTGTGAGCACGATTAGCAGTGAAAGTAGATGAGTAGTGATGAATTGTCATTCTTATAAAAATCATTGAACAAACATCTTAATTATATTAGAAATTTCTTATAGATCTGAATCTTTAAGATCCGTTTAGTGGTGGTAAAAACACACACTTAATAATTAAAACTAATGTCACAATTAACTAGATATACATTTCATATTCAAATGTTGGCATTCTATGTTTGTTTGGAATAATGGATACGTTAATAATTTGAAGGGATACATGTTATGAACCGTGAAATCAGGAAGATAAGATTGAGTTTCTGTCATTTAATTGGATATGATTGTATAATGTCAATATTTGGAGCTTCAATTGCTAAATTTAATCTTTGGCATAAGTTATGTCAGTAACCGCTAATTTAATATCCTGAAAAGGGAAAAAAGATCTTTTTTGTTATTGACCCTTAACGAAGCGATTTGAGAATATTTTTAAATACAACCAAAAGTTAAGATGGTAAATTCAAAAGAAAATTTGTAGAAGAAATTGAACATATTGAATCCACTCATTTGCTTGGAACATAAGAATAAACACTAGAAATATGCTAAAAGTGTGTACTCACTTCGTCTCAATTTATGTGATATTATTTGACTAGACACAAAATTTAACAAAAAAAAAATTTTTAATTCAAAATAAGCCTTACAGATTTATGTGACTGTAAATCATCTCATAAAGTTTTGATTTAGCTATGCAGACATAACCATGCTAACTTAATTACCAATTTTAGTAGCAAAGATCGAAAATTCAAACAGTAACTGATGCATTGACATAACCATATCAAATTACTAACCTTTTCTTTTCGTGAGGTGATCTTTATGTGGATTTTATTCTTTTATAAGATTTGTAATTTTTATTTCTTTTCTAAGATACTTTTGCCAACTTATTTTCACGTGATATTTCCACTGTGTTACGTGAAAAAATATTCAAACCAACCTCAACCCCCTCCCCCCTCCCCCCCCAAAAAAAACAAAAACAAATCAATTATAGTAGGGAAATTGGCACCAGGTGACTAGATATACATTCCATATTTAAAAGTTGGCATTTCTATGTTTATTTGGAATAATGGATACGTTAATAATTTGAAGGAATACATGTTATGAAGCGTGAAATCAGGAAGATAAGATTTGAGTTTCTATTATTTAGTCTATTATAATCGGATATAGTTGTATAGTATCAATATTTCGAGTTTTAATTGTTAAACTTAATCTTTGACAGGAGTAATATCAATAATCAATTATGTATAGATGTCACTATCCCGAAAAGGGGAAAAAGATCTTTTTTGCCATTGACCCTTAATGAAGCTACAATTTGTGAATATTTTTAAAATACAACCAAAAATTAAGATGGTAAATTCAAACTTTTTTTCTAACAACAATATATCCAGTGAAATTAATGGTGCAAGAATCAAAGCAAGAACATTAACACTACAACATAGAACAAAGATACGAAGATACAAGCTAAAATGCAGAATCAGTAGCTATGTATCAATCGAGTAAAATGGAAGAAGAAGAGAGAATGCTTAGAGAGAATATTGTCTATTATTGCAAAAATCAATTGATTCCTTACAATGAGATGTGTATTATATGTACATACTTAATCTACTAGTCTACTTCAACTAACTACAAATGATCTTAACTAACTCTAGGTAGTTAGTAACTAACTAATAATATGAAATAGGCAGAATTACATAAGAGACCTTGTGGTAGTTCTATTATTCTACACATTGTAATCCCACAAGTGAGTCTGGAAAAAAAATATATACGCAGAACTTACTTTTACCTTTGTAGAATATATTTTTCTCTAAGAAATTGAACATATTGAATCCGCCCATTTGAGGCTGGAACATAAGAACAAACACTAGAAATATGCTCAAAAGGTAGTACTCCATTTTCTCAATTTATGTGTCATCATTTGATTAGAGACGAAGTTTAAGAAAGAAAAAAAAGAATTTTTAAATTTGTAGTCTAATATAAGCCTTAGAGATTTGTGTCGCTATAAATCATCTTATAAAGTTAAATTATTTATAGATATAGAAAGGTCTTTTTAGGACAGATTAAAAAGAAAATGGTGCAATATAAATTGGGGGGGGGGGAGTAATATAAAAGAGCAAATTTGGAATTTAACATAGGACTATTAGGGCTCGTTTGGTATAACGGTAAGGGATATTTAATTTCAGAATTAAATTTGAGATTAGTTTATCTTACGTCTGATTGAGGTAAAATCACAATATAATTAATTCTGTAATTAGTTATCATAGGATTGTAATATTTTCTTATCCCTGTGGGAGAGTAGAATAACTAATCTCGAAATAACTTGTTTCCAACCAAACGACCCTCTGGTAAAAAGTTTCCGAAATAGTCCAAACGACTCCAAATCAAGATTTGAAGTAATCCCTTTGTCTCATAATAAGTGTCACTTTAGCAAAAATATTTTGTCTCAAAATAAGTGTCATCTTAGAAATTCAATACATAAATTATTGTCTTTTTCCTACTATACTTTTAGACAAAAACTGATAAGTTCTCTATTTAAGAAATATTTACTGGTAAATTTTCTATTCAATACATAAATAATTACTAATCATGTATACTTTATTAAAGAAGGAAAAGTAATCTGCTTTTATTAAATAGTGTTAGTTCGGTAAACTTAATATTTCATTATTAATTTTTCAATAGGTATGTTTTTGGCTAAGATGACACTTAATAATTTAATATAGACAGAGGGAGAGGGAATAGAATGCAAGGTAAATATGAGAAGTGAATATATCCAGAAATAGAAATAAAAAGTTACAGATCCCCACTATCAATCATGTTAAGTGACAGAGATAGCCTAATGATAAAGAAGAGACTTAAAATTCAACTGGAATTTTACTGTATTAATTAAATTTTGATGAAAATAATTTGCTCTATTCTGAAATATGACATTATAAGTTAACTGATATCAATTGTTCCGAGTCACCGGGACTAGTAAGGTGGATATAAAAAATAAATAAGTGACAGACCAAACTCAGAAAATTCTGCATCTTTCCAAAAGATTGTACATAAAATAATGAGGGGACCAAGTGGAGTGTATATATATAATTTTTTGTTATGGAAACAGATCAGCTAAGCACGTTCCTCGGTCACATCACATCTTACACATCAGCCCCTTTTTGAACTGATTTTTAAGATCCCATATCTTATTCAAAATAATGTCTTTTATGTAATATTACTCACTTTTTTAACTAACCCCAATTGGTTCTTGGCCTTTGAAAAGAGCTTTAGGCAATTCGGGTTGTCTTAAAAGTTTCTCTTTGAATGTTTCCAAACCAATTGTCTCTATATAAAGTTACAATCTTTCTTTAATTTAGCAACATTTTCCAGTACTGGTAGCCTTTTAACTGATTCTTTATCTGTTTCTACCAGGTATCTTGATTCTGCTTTTGCCATTTTTTTACTGTTCATTTCTTGGATTAGTTGTCTTTGTTAGTTTAAAAGAATCATACTTTGAAACGAGGAAGTGACATTTCCTTCATTCTATATGCAGTTAGAGTAATGTAGTTAGATCTGTTAAGTTACTTTTAAGGGTCTGTTTGTGTCTTTGAACTTGCTATTCTGTTGTCATATTTTTTTGATACCATGAATTTTATAATGCTAGTTGCCTTTTCTTTCGAGCCGAGGGTGTACTGTAAACAGCCTCTCTATGCTGCAAAGTTATAGATAAGGTCTGCATACATCCTACCTTCTTCAAACACCCACTTATGGGACTACACCGGTATGTTGTTGTTTGTGTCTTTGAAAAGAGCAAATAGCTTTGTGTTTTCTTTTAGGCAATTGGTGGTTTTTTGAAAAGTTTCTTTCTTTGAATGTTTCCAGACCAATTGTTTCTATATAAAGTTTTAGTCTTTAATCACATTTTAAGATTTACATGTGGAATTTAACAAGATTTTTCAGTTCTGGTAGCCTTTAAACTGATTCTTCCTCTGTGTCTCTAAAGTCTCAGTTATCTTGAATTCTGCTTTTGCCATTCTTTTCTGTTTCGTAAATTTCTTAAATCTAATCTTGGATTAGTTGTCTTTGTTAGTTTACAAGAATCATAATTTGGAATGAGGCTGTGACATTTTCTTGATTCCGTGTGCAGTTAGAGTAATGTAGTTAAATCTGTTAATCTTACTCTTAAGGATCTATTGGTTTTTTTGCACATTCATGACTATGCACTCTATGTATGTTTATAGGTTCTTTCTTGATTGAAGTATATCATTTTTTTTATATCTTTATGGAAGTGGGGTTTGCAAAAGAATCAGTTTTTTGTGGTTGCAAATGTAGCACATGAAATTAACTGAAGTCTAAAGTTAGGATCTTTCTGTTTGTTCTTGTTCTGAATCGAGGAAACGACCCTATGTTTTGCATTGACTGGTTATATTAATCATGTTGATATTTTGGCAATTGTGCATATTCTATACAGAGGTGTTTTTCAAGATTCAGTGTCCAATCTCATGTTCTGATTTTGCAGGTGTTTCTGCAATTAGGGGAAGTTGGAAATTCATTTTTTTTCTATATAAAATCAAGAATCTGATTTATTAAGGATGAGTGGAGCTGTGCTAATTGCACTTGCTGCTGCCATTGGCAACTTGTTGCAAGGATGGGACAATGCGACAATAGCAGGTTTTACCTCATTACACTTTTGTTCTTTAATTAGCTTTTTTTTGTGTGGAGATAAGTTACATTTTTGGACTGCTAAAAAAAATAATAGCCAGTAAATGTATAGGTTTTGTACATTAAGTATAAATATACATATTATATACATATAATATATGTAAGTATACATATGACATACATAAAGGGCAGCCCGGTGCACTAAACTCCCGCTATGCGCGGAGTCTAGGGAAGGGCCGGACCACAAGGGTCTACTGTACACAGCCTTACCTTGCATTTTTGCAAGAGGCTGTTTCCACGCTTCACATGACAACAACTTTACCAATTACTCCAAGCCTCCCCTTCACACATGACATACATATATATACATAAATATACATACAGTGGATATGCATTGTATAGTTTGGCTAGCACCTGTAATTAATTTGGGCTGATGGGCTAGAAATGGAAAAAGCCCTTTTTACCCTCTAGGAAAAACATGTCTTGCACTGTTCTTGGGAGTTCATGGTGATCCCTAATATGACCATCATTTTCATATACTGTGAACATGGCATTTCTTAAAAATACTTGCTGGTTCATCTTGACCATCAGTATTTGCAAATACAGAACTTCAGCATGTTTGAAATGCTTGAAATATTAAAAAACTTGTTTGAGGAGTATTTCAAATGAACTTACAGTTTTTACTTAGTATCTTCAACTTTTTCTTTTTCCAAATGAAATTCATGTCGAAGCACAACTTGAGAGTCCAAAAGCATTTTTCCCCCATATATTGAAAGAAATGTATCTAATATGTTTCAGGATCTGTTCTTTACATCAAGAAGGAATTTAATTTGCAAACACAGCCAACCATGGAAGGACTAATCGTCGCGATGTCTCTAATCGGAGCGACGGTGATCACAACATTCTCGGGACCCGTATCGGACATGCTCGGGAGGCGTCCGATGCTTATAATTTCATCAGTACTTTATTTCCTCAGTGGATTAGTGATGTTATGGTCACCAAATGTTTACGTGTTGCTTTTAGCAAGGCTCTTAGATGGATTCGGAATTGGTCTCGCGGTTACACTTGTTCCCGTCTATATATCCGAGACAGCCCCACCGGAAATAAGAGGGCGCTTGAATACCTTTCCACAGTTCACAGGGTCGGTTGGAATGTTTTTGTCGTACTGCATGGTTTTCGGAATGTCATTGACATATGCACCAAGTTGGAGGCTAATGCTTGGGGTTCTCTCGATTCCTTCTCTTGCTTATTTCTTTCTTACATTGTTTTACTTGCCTGAATCTCCAAGGTGGCTGGTCAGTAAAGGTCGAATGAAGGAGGCTAAACAAGTTTTACAGAGACTACGTGGCAGGGAAGATGTCTCAGGTTTTGTCTCATGGTTCCTTTCCTTGTTCACAATTAATTTAGTTCTTTGTTGTGCGAGAGAATATATTTGCATCGAGTAGAGGGGCCGGTCCATTATTCATCGAGTTTCAAACCATGCTCCAATAGCCTTGGGGGATTTCTTGGTTTTCAAAAAAAGTGTACAGAATTACATTGAATTATTATTCCATCTGTCCCAATTTATGTGACATTCTTCCAATTTAGTCAGTCCCAAAGAGAATGACATCTTCTATATTTTGTAATAATTTGACTTCAAACTTCCCATTTTACCCTTAATGAGATGATTTATAACCACACAAATATCTATGACTTGTTTTAGACCACAAGTTTCAAAAATCTTCCTTTCATCCTTAAACTCCGTACCGAGTCAAACGCATCACATAAAGTGGGACAGAGGGAGTAAAATATTTTTCTTTAAGGTCTTTGTTATTAAGGTCAGGTTACACTTGTTCATACTTGAAGTTAATGATCTGTCCTCTGGTTTTAACACTAGACCAGGATTCTGATGTCCAAAATTTTCTCAACCTACAGGTGAAATGGCATTGCTGATAGAGGGTTTAGGTGTTGGAGGTGAAGTATCTATAGAAGAGTATATAATTGGTCCGGACCATGAACTTGCTGACAACCACGATGAGAAAGATCAGATTAAGTTATATGGAGCCGAAGAGGGTCTTTCATGGATAGCCAAACCCGTCACAGGACAAAGTACTCTAGGTTTAGCCTCCCGTCACGGGAGTATGGCTAACCAAAGCATGCCTCTTATGGATCCGATGGTCACTCTATTTGGCAGCGTTCATGAGAAGCTTCCGGAGATGGGAAGCATGCGAAGCATGCTCTTTTCAAATGTCGGCAGCATGTTCAATATAGCAGAGAATCAAGGAAAAACTGATCACTGGGATGAAGAAAGCCAAAAAGACGAGGAAAACCATATGTCTGATGGTGATTCTGGGGCAGAATCGGATGACAATTTGAGAAGCCCATTGCTCTCACGTCAAGGTACTGTTGGTAAAATTTTCTTTTTCAAGAAAATATTTGGACAAATTCTATTGGTTATACGGAAGGTGACACTTGGCGACCATGCAAAGTGACATGTGTCACATCCCTTGACTTGCAGCGTGACACGTGTCATGCCCAAATTCATCCATCCTTTTTCTTATGCCTATAAATACCTCATTATGACTTCTTCATTTCAAGAACGTTAGAAGAGTTAGCCTAACCGTCAGTCCATCATACCTACGTTCTTTTCGACTTTGCTGGTTTTGTTATTGAAATTTTGTTGTTCATGCATCCTCTTTCGTGGAGGTAGGCTTGTTTAATCGTGGGGAAACATTTCACATTGCTGAAATAGTTTCTTAGGACAGTCCCTAGCACTACTCAAGCCATTTTGTGTATCTGTTCGTAAATAACATTTATTGTTGTATTTTTACCCTTGTTTCCCAACAGGTACAAATGCAGAAACAAACATGGGGCCTCCAACCTCATTAAGCATGAGGCAAGGCAGCAATTTTGCGAATGGCGGCGAGAAAGCCAGCATGGGAATTGGTGGTGGTTGGCAGTTAGCATACAGAAAAGACGAGAAAAAGGAAGGAGCACTCAAAAGGATTTATTTACATGAAGAAGGAGGCGGCACTGGATCACGACGAGGGTCTATTATTTCCCTTCATGGAGATGCTCATGGAGAAGGCGAATTCATCCATGCTGCTGCTTTGGTTAGTCAATCTGTTCTTCGTGCTGAGAGCCTTTTGGGCGGTCAACAGTCTATAGAAGAAGCAGTTGAGACACAATCTGAAATTGTTACGAAAAAGTCTGGCTGGAAAGCACTTTTCGAGCCGGGTGTTAAGCATGCACTGATTGTTGGAGTTGGAATTCAAATACTTCAGCAGGTAAAAAATGTTCTACGAACTTTCCAGATGACCTTAATAGTTAAATGAGGTGCTGGTTTAGTGGCATCTAAATTGTCTTTCTTTTGAACTGATGTTAAAATTGAGATGCGTCTAGTTCAACCGAGCCGTTAATTTTAGTTCCTTACAGATCAAGTCTTAAGGCAAATGGGAATTCTAGTGTCTACTAATATAATTACTTCATAGGGTTAGATGAAATATATTATACTCGGATCTTGCAGTTACTATATGTTTTAGCAGAATATCTCACTACAGTAAATCTTTTTCTTTCAAAATTTCTAATCTTATGAACGACCTTTGGTTACATTCATATGTTGCGCTTAAATATTAACTCCCTTTTGTCACATTATTTTGCATATGAACCAAACCGTCTTACTTTTAATCCAGCTACTGATTTGCATTTGTCCTTGTACAGTTTTCTGGAATCAATGGGGTTCTTTATTACACTCCTCAAATTCTTGAACAAGCAGGGGTAGGCGTTCTGTTATCGAATATGGGCATTGGTTCTGACTCTGCGTCTTTCCTCATAAGTGCTGTCACAACTTTGCTAATGCTTCCCAGCATTGGTGTTGCAATGAGACTAATGGACCTTTCCGGCAGAAGGTATCCGTCATTCTTATTTTATAATTCATGAAATTCTGAAAATGATAACGTATCAACCCTTGCTGAATCCATGAATCGTTTACTCGTCATACACCATTTCTACCTTCTGAGCAGACCACTTTTTGTTACTAAACATCAATCTGGAGTAGGGTAATTGAAACCTGGGTAGCTTGGACTCTTCAAAAATGTTGCCCCACCCGTGTCGGATCCTCCAAAAAGTGCACTACTTTTGGAGGACCTGACACGTACCAATCAACAATTTTGAAGAGTTCGAGCAACAATAGATTGAAATCTATCTAGTCACGAGGTAAGGATTGCTCAAAGATCATAGGAGTATAATGATCAATGGCCCATCCTCTCAACCAATATGAGACACTTAACAATAAACTTATTTATCACAAATTACTTTGGACTTTGACCATGTTGAAGTTGAGTGAACTGCATATATGACAGTATCCAAATCTTTTTAGAAGCATGCATTTTTATCTCTTATCAACTATCTGTCCAAGAGAAGTTTAACTATCTGTTTCTTCTCCAGGTGGCTTTTGCTGGCTACGTTGCCCGTCTTGTTAGCGTCACTTATTGTACTAGTCCTTGGAAATGTTATTAACATGGGTGAGGTCATGCACGCTGTGATCTCCACCGTTAGTGTTGTGGTCTATTTCTGCACATTCGTCATGGGGTTCGGTCCGATCCCAAATATCCTCTGCTCTGAGATATTCCCCACCAGCGTTCGTGGAATCTGCATTGCTATATGCGCTCTTACTTTTTGGATCGGTGATATCATTGTCACCTATTCGCTCCCCGTTATGCTTACCTCCATCGGACTTGGAGGTGTCTTTGGCATCTATGCCGTTGTGTGTGCCTTGGCTTGGGTATTCGTTTTCTTGAAGGTTCCGGAAACAAAGGGGATGCCCCTTGAAGTCATTACGGAATTCTTTGCCGTTGGGGCTAAGAAAGTTGCCACAGAATAACTACACTAGAGATTTGAAACTTTACTGTTTTTGCGTGACTCGAGGTTTCAGGCTAGACCTACAGAAATGGATGGTGATTTTGCGGAAGGAAAGTGAATCAGTCAACAAGATTGTGGTAGAAGATAACTCACTTAACTGTAATCAATTCTTCTCTTTTCTTTTTTCTCTTTGTACCTAGTATTTCTGCTTTGTTCAAAACATGGATTCAGCTCCTTCAGAGTTTCAAGATTTGGATATCAGTTTGTCATCAGCACCATATAATGTTAATTTTTGAAACATTTTATTGATACACTAGATTATATTCTCCTTTCTTCCTAATTTAAGTCGGTTTTTGGGGCAATGTTTTGTTGAAGTTGAAAAAAAAGAGTATTTTAAGTTGAAGTTGAGAAAGAGTATTTGGGAGTTGGTTGTATTTGGACATGAAGTTCACTTAAAAAAAGTTGAAGAATTGTGAGCAAAAAACCATCATTTCACTTGAAATATTCTTCAAACAAGGTTTTCAATATTTCACCAGTACTTCAAATACTGAAGTTCAGTACTTTTGAGTTATGACCAAACCAGTATTTGCATTACTGAATTATTGTATTTGCAAATATTATTGAAGTACTTTTTTATGGCCAAACAGAAGAAATGTCCTTAAGTAAAAGACAGATCAGAGAAGCTAGTGACTGAACTAGCACTATGTCCACATGATGTAGTAACCTGAATAACAGAGTTTATCTTTTATACATGACAGTATAAAAATATTATTACTGTCAGATTACATAAAAGAATTAAGGGTAAAGGGTCAAAAACACACATGAAGTATCACTTTTTTTGAATTTCCTACATAAATTATCACGAACTAATTAGCAAAACACACTTAAACTATCATTTGTTCACTTTTTCGGCCTCAACTATCATGTAGGAAAAGTGAACAAATGATAGTTTAGGTGTGTTTTGCTAACTAGTTCGTGATAATTTAGGTAGAAAACTCAAAAAAAGGTGATACTTCAGGTACATTTTTGACCCTTATCTCAACAATTAATAGTCTAAAAAAAAATTGTAGGTTACCTACTATATACAAGAGTTAAAAGTATGGCGATATACATTGAAAAAACCTTAAACTTGCTAATATATTCATTGGTATGTTGTTGTTGTTCTAAGTAGAACTGTGACATGTTTCAATTGTGTACTTGGACACATGATAACTTGTTCCTGTTAGATAATTTCGGTTCAAATTTCGGAAGATCTTTTGAGCGTGTTTTCAAACATCCATTATATAGACAAATTATCATTTAAAATATGTCACTTTCTTTAATTATACACATTGGTCTCACTAAAACCTACGTCATGTTCCAATTGAGGTTGGTTTAGAACGAACCAACCTACTCATGTACATAGATGTTACGATCCGTTTCTCTAAAATTTGAGGATCTATAGTGTTTTCACATTTTCCCTCAATTTTTTCATTCCAATTTATATAAATAAGTTTTTAGGTTTGATGTAAATAGCTAATGAGTTAGGTAAGTTTTATCATCGAATATTTACATCAAATCATATTAACTTATGATAATTAAATGATCTACTGAAGTAGTCATAATTTATATTAATTAATTGATTACTATTATTAAGTGAAAGAAGTATATACAGAGTGATTTGATGTAAAACTTTGACATTAATTTTTATGTCACCCAAATATTTATAATTTATTTTAAACTATAAAATTTAATTTTTTTATTCATTCAATTTTCTGTTGACTCTTTCACGTAAATTGGGATAGAGGAAGTAATATTTTAGAAGAAATAATTTTTGGCCTTTTACAACTTTTTTTTTAAAAATTTTTATGACCTTTTTACAATAGAAGTATAAAAATACATCAAAAATTTCATTTTTTTTCTATTCAATTTGTGAGCTCGTAATATTTTAGAGTCAAACAATATGAATGTATTTAGGGATCTGGTGTCACTGCCGGACAACATTAAAAAGGGCAACAAAGTCCATTGCATTCTAGGACACAGTGGAGGAAGCAAATGGAGGATCCTCCTCCAACAGTTAACAGTAAATCAGGTGTTGAAAAGAAGCCAGGAATTCTCATTATTGGATCTCCCAATGTTGGCAAACGTACCCTTCTCTCCCGTAAGTTATCTGAATTCAATCAACCCCATGTTTCCTGTTTTGCTACTATTAGTTGTATTATTTGTGTTTAATTTCGGTGATTCCAATTTGGGTCGACTTCAACTTTCTTGTATAGTCTAATGAATGGAAATTGGGACAAATTTTTTTGATGACATGGGAACCCGTAGCCGCTAAGGGTGCGCACAGGGTAAACCCAGCTCCTGAGGAATAGCTCGCAAAACACACAGGAGAGGTAACCCGCACTAGGAAATTGGGACAATTTTCTGGGTTTTCTATGAAAAAAATAACAACTCCGTGTTTCTTTTGCTATTAGTTGTATTTTTTAAAAAAATATTTTTATAGGGGAAATGGGGGAGTGAATTACAAGGTGGGAATCGAACTCTCACCAACAAATTGAGAGTTCAAGTAGCCAACCAACTGTGCTACTAAGATTCCCCTATTAGTTGTATTGTTATGAAATGTGCGAAAATAAGTGGAATGGATAATGAGTGATTCATATGGGTGACCCAACTAATTTTGACATTGAGATGTCGATTGATACATAAATTTGTAATCTTTTTATCTTTTATATGCATGCTGTTGTGATTAGTGTTTAATTGGGGTAATTCCAATTTGGGTCGATTTCACTTTTGTCTAACAGTAGGAAATGAAAATTGGGACAGTTTTCTGGGTTTCCTATTACTTTTGTCAAATCGAAATTAAAATTGGAAGTAAAAAATGACAACCCCATGTTTTCTAATTTGCTATTAGTTGTATTGTAATGAAAGGCGATCAGAATAAGCAGAATTGATACTGATGATTCATATATAGAGGTTGATTGATACATAAATTTGGAATCTCTAAACTTTTTATATGAATCCTGTTGTATTTGTGTTTTATTTGGGGTAAATCCAATTTGGGTCGAGTTCAACTTTGTTTAGCAGTCTAAGGAAATGGTGAAATTAGGACAATTTTCTGGGTTTTGCCATTACTTTATCAAATCGACCCGCATACTCTTTTTGCTATTTCATGAAGTTGTTTTAGTATAATGAAATGGGCTGAGTAGAGCAGATTAGATACAGATTGATTCATAAAGTTGTAATCTTTAGTCTTTTATATGGATTCTGTTGAATTTGTGTTTAATTGGGGGTAATTCCGACTTGGATCGAGTTCATCTTTCTTGTTGCATTTATTTTTGCTGTTTTTTGGTTTTCTTTTGATGTATCTTAGGATTTTTAGTTGCCTTACTGTGAACATTAGTTGAATTGTAATTAATTTGACCGAATTGAGCGATGATTCATATAGTAGACCCACCTAATTTGGCATTGAGATGTTGGTTGATACATAAAGTTGTAATCTTTAATCTTTTATATGAATCCTGTTGTTTTTCTGGTTAATTCCAATCTGGGTCGATTCCATATTTCTTGTGTAACAGTCTAAGGAAATGGAAATCGGGAGAATTTTTCTGGGTTTTCTATTTCTTTATCAAATCGAAATTAAAATTGGATGGAGAAAATAACAACCCCATGTTTCCTAATTTGCTAAGTTGTATGGTAATGAAGGGCGATCAGACTAAGTGGAATGGATAATGATGATTCATATGGGTGATCCAACTAATTTGGCATTGAGACATTGATTGATACATAAATTTGTAATCTCTAATCTTTTTATATGAATCATGTTGTATTTGTGTTTAATTGGAGTAATTCCAATTTGGCTTGAGATCAACTTTCTTGTGTAATGATACGTTCAAATTACACCTTTGAATAAGGTATAAAGCGGTCGTTGTCAAATATAGAACCCGGGGTCGAATCCCACAGAGAATACAAGTGAGTAATATACGTGATAAGTGTAAAGCCCAACTAATAATCTAAATTTCTAGGGAAAGGGGAAATACTTTGTTGAATAATTGTTTGTAACCGCGAGTTAATGATTCAATACTTATTTTTAATCAATATGTAAAAGGACTAGGGTTGTGGTCCCAAATGGAAGGTAATGCAATTGGTTCTATGTTTTAGTTTACTTATATGCCGGAATGATCCAGACAAAGGTTTCTTTTAAGTTCGCCAAAAGTTTTCCAACCAAATCGACGAATTTCATTACTAAGCTTTTCTGAGCTTTAGAATGTGGATAATCATTTCAACAATTTTTATCTCAAGTTGATTCTTCTATTCCTAGCTTGAGTCATTAGATAAGGTTTAAAGCCTCAAATTCTTTCTAACTATCCTTTCCTAATTCTCATTTTCTTTTCCAAGCAAAACAAAATTACTTAGGCACAATTAAAGTTGACCACCATTAAAAGACGTTAAAAATGAAGGATAGTTAGAGAACATTCATGACATACTAATAAAACTAAAAATTCAAAACCCAATCACCTAACCCACACATTTTTGGTTCCACAACCCTAGATAAGATGCTTAGCTACTCATAATAATAAATGCAAACACTTTGAATATAATAAATACCATTGAAACTTACAATATAGTTGATGAAAAAGCCAAAAGATGGAATATTCTTGTATTAAAAGCTTCAACAACCCAAAATGTATTCTCTTCAATGTCAGGAACAAAAACTGAATAAAAGAGTTGCTTCACAAAACCCTAGGAGAGTATTTATAACATCCCAAAAATGTGCACATAGTTTGGAAAAAATACCCCACGTCACAGGTTGCGAACCGCAAACTATGTCGCAGACACAACTTGAGATTCGCAGACCTTGCAGATGAACCACATGTTGTGCTTCTTCAGATCTTCAGTGACACAGTCTGCGGTTCGCAGGTCATGCTCACAGACAGTGCTCTTCAATGTTACTCAACTTCAAATTCACTGCTTCAAGTTGCGATTCTCCTGCGGTTCGCAGGTCATTTCAGGTATCCTTAGCTCGTTTTTACTCGTTTATCATCTCCACACTTGTTCTACAAAATAACACAAATACATAAGAAACAATATAAAATGCACTATAAGAGCTACAAAAAGCCTAAGTAATTGGTATCAAATGTACCGTAATTTCGCGGTACATCAACACCCCACTTAAACTCTTGCTTGTCCTCAATCAACTAAAACGACAACATGATCCTACGACAAATGTTCAAGCATCCCAAAGTAAGAGTGACTACAACAGTGATAGCAATTAGTTACATGCATGCCCTCAAGACAAACTCGTCTCACTCCGTTTTGATAAATCATGATGCACTACTCAACAAACAAAGATTAACCTTACAACTTCTATTGGTGACAATGCTATTAGTGTGAGAGATGCAGCCAAAAGGTCCCAGTTTGAGAAGTGTTTTCTTTATTAAGCATTGCAATCCACATGCTCTCACAAAGACCAAAGAAAGTCCCCAAAATACACACATATTTACAACACACAAGGGACTAAAGACGAAGAAGAAGAGAACACACTCTCACTCACAAAGACGTTCAATATGCACACATGTGATACCATAAGCTTGCCCTTCATGTAATCATCCACTAATGTAGACGCACTTGATTTAAAATCAACTAGGACTTTGGGGTTGTAATATAGGCTTTTAGTTAAGGTAGGGACATAATTTGGAAATAGTGACTCAAAACCTCCCTAAGCACTACAATTTGCAACAATTAAAGCACACTTTCTTTTAGCTTTCCCACCCCTTGCTTCATTTTTTGTTTCATCACTTAGTCTTCCCTCTATCCAATATTCTTCATTTTTCCTTTTTCTCTATTCTTTTTGTTGTTTTCTCTTCAAAGTATCGAGGAAGGTTCCATTTTTTTCCTTTTTTTCTTTTATATTCTCACCTTTCAAACAACTCCCACATCACACTTTTTCAACCACCACCCTCAAACTTAGGCTTTTAGCTTATGTTTGCACTTCCAAAGTACTTAGGGAGGTCGGGTACCAACGGATAGATCAATGAAGATAAAAAAGGTAAAACTTGTAGTATGGTTGCCAAAGAAAAGGTTAAAGGCTCAAAAATGGTTGACTAGGGAAAAATGCAAATGTAGGAACTTTAAGGCACAAAAACAATCCAAGAAAGGCCTAACATCATTTTTCACACCAAGTTAGTCTAGGATTTCTCTTTGAAATACATACCGGACAAGTTCTAGATCACACTAATGCATACAAACTCAACAAAGACAATCTCACACATGACATATGGATCACATTTACTTCTTTCATTTTAACTTCCTAACCAAATCCTCTTTGGGTTCGTGACCGTATCACTAGGAAGTGTGCCTTTTTGCCTTTGGTTGAGGATAATCGAGATTTGGCCAAGTTGTGATTCTAATTGCTTTATTAAAGTTGAATGAGAACTCACAATATTCCCCATGTTATTCATGCTATCTCTCATACTTCATGTCATCTTTCACCCCTTTGACGAAGGTGTCGGTTGATTCAACCTTTTTCAATATTCTTGACAACATGTCTTCATTCTTTGAACTAGGGGGATCACTAGTGGATGGTTGGCTAGAAATTTGTTGACTCTCCTTTGGTGGGACAGGGGGATTTGAACTCCAATGATTAATATAGTTGTTATTGTAACCCCCTTAGTTGTCCCGCCATTGGGAATGTCCTTGCTCTCTGTTCCAACCTTGATTCCCTTGGCCTTGCCGCCAAGGTTCTTGATTAGAACCTTGGTAGTTAGACTGGGAACCCCTCACTTGATTATTCACGAAATGGGCCTCTTTATCATAGACTTGGTAACATTGTTCATCTTGAGGACCTCCTTCACAAGATCCTACCGCATTCACTTTCTTTGAACCCGCTCCCAATACATGTTTATTAAGTGCCTCTATTTGTGTCATTAAATGGGCCATGTTTTCATCTCTCTCTTCTTCCTTTTTAATTGCCTCCTGCTACAATAACTTCGAAGGACCTCCTCTAACTACCTCCGCCTCTCTAGTGTGCCTAGCCTTATTCGTCTCGGTTAGCTTGTCGAGGAGAGCACTAACCACATCAAATGAGTTTTCCATAATGGACCCCTCCGCAATATTGTTAGCCACCAATTTGTTGTCTTTTTTCATTTGGATCCTATCAACTTGGAGAGTGGCTTAAGCCCCACTCGGGACGGAAGGTTTTTCAACTACTATTACAGCTCGTACAACCTTGAGGAATCGAGATTAGTCTAATAAGTTACTAGCCTAGTGCCATTCCTCCACAAAAGACTTGCTAGAATAGCTACCACCCTTTCTCTTGACTTTCCTTTGCTAAATAAATCTCACGTATGAAGCTCTCGGATTACGTACGAATCAATTAAACAAGCCAAACCAAGACCTTCCTTATAGAGAGAGCAATTGTCCTGCTATACCCACAATTCAGCTGTTGAATGAACTGTCTCTGAGAAGGCCACCAACACCCGGCTAAACCGAATCAAGTGACCTATAAAAAGTTTGGAAGAGAACCGTATCGAGCAACCCATGTTTTGGACAATTCTTGATTTTCCTCTTGAATCTAATCCAAGCTTCGTGGAGAGCCTCATTGGGAAGTTGACGAAAGTAGTTGTTTTCGTCACGGAGTTGTAACATCCGGGATGGAGGAAAGAACTTTTTCAGGCATTCACTTCCGCCCATGTGGTGATGGACCTAGACGGAAGATCATCCAACCATGCAGTTGCTTCCCTCGTGAGAGAAAACGGGAAAAGCCTCAACTTTACGACCTCACTTGAGAGATTCGGTTGAACTAAAGTTCTTGAGGTGCCTATTTGGGTCATGAGTGGGTAGACCTCTGTATAGCCCTTTTGTATTGAGTAAGTGCAACATGGTGGTGTTGAGGTGAAAGCTCACATTTACTCGAAGAGGAGGCGGCTGGATGACATTAGCATACCCAGTCGCCCCAACAGTTCCATCATCAGACTCGGAATCAGAGTTCATCATATCACTTAACACAACAAAAAAAACAACAAAGTGATATGAGAAATAAAGACTAAGAGTAGAGAGTTACACTAATTTGTAAATTTCTAAACTGTATTCTCCGGTAACGGCGCCAAAATTTGATACGCCCAAATTATACCTTTGAATAAGGTATAAAGCGGTCGTTGTCAAATATAGAATCCAACAAGGTTGGAGTCGAATTCCACAGAGAATACAAGGAAGAAATATACGTGATAAGTGTAAAGCCCAACTAATAATCTAAATTTCTAGGGAAAAGGGAAATAATTTGTTGAATAATTGTTTATAACTGCGAGTTAATGATTCAGTACTTGTTTTTAATCAATATGTAAAAGGACTAGGGTTGTGGTCCCAAATGGAAGGTAATGCAATTGGTTCTATGTTTTAGTTTACTTGTATGCCGGAATGATCTAGACAAAGGTTTCTTTTAAGTTCGCCGAAAGTTTTTCAACCAAATTGGCTAATTTCATTACTAAGCTTTTCCAATCCTTAGAATGTGATAATCATTTCAACCATTTTTTCTAAAGTTGACTCTTTTATTCCTAGCTCGAGTCATTAGATAAGGTTTAAAGCCTCAAATTCTTGCTAACTATCCTTTTCCTAATTCTCATTTTCTTTTCCAAGCAAAACGAAAATACTTGGGCACAATTAAAGTTGGTCAACATTAAAAGACGTTAAAAAGGAAGGATAGTTAGAGAACATTCATGACATACAAATAAAACTAAAAACACGAAACCCAATCACATAGCCCATGCATTTTTTGTTCGATAACCCTAGCTAAGATACTTAGCTACTCATAATAATAAATGCAAACACTTTGAATATAATAAATACCATTGAAACTTACAATATTGTTGATGAACAAGTCAAAAGAAGGAATATTCTTGTATTAAAAGCTTCAACAACCCAAAATGTATTCTCTTCAATGTCAGGAACAAAAACTGAATGAAAGTGTGGCTTTACAAAATCCTAGGAGAGTATTTATAACATTCCAAAAAGGTTTGGTCAAATCAAAAGTGCTTATAAGTTCTGGAAAACCATAGGTTAGGGTGTGAGTCATACTGTGTGACCAACTTCTGGCTTTTGGCCTATAATCACTTTTGATGTTTGTCAAACATGTAGATAAGGTAAAAAGTGCTTATAAGCTAGTTTGACTAACTTACAAGCTTAGCCAAACAATCTTGGTATGAATCCTTAAAAAATAGAAAGTTTTGCCAATAATTGAAATACTAGTGTCAGATGTGTACTATATACAAAACGCACACTGGTGTCCATGCAACAATATATGCATGTGAATTAGGAGTGTGAAATAAAACATTTTAAAGTTCGCAGCTGCAGCAGAACAGATCCTGTTTTACAACATTTTTTGTAGATTGCCAGATAGTAATCAGTTGTACTCCTGACATCTAATGAAAAATTATCACAATCAATTGCAAGTCTCCAACCACTCTGTGGCCTGGGTTCGTAGAAAGGATAAACAGAAATGAAACATTTCTGATTTTTTTACGTCTTTATCATACACAAAGACATGTTGGAAGTGCGTCTAAAATTATCATCTAGTTCGTATCAACAATGCTGTTATTTGGTTTGAGTACATTGACTCTAAGTCTGCTATATCTGCGTCATATTTCAAATAAAATATAATGGGTTAATGACCTAATTCTGTGGAGGCGAGTCTAATTTATTTTACATACCCAGATAATCTTCAACTTTTTGGTATGCAGGACTACTTTCAGTAGATTCTGAAGATGCCTTCGATTCATCTTCTATCATCCTATCCTATCCGTAAGTTGACAAAGTATATCCCCTCCCCTTTCATTAGCTATATTGTTGCAAAAGATGCTCTAGTATCTAGAACTTCCTTTTTATGTAATCATTCATGAGTTGTTGACCAGGTGGACAATCAACACTAAATATTATAATGCTGATGTTTCTGTTTGGATGGCCCATCTTCATGAGGACTTCTCCGTTGGAGCTTTGCCAGCATACGATCAGCTTGTTGCATTGGTGATGGTCTTCGACGTTAATGATGTAAGCCTGATCTTTTTTTCCCTATTCGTTTCATTTCCTACTTTACAAAAGCTTTTGTGATCCACGAGATTATAGACTCATAAGTCTGACCTTTTTTTCCCTATTTCTTTCATTTCCTACTTTACTCCAGAAATCTGATGACTTCTCTTCTGCCACCATCTGCAGGTCTCATCTTTTGTTGCGCTGAAAGATTTAGTCTCCCGCACCGACATCCTTAAGTTTGAGATTTTGTTATGCATTGGCAACAAAGTGGACCTTCTTCCTGGTCATTCAGCTCATGTGGAATACAGACGGCGCCTGTTGAAAAGTGCAGACTCCTCTGGTATCCCTTGTACAGAATTGGATTCTGGAATTTCTGAAACAGAAGGAAGCAGCTTATTAGGAGATGAGGATTCATCATTGGATATTAAGAGGTCCTACTTGAATTGGTGCTTCGAGCACAGCATAGAATATGTTGAAGCCTGTGCATCAAATGCTGATTTTGACAAATGTACGTTTTTGACTTTTTGTCATTACGTTTCTATCCTTCTTTGTCACAACTTTACTGAATCCCCTGTTTTTCGATCTTCTCTTTTGTTAATTAGATGAGAAAATTCTTTGCGGCATGACTTACATACAGGAGAAAAAGAGTGAAAGGAAGAGAATTGAGGTGGTTAAGGTCATCTATTCCGCTTTTGGTCATATAATTGCTAAGGGGAGTTTCTGAAGGTTCCCATTATAGAATTTTATTTATGGGAAAAGAGTCAAATTTGCCCAAGAAGGATCAATTTTACCCTCCGTTATACTATCGGTGCAAAAATACCCCCGGTGTTACCTATATGGTTCAAATATACCCCTCCTCCGTTAGGGCTGTCCAAGGTGGACAGCCAATCACACATGACACTGACATTTTGATGAGGTGGAAGCCACATGACATGCCACCTCAACGCCCCAACCCATTTTACACCCCCCCTCCACTTATTCTTTTCATGTTTAAAAACAAACCATTCAAGCAAATTAATGTTAAATCTGTATGTAGAAAGATACTTACTGGAATGTGTCCCTTGGTATGCTTTTGTATTAATGTTCATATTGGCAATCTACGGTATAGGCAAATGGGAATAAATCTGAAATGTAATTGAATTATGCCTCAATAGTTCACTCATGGCCCTAAATGGCGACATTATCACAAATGAAAAATCCGTGATACAACACATTTTGTTATATTAGTTGCTGCAAAGTTTAGGGACATTATGCTACGACTAATTATAGTTCATAGCTTTGACTACGCTTTTATTGTATTCATGAGCTGGTTCTAGTTTGTCTTTTTAATGATGCTTAGCCGAAACAGGTGTGTTCTTCCCACCTTTTTTAACTTTTATTTTTTTGGAATTTAGTATTAAGTATGTTTTTATGACAGGTCTATCTGTGGATGGTGATTCTCAGGGCGTTGAACGGCTCTTTGGGGCACTTTCAGCTTATATGTGGCCTGGAATGATCTTGAAGTCTGGCGATAAGATTACTGAACCTTCATTACCTGACCAACAAGGTTTTACAATTTCTTGTCAATGAAGCAATATTTCCTTTATTCTTTTTGAGGGTCTATTCAAATGACATAACGTTTTTATGCATACCTTTCAGAGTTGTCAGATGAAGACGAATCAGATTATGAACTTGAATATGAAATCTTATCTGCTGGCTCAGCTGATCCCTGGGATGACACCGATATAGGATGGGTATCTGCGGATGCTCCCAAGGGATCAGTTCCCAATGGAAAGAGGGAAATCGAGTTAATTAGAGATGAAATGCAACCCTCATCATCTACGTCTCAATTGGAAGGACAAAGTGACAGAAAAGAAATCCCTAGAGTAGATGCAGCTGATGGTGATTCTGAGGATGATAAAGGAACAACATATAGTTTTGAGAATTTGGAACAGTTGATGTCTGAGATTGGGAATGTCCGAGACAGCTTAAGGTTAATGCCAGATTTCCAGAGGAGGGAAATGGCTGCAAATTTGGCAATGAAAATGGCTGCCATGTTTGGTGATAGCAGTGGAGATGGAGGAGGATTTGAATGATAAGCGAAGCCCTATAAAGTTCACCGATCACGAATGGCTCAGTTTTCACTTCTTGCAGATCTGTTCATAAACTAAAGTTATCTGATAAGCGCGTTGTGCATTCATGTCAAGTGAGATCGACGAGTTGTTATTAAAGATATCTGCTATATAATTCACGGCTTTGATTTTGTTCAGGCTTACAGTAGTTTTTTAGATCTCCCAGAAACGATTTGTGTATTATTAGCAAGAGTAATATATAATGTTATGAGATCAGCTGTGGCTATATTTATTGAACTTCTGGTTATGTTATGAAAATCAGCTGTCTTCTCTTGTTGAGACACACCCAGCCCAAGAGGAAATGGAGTGGTTTAGTGTTAATGAGAAGCGCTGTTTCCATTTGCCTTAAATCCTGCTGGTACATTTATGTCCGCTATATTTTTGACCTCATGTAGATGGCACATTTGAAGAATAATCCTTGCAGAAAGGTTTGGCCTTGAGGGACATGATATCCTGAGGCGCAAATCGATGGAGTAAGAACCAGGTACCTCGCCTTCTTTTCTCGATTCTGAAAGAAAAAGCTTAGACTCACCCAGTGTTTATACCAACTCACTAAGTACACGATGTGTTTTTACATGCATTGTTGTCAATTGTAGTTAGTTAAACAGATTCTTCCCTCAATTTTATCGTCTAGTCAGGCAAACAAGTGTAGTTTGTGTAAAAACAGAGTGTAGGTAAGTTTTTTCCCTGGTTTCTAGTGTAGTCTAGAGGCAAAACAAAAACCACGGTTATAAATGGGGTATGTGTCACTCATTTCTATCTTGTACGTAGCGATAGATACGTATTTTCCACAGCAGTTTTCTGGTTTGGAAGCTGTCAAACTGCCACTAGTGGAAGTTAATAGTATGGAGCAAACAGTGGGATAAAGGTTTAAAAGTGATGAAAAAGCCATGAAAAGAAGCTTAGTGCAGGTCTTATTCACCCAGATATAGGTTGAACTGATATATATCTTCTGCACTTTTTCTTTCTCATCTCCTAACACACGGAATGCCTTCTTCTTGTTCTAGTGGTTACTTTGCATTAGGGGTGTCAAATGAGCGGGTAAAGCTGAATTTGCGCAGGTCAAAATGACTTGAGTTAATAAATGGGTGGGTCATATTTGGGCTGAAATGGGCAATGATAGGTCTATGTTAGCCCAAATTGACTCATGAAAAATCTTATCAAAAGAAATTAAAAAAAATTGTTTTTGTTTGCTATGTTATTTATGGTCATAATAAAGATGAGATAGTATTATTAGGTATTTAAACTAATTAGAAGAAAATCAATAAAAAAACTAAAACTTAGTAAGAATCGGACAAATTGGATTATACCCAATATTCAACCCAAATATGACCTGCTCATTTATAAACTTTATCATTTTGAGCGGGTCAATGACCTGCCGAAACTTGAGGGTTGAGCATATTGTGTTTTATAGGCTAATTTTGCCATTCCTACTTTTCGTGAAATAATTGGCCTTCCAGTCTGAAGTTATTGGGAACTTTGCTTGATTTCTTACCACTCACCTAAGCAAGTTGATGAAATTGACAACTGATATCAATAGATCACGTTTATAGTAGCCTTTTAAGCCTATTAGTGCGTTATATAACACATGATAATTGATTAGGTGGGCTTTTACTCTATCTATATATATCCTTTTGGTTCATTGCTTTTTAGGAGAAGTGGGATCGGACTCCTGTAGTTCCCTGTGTGGAAGCAGGGGCGGAACTAGTGTGTAGGGCTAATATGTTCGGTCGAATCTAGTAATTTTTGTTTAAATTTTATATTTGTTTTAAGAAATTTATTAAATATATACATATTACTAATTTAGAACCCAGTAACTTGAAAAGAACTAAAATTTGAACCCATAAACTTTAGATTCTGCCTTTGCGTATGTGTAGAAGCATCCTAAGCTTTGGGTGATCAATAACTCTCTCAATTAGCACGGATTTTGATTAAGTGATAACAGCACAATGCGTAATATCTTCCGCTATTTCTTTTCCCGACCTGTTTTGCATTGTGTTGTTTTTCTTTGAGTCGAGGTCTATCGAAAACAATCTATCTACCTTTCACGGTAGGCGTAAGATCTGCGTACACCCTATCCTCTTCAGAACCCACTTGTAAGATTATACTATGTATATTATTATTATAAAGCAATGCGTAATATTTTGAGTTAAGAACACATTATAGATTCGAATCCTATCGCAAAAAAATCATGGTATTTAAATGAAGAAGGTAAAAGGGTGAACTCATTATCCACAAAATTTTATACCGCTCACCACAAGTCTTTGAGAAAAGAGTAGTTCTCAATTTACTTGCATTACGTACTTGTTAGATCGATTAGTCATTCAACCACACTTCCACTTGCAAAGATTATGGAAGTTCATAGCACTACTTCCTAGTTCCTAGCTTCAACAATCTTCTAATAGCCCAATAGTTTGCATCTCAAGTTTGACACAAACTATCAAAAGCATTCATAATTTTCCATTTTCTTATTAATACAATTAAACGGAGTGTAAGAAAAAACTAAGTGTGAATTTAGTAGTATTCAAATCATAGAGGCTTCCCAATTAAAATCCTCCATGCTTCTACTTTTATCAAAAAATCAATAACATATCAAAGTAGGTGGAGGTTGGGATGAATCTGATTGTCTTTGCTTAGATACTATATATACTAAAATTCGCCGGAAATTGCACGAACCTCACCACATTTCCGGCACGAAGCACGCGCAACTACGAGTATCTGACGGCATGAAGGACACATCGAAAGAAAAAAATGCATCAAATGAGATCGTTGCGGTAAATAACTTAGCTTTCAATCAAATATACTTAAAAGTCTTTTTGTAGCATGATGTCAAAAATATATACATATAAAATTTGGTGTTAGACGAAAAACCTAATATTCAACCAAATGTACAAAGCTTTTTTGTAGCATGATGTAAAATATTTAGTGTTGCGAACGTGTCTCACAAAAAAACATGATAAATGTGCCCTTGCCTATAGCAAATAGTTACTTGTACTAGCACAAGAGTGAGATTCCACCTGCGTTAGAATCGAACCACCACCGGCGGCGGATTCACCGGAAATTTCAGGAACCTCGCCGCACTTCAGGCACCGAGCACGAGCAACGACGAGAATCTGACGGCAGGAAGGACACGACGAGTTCGAAACAAGCCACGTGTCAACACACTGTAGGTGGAACCTGTGACCGCAATTCGGTAAAATTCGGATTTCATCTCCCTCTACGTACTCCACCAAACAAATCGCACACTCCGCTGTGCACGGCGGCGCACCGGTCGCAGTCGATGGATCATACTTGAATTTCGGCAACGACTTTAAAAACTTCTTCTTCAATCCTCTATTCTGCACCGGCGGCGAATTTTCCGGCGTATCTCGCCGGAGCCAAGTGCACCGCGCTACTACGATAAGACCGGAGACACAAATTACTGCACAGAGCAGCGCGGCGAGTATCACGACGAAGTCGGATTCTGCTACCGTGGATGACGGTGGCGGAGGTAACTCGGCCGCACCGGATTTTATCTCCGGCGGTGAAGTGGAGGAAGCGTTGGTGGTTAATAGAAATCTATAGGGACGAGTCATAATTTAGTGACAGATGTTAATAATTGAGTGGTTAGGGTTGAAATGTCGTTATAGACAGTATAGCTAAATGTAAATGTAAGTGGAACAAGCTATATATATGGATAAGTGTGAAGATGGAGTTGTTGGACTGTTAAAGGATAGGTGCTTTAAAGGTGAAAGAATTAAAAGTTGGTTAATGCGTTATGTATTATCCAAAATCATATAATAATATGAAGAGAGATAGCTCAATAATAGCTTGTGTACACATAAAATTGATTGTTCCAGACGTGAATAATGTAAAATAGGAGCCAAGTACGGAGTAATAAAAAGACAGTCCAATGTATTAAGTTTCTATTATATCTGGAAAAAAAATGAATTATAAAAGTGTTTCATTCTGTATTTTTGTAAAAAATTGTTTTTACTATTCAAATACGTCATATTCCATATGAGTGAGCCAAGTACGAAATAAGATAAGAAAAATATATGAACGAGTCTAACTTTAATATCGAAAGTGAACAATAGGCCAAACTTAATGTTGAAAACTAGTTCATGAGTTAAATATTATCAAATATAATGTGAGGAGATAACACATTCATTTTCTGAATTAATGTGAGACATTTGGACTTGAGGGTAGTTGACTTGATGAGCTTTCTGTCTTTTATAATTGAGATGGAAGGTTCAAACCTCATCACTAACGTAGCATTTACTTCCCTTTATTTATTTTGAGTTTACTATAACATTTTGTTTTATAGAATATAAAGGTATTAAATTACGAAAAGTAAATTTGATAAGAAAATGTTATTCAATATTTGCAATTTAAATAATTAAGTAAATTTGAAGTATTTTTGTTTAATTATTCATCATTTAGAATTGCTTGACTAATTCGAATTATGGGGTAGAAAGCCCACTATGAAAGATTTTTGTGCTCCTTTTAAATGAAATTTTATTTTCAAATTTTGAACTTAAGATATCTGACTAAATGTCGAGAAACATTTATCATTTCGATCAGAGGTAGAATCGAGATTTGAAGTTTAATTATGAGTTCGGAAATTTTAGTCTTTTAAAATGACTAAATTTAAAATTAATAAATTCTTGTTCGTGTTAATTGATTCTCATCATATGTATAGTCAAACATGGAGGCAGGTGTTGTCACCAACAAAACCAAACTAAAATAAGAGGTTTAGGAAGAGGCATATATAAAATATTGGCTCTGTCGCATATGTAGTGTGAAAAGTTAAGTCATTAAAAATAAAAAGTAGCTCTTGAGATAAGAGAAAGGAGCAACATTATAGATTATCCAATTAGGATGTGTCAATTCAATTCTATTTTCCAACTCGAATGTATTCATTATAAAGTTCAAACGAAAAATGGTCAAAAATATTTTGAACGTATCGGAAATAGTTTAAATTTTGTCTTCATTTCACATTACTAGATCTTGATTGGTCTTAACCTTAATTTTCAGGTTAAGGATACCATCCTTCCACTTATTCTACCATAATCGCTCTTCACGATTAAAGATGTCCTTCCTTTTAATCCTTTTAATAAAATTTTGAGATAATATATGTGACACTTTAATTAAATATATGGTACTGATCTATTGGTCTATGTGGATATTAGACTCAATCCATAAATAACACGATTCATCCAAACTTATTTGTTCGAAATTGTCAGGACATAATCTCGAAGAATCCACCATTTATTAAAGGATGCAGAAGCTAAACTGAACCTAGATCTAGAATTAATTGGAGCTTGTTTGCGCCAATTTTGAATAAAAAATCACAGCTTGAAATGAAGAAGACATTATCTTTTGAATCCATTCAGTCGCAAAGAGTTAATAATTAAAGAAATTAGGTACGAACAAATGGTTTCCACTTATTTTGGGTTAACTCAGATGAGTCCGTTTATTTATGCGTGGGTCACGTGGATCAGTAGTTCAGTGCTGCCTATTTAATTGAAGCCCCTGACGTTTCATAATTTATATTAAAAGGAGGGATATTTTTAGCTCTATATTTTAACACTAATGACAATTGAAATCCAATGGGATAGAAGGAAGAACATTTTTAACTCGAAAATTTATATTAAGAATAAACAGATAAAAAACATAAAATTTTAAGCCATTTTCAAAAAATTAGTTGCATTTTGAGCCTTTTATGAAGTTCATATTACAAAGCCGATATGATTTGTTTTTGAAAATAAAACAAAAAAGAAGGATTGGTTGATTTCAATTTGTGTGACAAGAGTCAATTCATGAGCTACTCCCTCCGTCTCATGTTACTTGACCATTTTTCTTTTTACCTCTTAAGAAATTATAAATAAAAAATATATTTTTACGATACTACTTTTATCTCACTTCAATTAATTACACTATAATCAATATTAATTATTTTAAAAAATAATTAATGTTAAAAATAAAATAAGAAAAACTTAATTAATTTTATCTTTTTTTGAAAAAGTGACCAACTAATTTAGGAAGAATATTTTTAATAATATGACCAATTAATATGGAACGGAGGGAGTACTATTAAATCTTACCACATGGATGCAACTGACAGTCAATTTGCGTGACCCAATAATTAACAATAATAGTTATTTTATATGTCATACAAATAACATACATAATTTATGTGAGTCTCTCTTTGTTAGTTGACAAGTGGACTAATAGGCCCGTTTGCTTGCTTTCAAAACATAATCGGAAAAAATCATTTTAGTTATCTTTTTCCTAATTAAGATAATTACAAAAATAATATTATATTTAATGTAATTTTATAGGTGGAGTCTAGGAAGAGTATGACGTATTCTTATACGTACCTTGTAGAGATAGAAATGTTGTTTCCAGTAGACTCTCAACCCAAATAAAACATTTCAAAGCAGTATGAAAAAATGAATACAACAATAAAAACAGTAACAACAAAATAATGCGATATTACATAGCATTCGGAGAAATGAACAGTAACATCAATTATTAATGCTTCTTAATTAAGATAATTAAAGAACAAAACAAAAAAACAGAGTGAAACTTCTGCCAAGAGAGGAATCGGGAAAAGTTGAGAGAATAAGAATTTGCTGATATATTTTCTTACCATCTTTTCACTCTCTTTTTTTTTTATCTAAATATTTTATTAAATATATTAATTGAGAAGCCTTGAACTTCAAAATTGCCTTTTTAGATTTTGTATTAAAGCAAAAAGCAGGACCAATGGATCCACTTGTCCAGACTCCCTCCGTCTAAATTTATGTGGCATTATTTGACTCAATACGGAGTTTACGAAATAAATGATGATTTTATTATGTTTACCAAAGTATCCTTACTTTATGCCTACTTTTATTGATTTTTCTTCACAATAAGTACATATTCAAAATTAAGTGGAACCCAACAAGGGTAAAATAGTGATGGTATCATTAAATAATTGTCAAATTAGAAAAGATGACATTCTTTCTAGGACAGACTAAAAAGAAAGTGTTGCCACATAAATTTGGGCATAAAAAGTAACTAGTAACAAGAGAGATTCAACATAAATTATGTCGGTTATATGATATAACAAAATTACTTGCTGATATTTACGTTAAATTAAATAAATTAAATTTAGCAATAAAAATAGAAAAACATATTACATCAAGTGTGAATAAGTATATACAAGGGTAGAGCTATAAATCTGGATACGAATTTGACCCAACATAGAAACTTTTGCTCAAATAATATGTTTATTTTAATTTTTCTTATTTAAATATATATAAATATTAAATTTAGAATTAAATATTACTATTTAAATTTTAAGATTATCATCTAAAATTGAGAACTCGAAAAGTTAACACATTGGCTCCACCTAAATACATAAAAATAAATTTTCTCATGATTTAACGTTAGAATAGACGATAAAATAGGATTATTTTAGTGATAAAAGATACTATATGCGTGTGTACATATATCTGGAATCGAAAAGGCAATCTGTTAGGCAGTCTTTTTATCAATAGCCTATATTAGTTATGAATTTGATAAAATTAATAAATTTAGCTTAAAGTTTGTACTTTGCGTGTAAATATTATTTAATATATTCAAATAATTTATCCTAAATTTAATAAGTAAAATAAATTGTACTTTAATTAAAACGCATAAACTAAAAATTTTAACTCTACTTCTCAACTATAATCCTTACCCTTTAACCTCTCATCATCATATCTTATCTTTGCCTGAAAGGGGAAAAAAGTTGATATATCGTATCGTATCGTATCATATCATATCATATAATAGAACAAAATAAAGTGCAAATTTTGGCTTAGATTTTCCCTTTTAAAAATGGGAATTGACACATCCGATTGCTTTGATTTTCATTGCTCTTAAATGGACTATTAAACCATATATTCAACATGTGACAATTTCTTGAGATCTTAGCCGCCTATTAGTTGTCGTTTCTAATCGTTATTGGTGTATATTCAGTATATAAGAAGTACATCATAAATCTATAACTTGCATAAATATATATATATATATATATATATACACACACACACTGAATTAACATTAATTATATAATAATTATACTGACTGAAATTTATAAAATATAAAGATTACGATATTTTTTGTTGTCAAGCATTCTCAATAAGAGAGCTCATGTCTAATCAATAGGAATTGAAATAGTTTCGGCAACGGATAGTAAAATTTTGGTGATCTTCTTTATCTAATGAATGTGGAGTATGCTTTAAAATTGGTCGCCCTGTACTCAACTCCTGAGTATATGTGTTGGCATTAGCAAGAATGACAAGTGTAGGTTTTGATAGTTGACAAAGTAAATGAACAAAGCGAATGAACCAGGTATGTGGACTTGATCCATCCAACGGACAGATGCAATACAAAATTGAATGAGTCAGACACATAGCAGAGAATGAACTAGGTCTACGAAATGTTCCACGGCATATACAGATGCGAGATAGAGTTGAATGTAACAGATGCTTGAACTGGTCCAATAACATGTTCCTGCTCATAGCCCTACAGCGAGTAGAATTTGTATTTTATGGTGACTTGACGTACAAGGCTACAAAATTTCTTGCCATACTTATCAAGATACTTCAGACTCCTACAAGAAAACTGAAGCCGCGTTGAAGAGCAAGAATTTCAAAGTCAACTCAAACCTTAACTCTCACATTAGTCCTTACCACGTAGGGATTGAGTTCAGCCGACTTGGTGCAACCTAAAGCTATAAATATTCAAGTCCAGCCATCAAGAAGTTTGCGCACTCACAAGGAGATAAAATGAGAATATTGAGCAAATGTCGAACATATTTGAGAGACTTTTGATTTCAGAAGTGAGACCTAGTACAATGAGAGAGATTGAAGAATTTATTTCACAAATTTTATGTTTTACAGTTCTTGAGTCCAGATTCGTGTATTAGGATTGTATCGAGTTGTGTCCGCTTGGGCAGCTCAATTGGTTTCAAGGGGGATATTTGGAGCAAAGACCAAGGATCGAATCCCGTCAGCGGCAGTGTGGGGGTTTCTTCTTGAAATAAAGGAGGGCCCCTTGTGCGCAGCGTGGTAGTGGTCTAACCTTTGAAATCAATTGAGTCACCATGATTTACCTCCTTCACAGACCTGTCGGACCGGGGTGTGGGGGCTCCTGGGGTGGGAGATTCCACCTTTTGGTGCAAGGATTGTATCGAGTTGTACCTTATCAACTTTCATAGAAGCATTATTCTTAGGTATAAAAGTTAGTCAAATTTAATTTCAAATTGGGATAGCTTGGAGTGATCTCAATAGTGTAGGGAGATTGTTAAGATAGGAATTAGAGTTTAGTTTCTATGTTACAGAGTTTGTAACTTGAATTTGCAAAGGCTCACATTGTAGTGGAGTTTGAGATAAATCCTACACATGTGTAGGTCATGATTTTTTTTGCCCTTTGTGAGTTGGGATGTTTCCAAGTAAAGATATTGTGCCGTTGCTTCTCTATTTTTTATTATTCTGCAAACGCGAGTATACAACACGTAGAGTAACTCGGTCTATCTTAATTGGGCTTGTTTTCACTCTATTATTTTATTTTTGTTTTACTCAATTGTAGTGCACATTTTTTTTAATTAGTATACCCCTTCTACTGTACTTTATGTGAATTTATTTAATTGGTATGAAATTAAGGAATTTTTTGTATCTAAGTCAAATATATGCAAAGTATCAGTCTTCAATACATAATATGATATATATGTATTTGAAAAATCACTAAAATTTTAATACATATTAAATTCTGAACACATAATTTCAAAAGAAAAATGGTTCAATACTAAACAATGGTGGATCCAATACTTCGGCGGTGGATTCTTCAAAATTTAGTATTTTTGAGGCATAGTATATATTTTTATGTGATAATCCACAGAAATTTCAACACATATTAGTCCGAATTCAAAATTTCAAAAGTACAATAAGACGTTCAGTGTTAAAAATCTTAAAAGGTTGAATTCGTCAATTACTATGATTTTGGATCCACCTTTAGTACTAAAATCTTAAAAATTAAATTCACAAGTTTAAATTTGAATTCACCTCTATACACCATAGTCAACATAAGGTGTTTGTCCTTGTACAATAGAACACCTCGATTACTAGGTTGCATGTAGAATTTCTACCTTCATTCACGGATTGTTGTATCAACAATTATGGAGATTGAAGCTTATAATACACTATAAATATGTTTTAAATAAATCTGATCGTATAAAAACAATTATACTAACAATATATAACTTAAATTCTTAGTTCTCTGCTTCTTCCTCTGTCTCACGAAAGGGAAAACGAAAGAAAGATAACGAGGCTTAGTGTGATCACAATCAAAGAGTCATACATACAAAGAAAAAGTCATATAAAAAAGAAAAGGTATACATCATCTTTTTTACTTTCTTTTGTTTGTACTTTCACAACTACATTTAGAATGCTCCTACATAAATTTACAATGGACAATCAAATGGCCATAAAGTATTATTTCGGTGGAAAAGGAAAATACTTCTTGACAATGGTTGAAATGTCGACGTGCATTTTATATCAAATTTATCTAATAATTTCCATTTTGGAGGCATAGACCCTTCTTCTTTGTTGCGATGAAAAGGCAATGTTAGAAAGGGCGAGAGAAGGAGAGCACATATAAGTGATACAACAGTCATAAGAAGAGGATGCGAAGCGAAAGATGAGTCTATTCCAAATTGATTGAAAAAATTGGGATAGGAAGCTTGATGATAGGTGATAAGGTGATGAAAAACGAAGTCAGGCTCGACTTAAGAAAAGGTTGGTTCTCAAACATAGTAGAATAAGTTTTTTCTCCTATATCAATACATATCTTTGCCTTTCTTCCGAAAACTTACGAGATTATATTTTTAAGGGAATCCGAGTCTTCAATAGAAAAAAGAAGATCGTATGCGAGTCAACCAGGAAAAAAGCTTAACACATCCCTTCTTAAAAAATATCTTTTTGGTACAACGGCAGAGTTATTAATTATAAATAGCTTGAATTATATATGTCAAAACCACCAAACTATAGAAGAAAGGAATTAAAAGAAGGAAAATATTAATTATTGAAATGCTTAACTTTTCTCCACGCATGCATGCATGCTTGAATAGTACACGTAACGATTGTTTGTGTTTGAAATGGATATATGAATAAGCATTTATAATTAAATATGCTAATCATTGAGGAAGAATCTTAAAATAAGGCAAGCAATAATAATACAGAGTGGTTGGAGAATATAACTATGCAATTATTACTAGTATTAAATATACAAGAAATTCACCTTTACGAGTGATAAGGATGCCAACTATTCTATCAATACACGTATATGAATGTTCTTAAGTTTAATATAGTAAGGGATCATTTGGTTCATATACTATTATACATAATTTATAAAGCGGTAACTGCTATATGGAAGTTAATAATACACTGCATAGCTAATCGGGGCGAAGTAGGTTGTGAACCTAATTACATATTATCGTATATTAATTTGAGATTATTATAAGAATTAATAAATTTCAAATCCTAAATTCACTTCGACGGTTACTATTGCCATTGGCTACCCCACAATGTATCAGGTAACTGATGCAAAAGTTAAAAAATCGAAGATAATGTATATCTTCCGCATTACTGCCTACCAAGAGCAAAACAAAGTAGCGGATCTCCTTGTCAAGGAAGGAGCTAGGATTTATTTTTTGATATAATTAGGTTTGGTTAGTTCCTCTGAAGTTTGCAAATGAAGCAATATCGGCAAATATTTTAGAAACTAATTTTGAATATCAAGTATTAGACTGTAAAAATACTCTAGTAGACAACATTGACGAACTACCACGGATATACCATATACATGATATTATACCCACTATTAATTCCTACTATACCCACAAATATTTTATTACCATCTTTTCAATTACACATACCAATTTGAATATACCATATACATAATATTATTGTTTTATATATTATATATATTATATACTAATTCCTACTGTTATACCTATAATTATTTTATTATATCTTTTCAATTACACTTACTAATTTTAATATACCATATACATTTTTAGTATTTTTGCCCTTAGAATCGGTGAATACATGATACATATACTTAGAAACAAAAAGAATTATGGAAAGTTTAAGTAAAAAAACACAAATATGAAATACTGAGGAGTAGTGCATGAGGATCAGAAAACTTTGAAGGGTACAAAAAAACAAAGTTTGAGAAATTGTATTTCTAGGAGTTTGAGAAGATGGATATGGAATTGAAGATTAGAGCACCTTTTGATTGATAAGGTAAGTAGTTTTAGGTGAGAGCATTAAATTTTATTGTGTATTTGAGATATAATTAAGGGATGTGAAAAGTTGTATATAATATAATTAAAAGTTAATAATTGAAATAAATTATATTTATGTAAATTTTTTTAAGTAGTTGTAATTTGAAAATTACACTTTTAGATCTTGTATTTGTGTGATTTTTCCAATTAAATTCATATAATTGGACGCAAGTTTAAGGTGCCTGCAACTCCCATTTCAATTTTAGTGTTTTAAATTAACTTTGCATGGGTATTAACAGTAGTGTAAAAATTTATAATTTTTAGCATTTGGTACGAGAATATAGGAACCCGATCCATATTCTATAATTCTATTCTTAGTTATTAAAATAGAGAATAAATGAATTCAGAAGACTAAAAACTATGTCGTGTGATATCTTATTAAAAAATATGTTTTTTTGGCTTTTCAACATAACTAATATCGGTATAATATAACCTACATTTCAATTTATAGTTTAGTTAAATGCATTCATGGATGATAAAACTATAAGGTAAATAACATGTATTTCTCATCTGTGTCACATCTAATTTGATACACTATCATATCGAGTATATGAGGAAACTGCATCTCTTTGAGGAATATTTGGAATGCAATGTCCACAAGAGGTATGCTGCAAGTTAAATAGTCATGACTATTGACTAATATGGATGGTTCTTTTATTCTTAATCAGAGGTCTCAGGTTCAAATCTCGGATATGATGTCTTTATTAGGGAGTGATTTACCCTAAAATGTGAGACTTTCCAACGCAAATTTGGATTTAGTCGAGCCCCAAGGCAAGTAACGGTACATCATGTAGAAAATAAAAACAAAAAACTATCCAATTGATTTTTTTTCTAAACAGACCATGGATACTTCACTTTTTTGGTCCAACCAAGCTAACCATAAATTATTCTAACGGATAACAGTAACATGAATCCCTAAAAAATGAATTTAATTGCACTTAACGCTCTAAATTTTTGGTGATTGAGTTTAATTTTCTTAAGAGAAACGGGGATATCTCAATCGGGGGAGAGACGACTGAGCCCCGAGATTGTGCATCGTGAACCACAGAAAAAAAGTTAATATTTATTTACCTCATCATATATTTAAGTTATACAAAAGGAGAATTGAAACCCATTGAGACTTGTTACAACATGCTTAGTTGTTCAATAAGGTTTCCAGCTCTGTTAATTTATGCATGCAAAACTGACAGCCAAACTATATGAAGAAAAAATCACAAGTATTTGGAGCCAAAAGGAAAAGAGGAAGCGAAAAATATGGGTGAACAAAAAGAGAAGTTGATTAAATCATTAAACATATATCTTAAACATTGAATTTTCTTTTAATCCCTTAATATTTCGGGTTAAGCAAATAATATTATCTTGACCTCTAGCATAAACTGTAAACGTGTAAATATAGGAAACAATATATTCCCTACCCATAATTAGAATATTTCCATATATTGTGTAAATATAATTATGGTAAGACTAGGATTCCTCTTTTGTATAGGCTTAGATTCCTATTGTATAAGGGATGAATATTGCACTCTATATATACCTTGATATTACTGAAAGACTCCTCAAGGGAGATTAATATCATCTAACATGGTATCAAGAGCCAAATAAACAAAACCCTAACAACCTTTCTCTTCCACAGCCGCCGGCTGCCTCTCCTACGCCGCGGCCCTCCCGGATTTTCTTCTTATTTTTCGGGTTTTGTTCTTCCTTTCTTCTCTTCTCTAAATGGCTATCCCTGATTCTTCCACACTTTCTGACGCCTCTACCTCCACAAATCCCACCACAAAGTCATCAACCCCCGTTTCATCCCGCCTCATCGCTTTCCAACATCAAGAACCATATTCCCATTATTCTTGATCAAGAAAACAACCAGTATTCTCCCTGGGTTGAACTTTTTCGCAATCATGCATGTCTCTATAACGTGCTTGACCATATTTATGACACTATTCCGCGCCCTACGGAGGTTGATGATTCTATCTGGCATCGTCTCGACGCCGGCGTCAAACAATGAATATATGGTAGTATCTCTCAGGATTTGCTCCTTACTATCATGAAATCTGACTCCACAGCCCTTGACTTGTGGAATCGTTTTGAGAAAATTTTTCAGGACAACAAACACACTTGTGTCGTGTATTTGGAAGAACAGTTCAACAAAACATGTCTTGAAAACTTCTCCAATCTCTCTGAGTACTGCAAGCAGCTTAAACTTCTAGCGGATTAACTCTCCAACATCGGCAATGCCAGTCACTGACGATAAAATGGTGCTACAAATGATTTCTGGCCTTACAAAGGGCGAATATGATACTTTGGCCACCATTATTCAACAGGCAGATCCGCTACCGAGTTTTAACAAAGCTCGCTCATAATTATTGCTCAAAGAAACCTGTCGTACTAAGCATGATGAGCACGCCCAGCAGGTGTTAGCTGTCGACACGCAACCCCAAGATCAGACGCCACCAGACAACTTCCAACAACGGCAGGGCCGCGACGGCAAGGGTGGAAAAGGCCGCCGCGGTAGAGGAGATCGTGGTCGTGACAATGGTCGCAGTCAACAGAACCAACAGCAGCAACAGCAACAGAGATCGCAGAACAACTGGGTCGCGGCTCCTCAGCAGTTCGTCTACAGTGCCGCGACGCCCCAGTACAGAGTCGCGGCTCCCCAGTTCAGAGCTGTGGCACCAAGTCCATTCCAGTACCAGCAGCCATACAATCCGTATTCTTACCCCGGTTTGTTAGGCCCCGCTCTAGCCCCACAGCAGGCCCACTTCATGTAAGGTCAAATCCCGCAGCCCTCCTCTGGCATAACACCCACTGAGTTGGGTCAGGTATTCAGCACCCTTTCTATGAAACAGCCTGACAATACTTGGTACATGGACCCAGGCGCCACATCTCACGTCACCCAGTCTGCAGGTACTATTCCTAAACTGTTTCGATTAAAGCATCCTCAATATGTTACAGTTGGTAGTGGACAACGCATTCCAGTTAAGGGTTATGGTACCTCATACACACAACCTCCTCATCCACCATTCTCCCTCAAAAACACCCTATATGCCCCACACATGATTAAGAACCTCATATTTGTCCGCCAATTTACTCGTAATAATTTTGTCTCCGTGGATTTTGATCCTTTTGGTTTTACTGTGAAGGATCTTCATACGGGGACACCTCTTACGAGATGCAATAGCACGGGGGATCTCTATCCATTCACTTCCACCTCCGCTGCCAGATCTTGCTCTCCCGTCACTCTAGCGGTTATTTCTTCTTCAACTTGGCATAATAGGCTTGGTCATCCAGGAGCCCCCGTTTTTCATTTTCTTAGAGGCAACAATTTCATTGCTTGTAATGGGAAACTTGCCCAAAATTGTGTTTCTTGCTCTTTAGGTAAACATATTCGTCTTCCGTTTAAATCATCTACTAGTGTTACATTTGCTCCTTTTGATATCATACATGCCGATTTATGGACATCTCCTATCTCTTGTTCTCTAGGTCATAAATACTATCTTGTGTTGCTTGATGATTTTTCACACTACGTTTGGTTATACCCTCTTAAATTTAAATCGGAAGTGTTTGTCAAATTTCTTGAGTTTCGCAAGTTCATTCAAACACAATTTGGAAAAGGCATAAAATCATTTTAGTGCGATAATGGTCGTGAATTCAATAACTCTATGTTTCACCGCTTTTGTACCAATAATGGCATGGTCTTTCGCTTCTCCTGTCCTCACGCCTCACCACAAAACGGTAAAGCTGAAAGAATCATCCGCACCATTAACAATATGATTCACACCCTATTGATTCATGCCTCCCTCCCTCCACCCTTCTGGGTCTATGCTGCTAAAATGTCAGAATACACTCTAAATATTCTCCCTACTAGCACTCTTCACAATATGACCTCTACCGAAATCCTCTACCATAGAATCCCCTCTTATGATCATCTACGGATTTTTGGTTGTCTGTGCTATCCCAACCTTAGCTCCACCGCCCCTCACAAGCTCGCTCCTAGGTCCACTACATGTGTCTTTCTAGGATTCCCGCCGAACCATAGGGGCTATCTATGCTATGACTTGTGGACTCGTCAGATCCACATATCTCGTCACGTCACATTCGACGAGACCACATTCCCGTTTTCGAGTCTTCCAAAATTCCGAAAATAGGACTACTCATTTCTTGACGAGTCTGCCATCTCTCCCCTCATAATCGAACAACTCACATCCTCTGTTGCATCGTCAGAGCCACCGCCTCGTGGGGAGGCGCCGCGGCGCCTGATTTCCAGAGAGCAATCTTTTGAAACACCGTCGACAGCGTCGCGGCCCTGTGCTGAGACGCCGCTGCGCCCAAACTTCAGAGAAGCCTGTCAACCTTCTAGCGCCACGACTCTCGATCCAGGAGCAGCGGCGCCTCCAACGGCTTCGCCCCCACCTTCTCTTTATCCGACTTTACCCCCCGTCTCAGACACCATTCCGCCACCCACTGTCCATACCCATCCAATGGAAACTCGTTCAAAGCATGGAATCTTCAAACCCAAAGTCCATTTTAACTTGTCTGCCCAAACCATCTCTCTACTTCCAAATAACCTAAAATTGGCCAAACAAGGCGGCTATGTATGAGGAATTCAATGCTTTAACTAAACAGCACACGTGGGATCTAGTACCTAAACCTAAGGTGGTAAATGTCATTCGTTGTATGTGGCTATTTCGTCACAAGTTCAGAGAAAATGGGGATCTTGAAAGGTATAAGGCCCGTCTTGTGGTTAATGGCACAAATTAGCAGGAGGGCATTGATTGTGGTGAGACCTTCAGCCCGGTTGTCAAACCAGCTACCATCCGCACAGTTTTGAGCATAGCCATGGGCAAACATTTGCCGATCCATCAGCTTGACGTGAAGAATGCATTCTTACATGGGGATCTGCGAGAGACAGTCTACATGCATCAGCCACCAGGGTTCACCCATCCAGCAGTTCCTCACTATGTGTGTCGTCTCCGTAAGTCACTATATGGCTTGAAGCAGGCCCCCCGTGCGTGGTATGATCGCTTTGACAGGTATATATTGCTGATTGGGTTTGTATGCAGCAAGAGTGATACATCACTTTTCATTTTTCATCGAGGTAGTAGCACTGTTTACTTATTACTTTACGTGAATGATATTGTTCTTACTGCCTCCTCCGACGGATTGAAAAATGAGATTATTGTCTTGCTCAAGTCTGAATTTGCAATGACTGATTTGGGAAAGCTGAGTTACTTTTTGGGGATATCAGTGACCAGGTCTGCCAATCATATGTTCTTGTGTCAGCATAAGTATGCAGAAGAGATTGTGTATAGGGCTAAGATGACGAACTGCAAAGAGGTGCCTACTCCAGTTGATTCCAAATCTAAGCTCAGTGCTATGGATGGTGCTCCAGTCTCTGATCCTACTCTGTATAGGAGCCTTGCATGTGCACTTCAGTATCTCACATTCACCAGGCCAGACATATCTTATGTTGTTCAGCAGTTATGCTTATGCATGCATGCCCCTAGGGAGTCTCATTTCACTGCTCTTAAGCGTATCATTCGATACATTAAGGGCACTCTTGATTATGGTTTGCACCTATACCCCTCTGCACCAGACATGTTGCTTTCATATATGGATGCAGATTGGGCAGGGTGTCTGGACACGCGACGCTCCACCTCCGGCTTTTGTGTTTTCTTAGGGAATAATCTGATTTCTTGGTCTGTCAAGCGACATGCTACCCTATCTCGCTCCAGTGCCGAGGCTGAGTACAGAGGCGTTGCAAATGTAGTAGCTGGGATTTGTTGGCTCAGAAATTTATTGTTAGAACTTCAGTATCCTTTGCGTCAGGCATCTATTGTGTATTGTGATAACATCTCTGCCATCTATCTTTCTCATAATCCGGTTCAACATCAGCGAACCAAGCATATTGAGATAGACCTACACTTCGTTCGTGAGAAAGTTGCGTTAGGCCATGTCAGAGTGTTACATGTTCTATCATCCTATCAGTATGCAGACATATTTACCAAAGGACTTCCCAGACAGTTATTTCTTGACTTCAGATCCAGTCTCAGCGTCCGACCTCCTCCCGCTCCGACTGAGGGGGTGTGTAAACGTGTAAATATAGGAAATAATATATTCTCTACCCATAATTAGAATATTTCCATATATTGTGTAAATATAATTATGATAAGACTAGGATTCCTCTTTTGTATAGGCTTAGGATTTCTATTGTATAAGGGATGAATATTGTACTCTATGTATACCTTGATATTAATGAAAGACTTCTCAAGGGAGATTAATATCATCTAACATAAACCATTAAGCAATAACAACAACATCCCAAAAAAGGAAAAACTTGTTTACATCTTGTAATTCATAGTTTAATAAATGAGTTTACAAATATTACAACAGGTCTAACAAACTCAAAGTTGTTGCAGTAAAATGAAAAAAATCATAATTCTTAGCTTTTAATGTATCCTTTCGAATTGGATGCCATTCAGTGAAAGACTCTTCACAAGTGACTGAACAAGTTATGGCACCACTTATGTTACCCTTTGCTGTATCGAAATTCATTTCCATCTAAATATTTAATCGAATCTGTAATTGAAAACACAACTATATCATAATTCTCTTGACAAATGTGAATGCATTGCTTGAGTATAGGCTCCATTGGTTGCTTCATTAAAATTAGAGTTTGATTATAAATGTCATTAGCCTTGGCTAAAGACAATTGAAACATGATACGTGTCAAACCTTTTTAATTAGCATAAAAATTTCTAGGGTCCTCTCTAAGAGAACTGACACATAGTTTGTAGTCTATAAACTTTTTACAAACATTGTCAATTAAATCTACATATGAGTGAGCCACAAAAGAGAGGGAAACAAATAAAATCACTATTAATATTTTCATGAGGTTCACCTTTTTTATATTTTGTGTGTGATGAATAGTTCTTACATAATGAAGTATTTACATTGTGTTTCTTCTGCATTTATGGTGAGAAGATTGTGTTATCATCATTATTATAATGAGCCTCTGGTAATCAAAGTTTACTCTTCTTTTTTTTTTTTTTTGAAAAAAATAAATGCTTATAAATAAATCTTCATTGTTTAATGGAGAAACAATTTCACATAAGCAATTTTCTAAAAAAGCGAAAATTCTCATATAAGTGTGTTGTTATCTCTTAATTTTGGGAAATAATCAACAATTAATCTCAAATATGATTTCGTTCAATTATTTTCTTTAAATGACTAGTAAAATTGAATGAACCTACAGTAAAACATCGATAAATAAATACTCGATAAATTAATAACCTCGATTAAATAATAATTTTCTCCGGTCCCGACTTGGGCCAATGGGATAAAATAATAACCTCGATAACTGCATAAGATAATAACTTTAAAAAAATTCCTTGAGGCCCACTGAAAATATAAAATAATAATTTATTAAATACATATGAAAATTACATATATAATTCATAAAATAAAGCACTTCCTAAATAATTTTTATTTCAAATTTTATGTTTTCCTAAAATATGTATCTATAGTCAATTGATTCTTCTTTTCATGCGAATTGAACTCAATTTCATCTTTAACTTTTTGGAGGGCATAAACTACATTCGGCACATTCTTCTCATTTTGAAGCAAGTAATTTTTCAAAGTCTCTATGGCAAGAAAAACTTGTTTTGGAGAAACATGTGGTATAGCGTTACTATCATCTGGATCTTGATTGTCATCATCTTCCATACCAATTACTCCTTGAATAATTTCTTCGTCCGTAGGCGATTTCACTAAAGCTTCATTTTCACTAGGATAATTAAGAATCTGCTCTACATTCATGACATTTCTATAATGCAGATTAGAAATAGCCTCCTCTAATCTTTGAATGCCTTCAACATGACCAGTTTCTTCTTCTAAAAGCATACCTTCCTCGGATCGAATTTTGCAATGTCAAAAATAATTTGCGACAGTTGTGGCCTTCACATCAATATTCCAAGCAGTATTAATAAAATTGATAGCATCCAGGACATTAATTTTTTCAGGATTTATTGCTCCCATCTCATAGCCTTCCAAGATGCTAGAATAAAAACGACGCGGAGATTAATAAACTTCTTTTTGACAAGATTAATAAACTAAAATACAATGCACCATCATTAATTAATTATTTATTTATTTACTTTTCTTAGTTACCAAAAAAAATAATTGTTTAATTTGAGAAATATAATGTACAAAATAAAAATTATTCTATAAATTAATAAAATATTCATTTATCGATAAATTAATAACTCCGTATAAGATAATAATTTTTCAGATCCCACGAATATTTATTTATAGAGGTTTTATTGTATTATGAAAAAGGAAAAAGAAAAATTCACCGCCAAAGATGAGGTTGAATTAATTATGTGGACTTATTTGGACTTTGTTGAACATAGTGAAATGTCTATTGTAAAATAATCTTTTTATTTTTTGGTCAACTAAATAAATAATATATACAATACAAACTTAGATACTATGTGGAGCGATTAAGCTCCGTGGTAGTTCACTTATTTTGTCTTAGGGGCGGATTTACCACTTCCTCTATCTCAAATTATCTCTCGTGTTTTTTCTTACATTCTCTTTAAAAAAATATTATTAATTAGGAGGGGTTTAGACCATTTTACCTTTATTTAGGTCTTATGATATAGTCTCTTTTTATTTTATACTCCCTTCGGATAAAAAATAGTATTCACTTAGACTTTTTTCTTGAGTCAAAAAGAGTGTCCACTTATCAAATTAAAAAAGAATTAATCTTATTTTTTCAGATTTGCCCCAATTAAGTACTATGTGATAAAATTCTAATTCATATTTAATCAGGGATAATTTAATCAAATTACTTTTTTTTATGTAAGAGTTTGTATTTTCTTAAGGGGTATGTAAATGACTAAGTGGACATTCTTTTTTATCCGAATGAAGTATTTACTTTATTTATGTGTCATCTCTCCGTAATTGAGATGTTTGTAGTCTTCAACAACAATTATTACTAAAAAGAAAATGGGAAAAGGATAATGTGTCCTCCATTTGTTGCCCTATCTTTTTTATGGTGAGTTTATTTAGGAAAGTTTCGGCTTCTATATCTGATTTCTTTTATAAATAGTTTATCTTTTTTGTTCGATATTTTTGTGTAAAATGCTGTGCTTTTGAAGTTCTTCAATTTCCTATGCTTACAGTTAATTCTAATAGTTATTCTTCTTTAATTACCGATAGCTCCAAATCTTCCTCTTCTGAATTCGAAATTATGAGGGGAGTTTTTCTGAGTAATACATTTTACGGTTGTTGCCTCATTAAAAACTTTACCGGTAAAAATCCTTTTTGGGAAAAAAAGTCAGTCAAGGAAAAGACTGCAACACGTATTTTCCGGTCTTCACTTGCTATCCCTGAGGTGCATGGTTCCTTCGAACAGTCCTAGTCTTGATGTCAATCGCAACCTTGTGACCTTCGAGTTCATATTGTGGGGGTAAAAACATCTAAACATTGCGTCCGTATCATTGAGAGAACCTGATATGTCAAGTCGTACTCACTTATTTCGACCGACCATTTAGATAGTCGTCTCGTGAGGTTCTCCCCTTGCAATAGAGTTTGTAGGGCAAGCTTTTTTGTATTCGGGTACCGTTTGTCTTTGGAGCGAGCTCTTGAGCTGAGTTTGTTTTACCTGACCTGTTTCCAGAGGCATGCTGCTGCTTCCTTCGCCATCGATTTTTACAAGAGTACGCCTTCCTCCTCTCGAGATGTGGAGAGGTTGACCGAGGAGAACCAACGCCTCCGAAATGTGTTTCCCGGCTCTGGTCCGAGAATAAGGATCTCCAAGACTTTAAGGGCCACTCTGGGGCTTAGATGGGAGCAGGCCAAGTTGGCTCTAGCGGTTTGGGAGGACACTTTCCAGGTTATGACCTAGGCTTGTTAGTTAATGGGCAAGAAATTGGTCCAAGCTGAGCTTGAGCGTGATACTGTTCGAGGACGGGCGCAAGCGCTTAAGGTTTCTCGTTCCCAGCCTAGCTTTGTATATCTTGAGCCTTTGAGGCCTTTCAAGGATCCTTTCTTGTGGTGATGCTCAGCAGCAATGTCGATGATTGGTGCCAATTTTCTCTACTTTAGTGAATTTGTGACTGGCATGTGTGCCCTTTTGATGAATGTTTTTATGGCGGGCTTGCGTGCCACCTTGAGTTTGATGGATGTCTTCGGGCATATGTGTCATTTGCAACTTTAGTTTTGAGCCTTTGTGCTCTGTTTTGTTGGATCCCCGAGGCCTATGCGCCCTTAAAAAGAAAATGAAATGTTTTTGTATGAGTGTTCACGCTCTTTTTGTGTTAATGACAATGGCTAGTTTGCCTTCCGTTTTGATTTTCTTTACGCTTTGACATGCGCTTTGTTTTTTTGTAATAATTGTGATCACATAATGACCTGTTTGCTTTTTAATTCGCACTTAACTGTTGAGGCATGACCGCTACGCCCGTCTAATAGAACTATGCTAATATTCGAGCGTTTGTTATTTAAGTTAAGGTTCGACGACCGGTGAATGCTTATGTAATTCTTGTATTTTATGTTTGAGGTCATCTTGCCTTAACCCAATTCGTGAATGCTAGCGCGAAATCGAAATTTAAGACATTCAATTTAAAATAAAGGGGTTGCCTCTATTTTCGGTGCTCATAGGGAAGACGTCTCAACCCCATGTAAAGGCACAAAGGTTTAAAGAACCTGCACGATGCAGAGGCTCTATGATCGTGTCGTGTGTTTGAAGCGGTTTTACGGGGCCATATGGATTTCTAGTTCATTTTTTCTCCGAACGTTTTTGCATTACGCATTTTAGTACGAAGGATTAGATAAGCTTTCTTTTTATTTCATTCTTTCAAAGTCATAGGGGATGTCTCGTCTTGTAAGTACATGATCCCTTTTTTGGGTATTTACAAGATTTATCAAAAGAAAGCGACCGAGCAAGTTCAATGACAACCAGCAGTCCCAGTTTAAGAGAGTTTGTTTTGGAGGAGGCTCTCTCATGATTATATTGTTCCATCCTCTCTCCCCGGGATTTGAGTGCGAGGTCTCAAGGAGTCGAGTTTCGGTATGTGGCAAGCTAAGTTTGAAGCGCTTTTTGAATGGTTGCCTCGTTAAAATCCTTGCCATGAAAACCCCATTGGGACAAAACCTCAGTCTAGGAACAGAGTGCAATGCATATCCATCCCCTCTGGGGGGATTACGATTTCGTGGGCAGTACCTGTCAAGGAAAGAGACAATTAATCGAAAAATGCTTCTTTAAGGACAAAACATACATGTCTCCTTTCAAAGATAAAATCTCTCCAGGTGACTAACGTTCCAGTAGTTCTTTAGTTATTTTTCGGACTTATTTTTTATTGAATAGGATCCATTTCCCGCAATTTCTATTTTTTATACGGATCTCTTATACCCGGTAGGATCCTTTTCACGCATGCAATATCTGACCACCTTGGTTTTTAAAGGTCGGACATCCTTACTGTCTTCTGAAGAGTCCCGGCCTACAAATAGTTGGCGATGCCATTCCGCCAGTCCCAAGTCAGGATGGTAGGATTTACTTTGAGTAGGCCAGGATCTAGGACGGAACACAAGAGATGGACTACGGGTTTCGGTTCTCTTTTGGTTACCCAGATGAGGAGCCCAGGTGCGTCAGCTTTAAAGTTTAGTTCTCTAGGGATCCGCACCACCTTTCATTTTCTAAAATGAGTCAGCAAGGCAGTGGTTTTGCTTAAGCACTCTTACATTTGACTGTCTTTGGCCTTATATTTTCCCAATATAAGATTAACAATCAGTTGCAAATCACTTTTGAGCTCAATATTTTCAGCTCTGATTCCCCAAGCCAATTCCAAACTGCAATTACGGCCTCATAATCAGCCTCATTATTAGTCTAAGAAATATTTAATGGCTTGCCTGATTATGTCCCCCGAGGGGGCGACAAGAATAATACCTATCTCGGTGCCTTTCATGCTTGTGGCCCCGTCTGTATATAATACCCAATCCCATGACACAACTTCCGTTTCCCGAACTGCCTCGGTGTGAGCCTGAGGAATCATACCTAGGCTATAATCGGCCATAAAATCAGCCAAGGCCTAAGACTTAATAGCGGTTCGAGGGAGGTATGTAATATCGTACCCGCAGATTTTGATCGACTAACATATGGGGTGATATTGAAAAATGGCCTTATTTTATGAGACGTGACTACCAAGGCCAAATCTAGCTTCTCAAGGTGAGAGTACCGAGCTTTGGCATCTACTAAGGCCTTGCTGATATAATAAACAGAAGATAGCGTACCTTTTTCCTCCTGAACGAGCACATCACTTACAACAGTTTCTGATACAGAGAGGTAAATCAATAATGGTTTCCGCTCATCTTGTTTTACGAGCAGGGGAGGGTTTGTCACGTACTTCTTTGGGTCCTTTAAGACTTGATGGCATTCCGGGGTCCATTGAAAGTCTTTTTTTTTTCTTCAGTAAACTGAAGAATTTCTTATACCATTCGTACAATCTGGATTTTAACCTTCCTAAGGTCGTTATTCTTCCGATCAATCATTGCACTTCTCGAGCGCTGCTGAGTACTTTTGAATTTTGCGTTATGGCTCGAATGTGATCTGAGTTGCCTTCAATGCCTCTGTTAGACACCACGAAGCTTAGGAATTTCCTAGAGCCCACCCCGAAAGCACACCTATCAGGATTTAGCTTGAGGTTATGCTATCGGAGGATCTTGAATACTTCTTGCAAATGTCTAACATGTTCCTCTATTCCCAAGGACTTAACGATTATGTCATCTAAATAAATCTCCACGCTTCAACCCAGCAGATAACGGAATATCCACTAGGTCAGTTGGTGGAAAGTAGTCCTTGCATTTTTTAAGCAGAATGGCATAACAGTGTAACATTAAGTTCCTTGCTTTGTTATAAATGAAGTCTTTTCCTGGTTTGATGGGTTCAACTGTATCCAGACAAACCCCGTGGATACGTCCAGGAAGTTGAGTAGCTCATGCCCCGCTACCACGTCGACTACTCGATCCAGGCGGGGCATAGGATCTCCTCACGTAAACTTTATTTAAGCCTTTTAAATCTAAAAACATCTTAAAAGATTCAGGTTTCTTAGGGAGTACCACCACGTTTGCTTGCCAGTCTAGGTATTTTACCTCTCGGACCTTACCTGAATGGATGAGTCGTGATATATTTTCTTTAACAAATTGACTCCATTCTGCTAACGGCGGATGTCTTTTTTGCTCAATAGAAAGATAATCTGAGTCCATGTTTAGCTTGTGGAGGGCCAACTCCGGGGGCATACATGTGACATCTAGTATCGACCAAGTGAAGCCACTGATATTGTTATTTAGAAAAATAATCAAATAGCTCCTGAACTCAGGGTTTAAGCCTGAGCCCAGGTATACCTGATCCTCGAGTTCGTTCGATCGGCAAAATGTGAGCTCGAGATCATTTGCTGTGAATCTTCCTGCATCTAACTCCTCCGGTGCTATGATCCCCTGACTTATTTTATCTGTTGGTCCCCTCGAGCAGAGGGCTCCTACTTGTTCTTGTTGTTGCTCGACCTCGGAGTGGACCTCGGGGTCAAGCGTTTGTGATTGCTAGCTGTTTTTTCCGACCGGGACACACTGCTCGTTAACCAGGATGATTTGTGTTGGGTCAGTTTTGACATCCTCTCTCACCTCAGCTACCCCACCTTGCATCGGGAATTTGATAGTCTAATGGAAAGTATATGGAACCTCCCTCATGGCATACAGCCATGGCCTCCCAATTACCAGTTTGTACGATATTACCCATTCGAGGACATCGAACAAGGATTTCATTGACACTCCCTGCACATGTATTTCCAGCTCGATCTATCACCGGGTCATTTTGCTAGACAAGTTGAATCCGATCAAAACTTTTACTACATGGGTCACTTGTTCGGTAAGCTGCATCTCCTTAATTACGCGGAGTTGCACAACATTTACGACGCTACCTGGATCAACGAGCGCATACTTAATGTTAAATTGAAATGTTTGAATCGAAACTACCAGAGCATCGGTGTATGGGTTCTCGATGCTTTCTCGTTCCACTTTTCTGAAGGCAATAAAATCTTTATGCCCTTCCCTCATCTTTTTCTGAATGGAGGCAGGTATGCAGGCTGTTGCGCTCAAGATATTTCCCCCACCATCGTTCCTTCTGTGATCATATTGATCATTCCATGTTGCGTTGGTCATTTCTGCGAAGTCCCAGTTCTTTTTTCCTGACGTACTTGGATCGGCTACTGAAGAATTCCTTCAAATGACCCTTTCTTAGCATGTCTGCAACCTCATACCTCAAATGTTTGCAATCTTCTGTTGAATGGCCTGAGATTTCATGGAATTCACACCAAAGCTCTATGTCTGCGCCTTGCTTTTTTGGGTTGGATCGAACTACTACCAGAAATCGGGCCTCTTTCATATTTTTCATGGCCATGACTATGTCCACGACCTCCATGTTAAAGTTGTAGGAGGCCACACTCGGCAGCCTTGAGTCATTTATGGACTTTCTTTGTGGCACTCCCCTTTCTCTTCTAGGCTGACCTTGATCATACCTTGGTTTATTCGGCCAACCTTCATGCCTAGGTGACGGTCGAGTTGAATAAGGCTCGAACCATCCTCTAGGGTCTCTTTGCCTATATGAGGAAATTACGAGATTTACCATGTTGTCCCCCTTCGGCTTGGTCCCATGATCCACTTCTATTCTCATCTTGGCGATATATCTGTTATTCACCTCATTCCAGGAATTAGCCGGGAATTTCTTCAGGCTTTCTTTTAATTTCCTCGATGCGTCTGAAATGTCGGCGTTTAGGCCATCAGTGAATGCTGCGGCAGCCCAATCTTCGGAGATCGCATGCAGCTGCATCTTTTCCAGTTGGAATCACTCCACGAAGTTACAGAGTAATTCATCATTCCTTTGCTTAATGGTGAAAATATATGCTTTGTGGGTTTCGACCCTCCGGGCTCCAACATGGGCTTTGACATCTGCAAGAGCAGCAAAATAATCAAATAGAGTTTTCAGGTAAAAGAGTATACCAAGATAGTGCTCCCTTTATGAGCGTCTAGCTGAATGTTTTTAGCATAACAGATTCGGTCTGATGTTGTTACGGGTCGTGCCCAATGATTGCAGCCTCAAAAGTCATAATGTGTTCATCCGGGTCTGTCATGCCGTTGTAGTTAGGTATGTCAGGCATTCTAAACTTTTTTGGGATGGGCTCTGGAGCCGTATCTTCTTTGTAGGGTATCTTTCCGTATTTGCTCGCTCTGACTCCTTCTATCACAGAAGGGGCCCCAATTATCTGGCTTATCCTTTCATGCAACTCATTCTCTAGCGCTGGGAGTATTGTCAAGTCTTATTCTGGCATCGCACGTTCTGTTCTCCCCACGTTCGATGTGGACACGTCGAGAGCTTTTACGACTTTTTCATATTTTGCCGGGTGGCAATCTGGTGTTGTTACCGATAAAAATCTTAGGAACTTCTCCATGCACTCCATTATGGCACTGTTTTCTGCCAAAATTGTGGCCAGTGCAGCTTCCGAGGGGGTACCCTCTTCTTTGAACATCCCCTCCACTTTGGAATGTGGTTCTCTTTTCCTCTTCTTGGGGTATCGTTCCTTGGGTCGCGCCTCGCGGCTCTCTGCTAGATGGTTTTAAGCATATTCTTCATCTATAGACTTGCTTGCTTTCGGGGCTATTGTTCCCTATGATTTTGTCTGTGACATCTCAGACCGTTCTTCCAGGTCCTGATGCTCACTAAGCACATATTCCTTTCCAATCTCCCGCGGGTTGCTGCAATGTTGTTCTGACCTAACATGTTTTTCTTCCGTGATGTGTTTGCCTCAAGGTTTTTAAGAAAATCAACTACGGATCGGGACAACTCCACAATTGTTTATCCCCACAGACGGCGCCAAACTATTTTCTGGTAAAATGATATCTACCAAAACAACAGTTAGAGATTTGTATTTCGAGGGTTTAAAGGCAAGTAGGCCGTATCCGATCCGGAGATCCTCTTGATTGAGTCCGGAATTGAGATTTAGGTTACGGATATATGATGTTTGAAGATAATAATATGAATAAGCAAATAACTAGAAAGTAATGAATAAGATTTGAAAATAAACTATGGATCGAATATGAACCAAAGTTGATAATCGTGTATTAGCTTGAGAGAGATCTGAGTTACAAAAATGTGTGCGTAGAGAGTATAATGTGTCATTTCCTTCTCTTCTAAGTCTTGCCTATATAAGACAAAACTATACTATTATGCCCTATAAAGTTGTGACGACGTGAGTGTACTGACGTCATAGTGCCCACGCGCGCCGCGACGCTTTGATCTAGGATGGCTGATGTGATAGGAGTTGTTGGGAGTGGAATACAGCTATGCTAAGACTCCGGGACCATCAAACATCTCGAATACGTTAATGCTCCAGGAAGCGTTTCCACTCAATACGGATGGGGAGTGGGAGTTATGTGAAAGCTCCGGAACCACTAGGCTTCTCAAATACGCTAACTCTCCTAGAGGCGTTCCTACCTAATACACTTCTTTGATCTTATCTTATACAAATACGAGTTAATTTCTAGACGATCACTCAATTAATGGAGTAATTTTTTATCACTCAATTTTGGTTTGTGACATAAAAGTTACTTAACTAATATAATAATTATATCAAAAAGTCACTCAACTTTGTCTTAACAAAAGTCACTCAACTATTGTAATTTCACCTCGAAAATCACTCAACTAACTCGGGTGATATTTTCGGTAGATATTGCTGATGTAGAAATTTTTTAAAGCCAATTTTAAAAATATTATAAAGCAATTTGTTCCGGTAAAGTAAAAAAAAGCAGATCAATTTAATGGTTAAATAAAATAAATAGCTTTTTAATTTTTAAAAATTTTGAGTTAAAAAAAATTAACGTCAGCAATATCTACCTGAAATATCACTTGAATTAGTTGAGTAACTTTGTAGGTGAAATAGCAATAGTTAGTGATTTTGTAAGTAAAATAACAATGGTTAAGTGACTCAACTGTTACAAAATAAAATTGAGTGACATTATGAGATAATTACCATAAGTTGAGTAATTTTCTAAAATAAAAAATGTTAGTTGAGTGAACGATAATTTAACCCTACAAATACTAGAATAGACAAACTTTCTGAAGATAATAAAGATAAAAAAAAAACATGGGTGAATTAGGAATCATCAATAACCTTACCAGCCAAACGAAAAACAAAAAACATGACATCTTTATGCTTATGGCTATTCTTCAGGTTGCTAATAGGTTAACTCACCTCGAGAAACTATTCATATGTTGTTGAATTAGGGGTAAGCGTCATGCGAAGAGATAGCATGATTTTTTCAAAAAAATTATCACTAATCAGTTGATATAATATTCAACTTATATGTATATACGTCCATAATACCAATCAATATATTTGCTCACAAATCAATCTCATCTTGTCTAATGTTAAACTAATGTGAAAAATTACAGTTTGTAACTCCTAGGGGCAGATTTTAAAGAATTTTAGACTTGCAAAGTGTATTTTTCACCCTCAATTAATAGACAAGATGAGATTGATTTATAAGCAAATGATATGGATATGTACTATTAGGTAGAATACCTGCCGCATATTGTAATTTAATTAATTTTGTACTTATAATCTAATGTCCAACATTCTCTTTGAGGTCCGATTCATTGGGATTTACGCCAAGTAAATCCATTAAAAGATGAAGCGCTTTCTATTAGAAATTTTTTTATTTCTAAAATTGAATCTTAAATTTTTTTTTATTCATCTCACCACAATCATCGATGATATTTAAACATGTACTAAATCGTAAATTGATTAGATGAATCCATCTTTCTCTTTTCCCCAATACGAAGACAAAAAGTTCAATGTATTTTAAATGAATAAATGGTTGGCAGCCGATTATTTGCTAAGCTTTTAATAGATATATCGATAACTTATACATATATTATTATCAAAAGCATCATTTATCAACTTCCCAGTTTCTTTGTCAACCACAAAACAAAAGAGAACAAAAAATAATGGAAAAAGAAAAAGACAGAGAATTCTTTTTGCAAAATGATATTTTTCTCTTCAAGAAAATATAGGTGTACCATTGATTTTCTTGAATATCTTATTTTCCTAAATATCTAAAAAGGAAGGAAAAAGAGATGTATACGATCTTTTTTTTATGATAAGAAAATCCGCAAACGCTATTTTTAGATGAGCACGAGTAAATTCCGTTTATGTGTAATAGCACGCAAACCACAAAAAAGAGATAATCAACTATATGCACAGAGTAAACTCCGCTCTTATGAAATAGCTCGCAAATCACACAAGAGATAATCTGCACTCAAGCTTCGTGCGACGAGCTTGATCCAGAAGGCCTTGCTATTGTATATTGAAAATTTCAAACGTTAGATGTCTATTATGAAAGCACATGCTCAATCAATTGAGCCACTTTTGCTATCTTTTATTTTTATAATAATAGTATAACCTATTGTCCCTTTCATGTTTTTGTCCTCTTTGAAACTACCCTTCACTTTTACTCCTATTGATAAGATTGCCTATACAGCTCATCATCCACCCAAAAGCCATTTTTAAAACCTTCATATATCTCTTTCTAATCCTCCTAAATTTAGCACAGCCCAAAAAACCATAATCAAAGTTCAAAACTTTATATACCCTAATCTCTCCCAAGAAAAATCACTATTTCCACTTAAAAAATCAATCGCTGTCTTATTTTACCACTTGAATTTGAGATTCTTGATATGGGGTTTGACAAAGTTTCAATCTTGAATTAAATTCCACTATTTTCACCCAAAATTGAGGTAATTTTGAAATTAAAGTGTCGTGGTTGGTTTAGTGAACTAATGAAGAGGGTGTAATGGGATACTAAGGGGCTCCAATACTTGTGAAGTGACGAGCACTTGAATTTGAGATTCTTGATTTGGGGTTTGAAAAAGTTTCAATCTTGAAATTAAAAATTCAATCGTTGTCTTATTTTTGCACTTGAAATTGAGATTCTTGATACGGGGTTTGAAAATTTTCAATCTTGAACTAAATTTCACTATTTTCACCCAAAATTGAGGTAATCTTGAAATTAAAAATTCAATCTCTCATTTTTGCACTTGAATTTGAGATTCTTGATATGTGGACTATTTCCACCCAAAATTAAGCTAATCTTGAAATAAAGTTTCAATCTTTGTCTGATTTTTGCACTTTAATTTCATATTCTTGATATGGGATTTGAAAAAAATAACAAAGCAAGTTCATCCTCTCATGTGTTACAAATCCCAAGAGAAGATACACCACTTTTATCCAAAAATCAACATCTTTCATCACCTTCAAAGACTTTTGCTAATGTTTTTATAGCTATAGTTGGAGCTGGTGTTCTTGGTCTTCCATATACTTTTAAAAGAACAGGATGGTTAATGGGTGCTTTAATGTTATTTTCAGTTGCATTTCTTACTTATCATTGTATGATGCTTCTAGTACTTTCTAGAAGAAAAATTGAGTCACATTTCAAGAATTTCCAAATTACATCTTTTGGTGATTTGGGGTTTGCTGTTTGTGGTAATGTTGGTAGGTTTGCTGTTGATGCTATGATTGTGTTATCCCAAGCTGGTTTTTGTATTAGTTACATGATTTTCATAGCCAACACTTTAGCATATTGTTTTAAAATCTCTAAAATGTTGGTGATTTGGAGCTGTTTTCCATTTCAATTGGGGTTGAATTCAATTGCAACACTTACACATTTAGCCCCTTTGAGTATTTTTGCTGATGTTGTTGAATTAGGTGCTATGGGGGTTGTTATGGTTGAAGATGTAATGATTTATGTAAAAACTAGCCATGTTCTTGAAACTTTTGGTGGTTTTAGTGTGTTTTTCTATGGTCTTGGTGTATCTGTTTATGCATTTGAAGGTATTGGAATGGTATTGCCTTTGGAAGCTGAGACAAAAGATAAAGAAAAATTTGGGAAAGTTTTAGGTTTGTCAATGGGGTTGATATCTTTAATGTATGGTGCTTTTGGTCTGTTGGGATATTTTGCTTTTGGTGAAGAGACAAAGGATATAATTACTACTAATCTTGGACAAGGATGGCTTAGTAGTTTAGTACAAATTGGTCTTTGTATTAATTTGTTCTTTACTTTTCCATTGATGATGAATCCAGTTTATGAAGTAGTGGAAAGGAGATTTTGTGAAGGAAGGTATTGTGTTTGGCTAAGATGGATTGTGGTTTTGGCAGTGACATTTGTGGCATTGTTAGTGCCAAATTTTGCTGATTTCTTGTCATTGGTTGGGAGCAGTGTGTGCATAATTCTTGGCTTTGTGTTGCCTGCTTTGTTTCATCTTATTGTGTTTAAAGATGAGCTAAAATGGTATGGTTTGGCTTGTGATGGTGCAATTATTCTAATGGCTGCAGTTTTATCACTCTATGGAACTTACTCTTCCATGCTGGAGATATTTGGAGAGAAGGCTTAAATTGTTTGTTTTCCTTTTTATGTACAATCTCAAGAGATGTTTATCATCGTTGTTGGTCGACTCTTCAAAAGTAGTGTATTTTTGGAGGAACTGGCACGGGTGCGTCAGCATTTTTGGACGGTCTGAACAACATAGTTTGTAATGCATTATGGTGTATAATCCCTATCATAAGAGTAAGTTGTCCTACTTACGCTTACAAACTGGTAGTGTAGTGCTATTATTGTAGGTCCGCTTAGCCTATCACAAGTAGGCGCAATATTGCTTTATAATATCGTTTGATTTCTGCTGCTATGTGTTCTTTAGTGTACTTTGTTTATTTTATTTACCTGCGTTAATTACTGCTTCTTTTCTCAGAATACGCCAGCATTACTTATTCACTTTTTATACCAGCATTTTCATATGGCTTTAAATTTCTTGTTCGGGTCTGACCGTTTCTCTTGCTTTGCCTGTGCTTATGCTTTGTCTTGAGCCGAGGGTCTCTCGGAAACAACCGCTCTACCTATCAAGGTATAAGTAAGGTCTGCGTACACTCTACCATTCCCAGACCCTACGTTGTGGGATTTCACTGGGTATGTTGTTGTTGTATAAGAGTAAGTTGTCCATTTTTTTTTCTTCCCAACCACTTGTAAATTTGCTTCCATCTAAGGCTATTAATAATAGGCTTTGTACAATTATGGAGGTTGAGTGAGGGACATGATCATGTCCATTTTAATATTCATTGCAACTGGTCATTTGGTTCTCTTCTTAGTACTATTTAAAACAGTTCTAATATATTATGATCCGAGAGTTATCCTAAATGTGTTTGTTCACAAGTTATTCGTTTTATATGTTCATACCAAAAGCTGACATAGATGTTACGGGTAAAATTCTTTTCTTTTTTTAATTTTGTTCACATCTTAGATCTATAAATTGACTTATTTCCATAAAGGAGCTGAATGAAATCAAAATGTCATGTTTGATTTTTTAATTAGAGACGTTAAAAGTAATGAATGGACGTCGACTATAATCCCTAGCCTTCCAAGCATGCGATGTGGTTTGATTTCGCTGTACCCACTAATATTTAATTAAGTTGCGACTCTTGGAGCTTGTGGATAGCGGATATGCTGGCCTCGCTGCTACCACGTAAAGAAAATAGACTTTAGGTTTGACTTAACTCTGAAAGTCGGTTCATGAGTTGAAAGCTTAACATCTTCTTGTTTGTTTTTTCACCCTAAAAAGAGGCATTGATCATAGAGTAATTGATTAAAATTGATTCATAACATATACTTACCGGAATTGCAACATTGATGGATTTGGCTAAAGTAGCAGGCCATGATTTACAGTAGAAATGACATTATTATTTAAAATAGCACAACATACTCAGTATAATCACACAAGTGGGGTCTCTCCCAGAGTAGAGTGTACGCAAATCTTACTCCTACATTGGGGAGATAGAGAAGTTATTTCCGAAATGGTGCTACTTAAAATATAAGCCACAATTTATGACGCAAAATTTAATAACTTTGTTGTGGCTTCTTCTGTTGCACTTCTTCATTTTTCGCTATAGCAAGACCTGTTTCTCTGAAGTACAATCATCCTGCCAGCCCTGTAATTTACTAGTTCACTTGGTTTTGTTGAGTGGGAACTGATTCATGTCGCAACTATCCAGTGCTCACCTAGCTAATAACCCGACTCTGTTATTGTCTTCCTCTCACTACATTAGTTCATCTGAAGTCATGGACGGCAATGGTAACCTTCTACTATTGTTTCCACAAGCACTTCTATATATCTCTTTTTTTTTAATCTTACAAAGTCGCTGTTTCAGCTTTGTAATTTGAAGATGATGGGTCCAACCCTCTGCACAAAAATACCTAACTTGGTTCAACCAGCATTTTTTTTATCTCTAACCTATGGCAGCCACTTCTCTTGCAAAAAAGTTTTCTCAAGAAAAAATCTATTGTCTATTGAGAAAAGGGACCTACGGCGACTACAGAAAGGTTGGGTTATAGATGGAATTCATGCAATAATAGGATTAACTTCTTATATGAGAATTATCAAGAAAATAGAAATCCTTTATATATAGTTATAGTGGAAAGCCGAAGCTCATTGAAGGAATCCCGAGGATCGATGTTGAGCAGAAGTGGGGTTAAAGCAGCCAACAACGCATCCCCTTTACTTAGTAGTGCTTGAAAGGCTGGACAGTTTGTTTTCCTTTCCTGTCCAGTATTTTCAATCCAAGTTGTTTACCAACTCACAAGCTCCAGTACTCACCTAGCTAATAACCTGACTCTTTTATCGTCTTCCTCTCATTACATTAGTTCATCTCAAGTCATGGCTCGCAATGGTAACCTTCTGTATTGTTTCCTCAAGAACTGCTACATCATTCTTATTTTTCCATTCTATTTTATTTTAAGGAAATTCCCTGTTTCATTTTATATAACTCGAGGACACGGGTTCTAAACTTCCAGCCCTCTATCCTTCTACATTTAATACAAGACGTGGTTATTCAGTTTACCAAGGACATGATCCTAGATAGTCGGGTGTGGAAGGCGAGGATTAGGGTACAAGGCTAATAGTAAGTAGATACGTATTTTGCTTTTCCTTACCATTAGTATTAGTATTATTTGCGTCATTATATTATTTTAGTATTTTCGTATTTCTTTATTCTTAGTTTTCTATTACTACTTGTTGTCTATTCTATCTTAGTGTTGTTAGTGTGTATGTTTTCATTGTGTTTATGCTTACTTGAGCCGAAGGTCTATCGAAAACAACTTCTCTACATCACAAAGGTAGGGGTAAGATCTGCGTATATTCTACCCTCCCCGAACTCCACTTGTGTGGTGTTTCTTTTTTTTTATAAGTAATTTTATTTTGATCAGAGTAAAGCTAGGATAAGATTGTGTACAATAGACTCTTGTGATCTGGCCCTTCCCCAGAAACCGCGCATAACGAGAGCTTAGTGCACTGGGCTGCCTTTAAGTTATACTCAACATTTAACCAAGTGCACTATTTAACTTTTTTAGACCCCACTTGTGAGATTATACTGGATATGTTGTTGTTGTTGTTGGTTCAGCAGCCAGCATTTCTATATCTCTACCTTGTGTCAGCCTCTTTTCTTGCAACATGTTATACTCAAAAAGAAAAAGAAAAAGAAAAAATCTACTGCCTACTAATTTTATACAAAGACGATGGACAATCCACTCAAAAACTAAAATACCAAAACAAATAGATATCCCGCTATGCATGGGTAAAAGAATCACAACAATATACCCAATGTAATCTCACAAGTGGGGTCTCACGATTGCGACCCATATTGGATCACGATCGCGATGAAGGAAAAATACCTGGACAGTGTTTAAAATGGATAAATCTGAAATATTAGTATTTTGGGCATATTTTGAGTTCTAGAGCTCCATTTGAGGCGATTTTTGCAGCGTTATTCTCGTCTCAACAAGGGGTAGAATGTACACAGTCCTTACCCCTATCTTAGGGGGTAGTCAAGGAAAAGCATTTCAAAGCAGTTTGGAAAAAGAAATAACATAAGTGAAGAAGTCATGGCAAAACATTCTGAATAAAGGAACAGTAACTACAACAAAATAATATGATTATTCAAGTACAATAAACAATAGATTTTGTTAATTTAAACTTAACCTAGAGATTTGTTGGAAGAAAGAAGCCCTTTACGAGTTACGACCATCAACCGTTACAACCTCAAAGCCAACTCTCTCGGTTCCTTCTCTAATCTCACCTTCACCAAAATCAGATAAACAAATTAGAGTTTCCCTACATATTTGTAAATGAAACACCCCAAATAGTACTCCCTCCGTCCCAATTTATATGGCACAATTTGACTAACCACAAAGTTGAAGGAAGACATTTCAAATTTATGGTTCAAAATAAGTGTTTGAAATTTGTATAATTGAAAATCATTTCATAAAGTTAAATTATTTCTAAATATAGAATTGTGACAAGGGGAGTAGTATTATTCTCCATTTCACAGTATACCGTACAAGAAAGGAAATGCAAATAATATTATTCTCCATTTTCTAATATAATTAGGAAATGCAAATAATATCAGTATACCGTACAAGAAACCCTTCTTAATTCAACGGAAGCACAATCAGGATGGTCTTTCAAGAGGCTGAATTTAAAATTTGTACTTCAAAACACTACTGCAATATTAAGATTAAAAAATTATATTTGTCAGAATTGGTAAATGAATAACTTATTTAGTTAGGTGGTTCAGCTGTAATAACTTTTCCTTTCCGTTTTTTTCTTCCTTTAGTTGCATCTTTTGTTTTGAAGTGAAGTATTATTGTAAGAATTTGTTTTGAATTTCCAATTCCACAGTAGTATTATTCCAGTATGGTATAGATCTCTACTCTTTCCTATTCTTTAGGTGTGTATTACTGTGTGTTATCCCACAAATAAGACTCGGTATGTTGTTTAGTCTGTTTAATTTCCAATTTCAAAGGGGGAAAAGTCATTGATTGAAACTTAAACACATCATGTAGGCTTCATCGTATTTGGCTAGGGTTAGAGAATGTGCTCCAACATTGTATTATTCCAAAAATAACTTCAGCTTTTGAAAAGCAAAGGAGAGATTCTTTAACAAGATAGAACCTACGGAAAATCAACAACCACTACTCTCGATGCTATGGCATTTTCAAATAATGCGATGCTCAACTAATAGGAAATGAAGCCAAACAGCTGCAATAGCATAGTAGTAACAGCAATAATAATACAGTAATAAAAATAGTACCAATAATGACAAGAATATCTTATTCGAAAGTGAGTACTCTTTTTTAAACTGGACCACTTATGTTATAACTACAAAGCACTAGATGGAAAAAAAATACAGCGGACTCATAAAACTAAAACAAAACGGTGGGGGAGTGAGCTGGTCCTCGAATTCTCAAGGCCAACAAGACGATACAAACGGAACTATTTCCAACTGACAATCAGGCAATATTTTACAAGTCCCACGTTTATCAGAGCTAAAACATTATCATTTGAACACCAAATGATAAAATGAAACTTGTCTAAGACGCGATATTTTGAATTTCCAATTCTCCAAAAAAAACGAAGCACGAGACAGAAAATGCAACGAATCCAAATGATGATAAAAAGTACCTACAAAAACACACATCAACGAAAAGGTGGGGGTCCAAGAGAAACTGGACGGGAGATTGAACACACCAAAACAAAAAAGACAACTTGGAATGCAGAACTGTTTTATCCGTTTGAACAAAAAAGAATCGATGGAAAGATTTCATTTTTTTTATAATCCAGGTCTCCAGAGTCAGACTTACACCTGACTACGTCCTGGAGGTAATACCACAGGTCCTTCAATACTATTAACAGATAAATCGTGGAATGTGATCCGATGGCCAATTTTCTGAGAGCGTACAACTAATCAATGAAACAAGATCAAATTCCCCAACATACAGAGTTTCTTCGTACTTGCGGGGAATCGAACCCACGTTGTCACATGCCAGAGCGCCTTATAGCGCCCAAGCTTTGCCACTGGACTATGCCCCGGAGGAGAAGATATTTCAGTCTATCTAGAAGGGGGGATGAGATCTGATCTGATCCAATCACCCCCATAGAAAGAAAGTGGACCAGATAGCTAACAGAGTGCTCACATTTGAAAACACCACCACGAAAGATATTTTAACCAACAATTATAGCAGGAGTCTAATCGGAAGAAAGCCATATAGCACTCTAGCCAAAAGAGACAAATTGCCTAGCTGAATTATCATTAAGCAACACCACAGCATCAGAATAAAAGGTACATAGGTCATTGAGCTTTAAAGGTAGCTCTCCTCTAATTCATCTTTTTCCAGACCCCCAAAAGGAACCCCAAAAATAAAACAAAAAAGGGAGCAAGTATTTAACGGGGAAAATTAAGAAGTCATATATAGAAATAACTAAGATATTACAAGGCCTCCCCTTCATTAGGGACTTCCTTCAGTCATCATCCTCATCTTCCTGTGATAACAAGGCATACAAAATTTCAAGATCAACACAAAAGCCAATGTTATTATCAGTCTAAAGAAATACAGTACTGATCATTCAGTATTACAAACCTCATCACTTCCGTCATCCTCGTCAACCTCCGACTTTGACTTGTCAGATTCCTCCTCTTCATCAGCCTCCCCAGCCTATACAGCATAACAAAATGAAGACACTTTAGCACCGATAACACATCAAATATATGATGACGCATATAAATGAAGAATATAACAAGTTTTTACCTGTTTCCTGTTATAAGCATCCATGTTCTTTTCGTACTCGGCCTTCCTTTTCTCAGCCTTTGCTATGTAAGGAGCTTTCTCCTATATTATGTTAAAACAATGCATAAGAATAAGTTCAATAATGAAATCAAACAGCATCTTCTCAAAATTTCCAACAGAATTTCATTAAATGCTGAAAGGTATATACTTACAGCATCAGTCAAGTGTTTCCACTTGTCACCACCAGCTTTACCAACCTAGATATTAATTAATCAGAGAAAAATCTCAATCGAAAACTAAATCAAACACAAAAGGTCTCAATCGAAAACTAAATCAAACACAAAAGGTGGGTAAGCTAGCATTTGGAAATAGATTTTGGATCAATTTTTAAAAATTTATCTCCAAGTTTCTGTGTGGCCATGAAAAAGATCAAATTTTGAAAATTTAACTTTGAAATACTTTCAAGTAGGTTTTGGGGAGAAATTTCACTTCCACTCAATGAACTTCAAATTTTTTCAAGGAAAATGAATATCCAAACAACTTCAAGTTTCAAAAATAACTTCAAAAACTCAAAATATAAATTTTAAACTCGAAAATCTACTGCCAAAGGCAAGCTAATTTATCTGTCAAGGGAAAAATATACTCACAGCGGCGACAGATTTGTTGCCTGGGTGTTTTTCCTTGTACTGCTTCCTGAAGTCCTCCCTTTACACACCAAGGCACAAAAAATACAACTAAAATCAGGATATTCTAAACAGAAAAGTCGACAAAAAATAAGAACAAAGTTCAGATGTGTACATGAAGACGAAGAAAGCACTTGCTGGCCTCTTAGGCTTGTTTGGATCCTTGACAGCATTCTTTTCCTTTTTAGTCTGGGGAACGTTCTTCTTCACTCCGAGCCTGTAATGATCCAGTAAAATTCACATCAAAATCCAAAACAAATCCAACATACACAGCTATACGCCTAAAAAATAGTATCAAATATATAGGCCAATCAACTTTAATTGTTAACCAAAATCACAATAAATCAACAAAATCATACACCTAAAATTAATTATATCCGTTGATAACCTAGTTACAATTCATCAAACTTCCATGAATATCCAAAACGCATCATACACAATCATAGGCTCGTAATATTAAAAACATCGCATATAATATTAAAAATACTACAAAAACGTAGATACAAAATCGACAGAAAACATCGAATATGTATTCAATAGGCTGTAAAACTTGGCTAAAAGCACATCATATCCATTAAAAATGGAAGTAAATCATAGATTCACCTCAATCGCAGATCTAAAACTCAAATACGAATAGCGAAAAACGAAAAACAAAAAATGAACCAAAAGCAAGAGAAATACGCACTTGTTATCAGCTTTGCCCTTCGATTTACCTCCTTTCATGATAAAAACCTACAATAAAACAAACAAAACCGGTTCAAAACCGGCCAAAACAAGTATAACCCGGCAATGAACCAATAAAAAACGGTTCAGAACCGAGTCGCCGTCTTAGTTTACCTTTTAGGGTTGACACAGAGATATTCGAGATATTGCCCTTTGTGATTTGTGTGTTGTGTTGTGTTGTGTTGTGAAAATGTGAAGACATAAGAAGGGGCTTTGGTGAGGGACTCAAAAGAAATTTTGCTTTGGTGTTAAAATTGAATAGAGATCAATGATATTTTCAAGTCCGGTTTCGTTTGGGCGGGATATCTATAAATAATGTCACGTCATCAATCCACGTTAATCAAATGCTTTAATTCTATTGGCTGATTACTCTTCTTTGTTATGGCTCTTGGCTTTGTGTTTTTGCTGTGTTTGTTTGAGGAATGATCGTAGCCGTTGGATTGACTAGTGGAGGGGGAGTGAGGACAGGTGGCGTCATCGGGTGATGTAAGGATATTTTTGTAATTGGAGTAACGCGGTGCTGTGGTTTTTAGGGGAAATGACTGTATTGTCCTTATTGTGTAATGAAGGAGAACTAAAGGGGCCGTTGTGAAATTAAGAGATCTTAATATAGATGGAATGTGATACGTAGATCGTACGTGGTAGGGTTAATTTGGTCATTTAATCTGGCTTAAGCGAATATCCTATTTCTTTTTTTTTTTGTTCTGATCCCTTATGTGGTGAAGTTCAAATTTGAAGACTTTATTATTGATATTTTCATGAATTCGAATTTCAAATTTTTCTTAGGAGGCGTTTGAACATCATTTGAAATCATGGTGTGATATCAATGTCATCTTGTCAGATATTTCAAATTATTATTTTAAATTTTTTAAATATAAAAATTAATTTATAAATTTATATTTTATATTTTATAAAAATAGATTCATAAGTTGGTAGATATATTTATCAATTATTTATATTAAATATTAAAAGATCTACAAGTTGATAGTATATTTATAACAAATTTACTTTTACCAACAATGTGAAATAATTATATTAAAGAGTAGTTATGTTACAGCTTATGTTCAATTTTCTGTTTTATTGAACTAAAATTTGATCAATTGATATTATATTTTTAGAAAGACTTTCTAGTAACGTATTAATTTTGTCATTAACTATGACTTGCTCATTTGATAAGAATGTATAAGAATTGAGAAGTTTTGATGGTTTCACAATTTGTGGGATTTTTATGTCTATAAAAAATACAATTTAAGAAATCAAAATTTCATATACAAACAAAACTTCAACTTCAAATAATCATGATTTTAGTGATCGCGTGATGTATAGTAATATGCATTTGGACATTAATTTGATGACGTTTGAAAAAAAAATTAGTTGAATAAGACTATATAAAAATTAAACTTGTGTTTGAACATAAATTTCAATGGAAGAAATATTTAAAGTTTTGTAAGGAAAATTATTACTAAAAAAATAATTAGAACCGGTTTTATTTTTTTTTTCAAAAATCAACTTCAAGTGAAAGGAAAAAATTACTACAATATAGAACCAAATGATTTAGAAAAAGCTTTAGAAGGTTAAAAAAATGTATGTCTAAGTAGGCTCATAGACAATTTTGGTTGTAAAATGAATTATTTCACCAATAAGTTTCGGGAAAAGGTATTTTTCCCACGATTCAGGCTCATATTAATTTTCCAGCGAGTGTTAAGTCAATTATTCATTAATTTATAACTCGTCCATCTAGTCCAAGTTCTAACGGGTTGGATACTTGTATAATGATCTATTTATAAAGGGGAAAGTACTCAAAAAAAAACTCTTAAAAGACTTGTTTTTAGAATATAGTCCATATTTGTGATTTTTTAAATTTTTAGGCATCTTGAAATCATACTCGAAACCTCAAATCTAAAATTTCAAATTTAATCCTTCGGATTTAAAGTTGGGAACTAATTCAATTTCAGATTTCAAAATCAGGAGACTACTCAATCCTAACTTCAAACTTGAAGAAAATTTTATTGTAAGTCTTCAATTCCTAATATTCAAGGATTTGCTACAATAAGATTATCATTCCACTAACCCTTTTTTTCCGCATATAATTATGAAAAGAATCAATCATAAAATCTTGTCTCTATTGTTGATTTCGGCATATAACTATAGGAGGAATTTATACTACAAATTTTCAGTTTGTCTTTGTCAATATAAGTTTTAGAGTCATATTTAGGCCTCTTAAACTTATTCCAAGTGCTAGAAGACTTCTTAAGTGTCCTTATTTTTGTTTCGTGAGAAAGTTGTGGCTGGTAGCTTTTGTCATATTTGTGTGTCTTTAGACTTTTATTTTCATCAAGTAAGCATCTTCAAGTTTACCAAAAAGTAGACGAAGTAATTCAGTTGGTTGGCTATCTGAATTATTACTCTGGTGGTGAGTATTCAAATTCTCACGTTGTAATCTCTTCAGAAAAAAATTACCAAAGTTATTAAGTTCCTAAACATTACTCATCTTATTGTTGAGACATGCTAAGAACCTTGTAATAACCATGTGGCTATTATCATTGACTTCACATCTTAGCCTCGTATTCTCCATTTCCTAATAATTTCTTTTCTTTTCATATTTTTACTTCCTTGATACACATTATTGAGTTTATTAAGCAAAATCCTACGTAATAAAAAAAGTCTGAAACAAGCCTAACCCAACTCATCCCATGTGGTTATAGGTTGTTTGTTGTCTCTCATCATTCTTCAACTCCTTCATTCCCCGATTTGATATACTTGAGCTTCTTAACTTTGGTGATGTTCTCAATCCCGAGTGCAAACGTGTAAATATAGGAAACAATATATTCCCTACCCATAATTAGAATATTTTCATATATTGTGTAAATATAATTATGGTAAGATTAGGATTCCTATATTTACACGTTTACACCGAGTACTCAAGAAATCCCTGTAACACTACGTCTGTTGAAAGGTAAAAAGTATTTAGGAGCTCGCAATCCTCTTTCATCACTGTCATCCAATTTCTTGTTGCACAATAGTTTGGTTGCTCAAATTCTGGGGTGGGGTTTCAATGGTTCTTTAAAAAAATGATAGAACCGAGTCATACAGAATCAGTTATTAGATTGTTTTTAATAAATCGTAGGTTTTTATTTAAATTTATAATTGTATCGAAAGTTAGTGTAGATTCTTAACTTTATAAAAATAAATCAAAATATATTGAACCTTACCAAAATAATTTTTTATATACAAAATATATATTTTATATTAAATTTTATAATAATAAAGCATTAATCATTTCTTCCCCGGGCCTAGCTTGATGAAAATGGCTACAAGTCAACATAAGAGTAAGACCCAAAGTTTAAACTCCCAAACTTAGTGTTACATCCCGTATTTTTGTACGTTAAGTTGTGTTGTAAATTATTCGACATAAGCTTGAAGGACAAGATTATTTTTGAGCTTATAAGTGTTTATGTTATGTTTAACAAGCGATAAGTAAGTGTCGTGAAGGTTAGAGGTTAAGTGAATCGAATAGAATAAGTTTCGTCGAAACTCGACATTTTGAACAAGTTATGCTGACCGTAAAAGTACTATATCACATGGTCATGATAATGAGTATATGAAGTATGTTAAAAAATTAATATTTAAGTGAATTAAGACCAAAAAATTAATTATATAAGTAATTGGTGAGATTGAATTTTAGTGGGACAATTAAATTAATTAGTGGATAAGTCATGAGGTGTCATCACTTTTCACATGGAAGAAAAGCAAGTAATGACTAATGTATATGTATTATAGGTGACATCTTTTATGATAAGGTGTAATTATGTAATGATTGTGGGTTGTTTCCACATGGACAAAGAATTGTGCACTTAATTCCACTTTATGTTAGATTTTGTCTATAATGAAATTATGCAGCAACATTGTTTATATATAGATAAGTTATATATGTATATCTCTTTCCACAATTGGAGAATCCATTTAAAGAAGGAAGGTGTTGCATATATTTTTAACAAGGCAGCAACATATAGATATATAAGGTAGCAACTATATTGTTCACGTTGCCGAGAAGCCTGTAGTGTTAGTAGAAGCATGTTTTCCCTGTCGTGGTTGTTTTGAAAGTTACTTTAAGGAGAAGTAAGCTTGAGATAAGTGTTGTTCTACTGATTTGAGGTAAAATCTTCCTCTATTTTCTTGTGTTTGATGAATATCTACATTGTAGCTAAGCTATAAGAACTAGAAGTTACTAATAAACAACTGACAATCGTATTTGAGTTGTTAAGTCTTATTTGATTGTTTTAAGGTGTAACTATGGTGTTGTGATGACTGTAAATTTTGGATAAATAAGTTTGATATGTTGTGATTGTTGATTTGTAACTTGAGAAAAGGAGCAGTATAGAAGAAGGATGAGATGTTAGTTAAGAGTCGAGCTTATTGCTCGTTACATTGTGTTTTAGTTTTCCGCTAGCTTGACGATAGTGTTATAAACATTCATTATAGATTGAAGTACTGTGAGGATTGAATTTGGAGTGTCTACGAGTTGATCGATGAAAGGTATGTAAAGGCTATCTTCACTTCTTTGCTTGGCATGAATCTTTAACCGAGCGAATCCCGAATAAGCGCACAAAGAAGTGCCCTTCACATAAATCTCATGTATATGTTGTTCCATGTTATTCCTTTAGTAATTTTCCTTGTCGGGAGCTTACTTTCAGTAGAACATCGTTATTGTCTCTTTTAAAGAAGTAGAAAGCATGATTATTGAGTTTATAGATTTATGCACTTGCATATGAGGCTATTTTTGGGATGTTTACCCTGTCAGTTGAGTTAGCTATTCTGCACATATTATTCACAGTGCGGCCTTGTCGGCCTAAGATAGTGTTGATTGATTTACATATTGGCCTAGTTTACTTGTTTGAGTTTAGATTATACGAGTTACAAGTTGGTACGCTCAGAGTCAAGTAAGGCACCGGGTGTCGGCCACACTTTCCCAGATTTGGGGTGTGACACTTACTATGATACTCTTATTGAACTAAAATTAGGTTTATCATCTTGAATAACAGGCCACAATATATTTCGATGATCTTATCTTTAGTAAACCTCAAATTGATGTTGAAAATATAATGTTATTTTGAAAAGAATGAGGATTTTAAGTATCGCACTCTGTCTTTATTTGATAAAGATGAAAATAAGTTTTTTTGGTTATACTTTAATTTTATGTGATGAAATTCATGATGCTGGTGGTAACATGTCTCATGTTGAAAATAGTGATAGCTTATTGCATCTTGACTTTACTTAACTTGTTGAGTTAAAGTGTGGACTAAAATTATTGAATCCTGTAAGCTTAAATTATTGTCAACTAGTGATGTGAGAACTAATAAGTTTGAAGGCCAAACAATTGACTTTTTGAATATGCATAGTGTTGTTGATCCTACCTCTTGTTTCATTGATAGATATCATATCATGGATAGTCTTGTGAAAGAGGACATTTGACTTTTAGTGGTGGATTTAGATATTCTCATTCTTCATCCTATGTTGATTTCTCTCTCTTTACGGATACAATAATATTTTATTTGAAGATAACATGATCGTTTATAATGATGAGCATAATGATACTTATCATGACGTTGATGATGTAGCATCTCTGCTACAAGGTATGTAGTAATCCACTATGAAATATAATGTGGGAAGATAATAATGAGCCTACAAATGAAAATGAAGTAATTGATGCTAACTTAGTATTGATTTCTTACTTATTCTACTTCATATCTTGTTGGATTATGTCAATATTTCTCTCCAAAAATGTGATGACAAGTTACTTAAAAATTGGCATGATCTTGTTAAAGAACTTAATTTTGATCTCATATTTGAGTGATGAATTCTTGTGAATGATTTTGGGGATGCTTATAGTGATTTTTTATGTTGTTAGGATTAGATTTTATCTTTGATACCGGGGATGTTTCTTGTTGTATCGGCATTACTTTGAAGAATTATAATAATCTTTGTCTAGCTGTTGTTCACTTCGTTGTTTTGCAAAGCTTGGATTCGAGAACAAGTTCAATCCAAAAAAGGAAGAACGATGCAAATTGAGGTAGCAAAATATCAATAGCGAGGATGTGAGCTATCTTAGATATGAAAGCCCTCAATTACCCATGAAGAGCTCAAAGTACCATGAAAGATTCATTAAAAGAAAAGACCATTAAAGTCCATAACATGCTCAAATGAATTTAAGAGGGAAGTGATGACAATCAAGGAGGTCATAGAGGACTCTTGAACATTCTACCAACCATCATGAGATTGGAGGACTTAAATGAAACATGGAAGAAAGACTTCAAGGCCATCAATATGCTCAAGTGACTATTTTATAATTTGGCCATTGTTGTTATTTATCAATATCTGCCGGACTAGTATAATTAGTTTTCAAGTCTTCATATTAGGTTAGCTAACTTTGAAGATAGAGAAATACTCTTTGCGTGAGTTCATGAGAGGATTTCCTTGTATCTATTTAATGGCCTCTCTTGGATATTCTTACTTAAAATATTCAAGTGTGAGTTCATTTCTTTTTCCCATTGAATTATATCTAATGATTCACACATTTTAATTGTTAGATTATCTCTTCTTTTCTTCTAAAGTATATTTGTTAAATTTCTTTTTTTTTTAATCATATTCTTGTTATCTTATCTTACTTGTTTGATTGTGGTTCAATTTATTATTGTTCCATCTAAAATCACATTAATATTGATATACACTTTTTAATTACAATGGAGCAAACATATCTATTTTTCTATTATAAATGCTCGTTCCAATATGTAGTGGACAACCTATGCCTATATTGAGTACGAAAACATTCCCTCTCATGTTCCAGTATTTTTAATTGTGAATATGCAAATTCAACGCCTAGCACTAGTGAGCAACAAGTTCATCAAGCTTCCAATCAAAAGTGAGTCGTCCACTCTTCTATTGTGTCAACTATATTTATTTTATTTGTTGCTTCATTATGTTGTCGAGCAACGTACCAAGTAATACTCATAGAGGCTCCATGAATTATGTTTACGAGATGTGAATGTTTTGATTGACATGGACAACTTATATTTTGTATTATTTGCGTATTGTGAAATATCATCTATTTAATTAGCTGCTTTAAATTTATGATGTTTTTGGTGTTTAAATTGTTATTTATTGCCTTTGAATGTTAATCAGTTAAAGGCTTGCTTAGCGTGATAGAGACCGAAAGAGAATAATTCATTCATTAATTTCATTAGCTATTTAGCTTATATACAAGATATACAATAGTAATTCTAGGCTACAATTATAGAAATTAATTATACACCTAACTAATACAAATCACTAACAATATTTACCACATCACTAAATATATTTACATATATTCTATCACACCCCCGCAGTCATAGCGGACGGTTGTCGTACGCTGAGACTGTCCCAAAAATCCTCAAACATAACCAAGGGAAGATCCTTAGTAAATATACCTGCAATCTGATAACGTGTCGGAACATGTAAGACACGTACTTGTCCACGAGCAACATTTTCGCGAACAAAGTAGATATCCATCTCGATTTGTTTAGTGCGCGGATGTTGTACAAGATTTCCTGAGAGATATATTCACTAACATTATCGCATTAGACCAATGTAGCTTTTTGAATAGGAAAATGAAGCTCTAAGAAGGGGTTTCGCAACCAACAGGACTCAGACACCACATTGGTGACCCCTCGATATTCGGCCTTCGCGCTAGAGCGCGACAAAGTAGCTTGGCGTTTAGCCGACCAAGAAACCAAGTTATCATAGAGAAATACACAATAACCATATGTCGAACGTCTGGTATCTGGACATCCACCCAATCATCATGCGTATAAGAAATGAGAGTAGATACCGATGATGGATATAGGCGTAAGCCATGATCAAGAGTACCATGAATGTAGTGCATAATGCGCTTGAAAGCGTACATGTGTTCTTCCCTCGGATCATGCATGAATAAACACACTTGTTACACCGCATAAGTAATGTCGGGTCTCGTAAATGTGAGATATTGAAGAGCCCCCACAAGAATACGATAGTGTGAAGGAGGTGTGCTTGAATTAGCACTCAGCTTCGGTTTAGTATCAACCGGAGTATGAGATGGCTTACAGGCGGACATGTCAGCCCGTTCAATGATTTCTGATGCATACTTCCTCTGAGATAGAAATAGACCACCTGCATGACGAGTGATAGTTATACCTGGAAAATAACTCAATGACCCCAAGTCTTTCATAGCAAATTCTGAGCTGAGATAAGATATGATAGACTTGCGAAGTGTATCAGAGGAAGCAGTCAATATAATATCATCCACATACAACATATTGTAGGCCATAGAAGTACCATGACGATATGTGAAAGAGAATAATCCCTCCATTATTTTCATTAGCTAATTAGCTTATATACAAGATATACAATAGTGATTCTAGGCTACAATTATGGAAGCTAATTATACACCTAACTAATACAAATCACTAATAATTTTCATCACTACATATATTTACATATATTCTATCAATATTCTATAAGAGACGAGCGTCGGTCACAAATTATTCAGATTTTGATCGTGACAGATTAAACAGTGAAAGATAGTTCAATGAATATAATTTTTGGTACAAATATCTCATCTTTAAAAAAATTTATTGCTTTTACTTATAATTATGAGAAGAATCCATAGTTTGTAGCTTCTCATTTAAAGTAGAAAACTGACTTATGTTGCTCCTAAGTCCTAACTTCTGTTTATTTTTAGTTAATGGTGACAAACACACTTAAATAATTCCTTTTTCCCGAGTCTCATATTTAATCTATTACTTTCTTTTATACTAAAAAACACATCTTGATGTGTAAACGTGTACAAGTATAACACTACAATTCTTATCCATTATTAGATTAGGATTCCTCTTGTATTGTGATTAGGATTCCCCTTTCCACTTGTATTAGGATTGTATATTGTACACTATATATATTGATATTAAGGAGAAAGACTTCCTAAGGAAGATTAATATCATCTTACATGGTATCAAGAGCCAAAACCCTAATCTAGAAAAAAATTCCTATCTTGCCGCCCCCCCCCCCTCTTGGCCGACGGCAACATTGTTTTTCTTCTTTTCTTTCTTCCTAAATTTCCACCATTCTAATGGAAAATTTGGCTACTACCACCTCTTCCAATGCTTCCGCTTCTAACGCAGTCATCATCCAACCACCCACTACCCTCTCCTCACTATCTTTCCATCTGGCTCGCGCCGTTACCAACATCAAGAATTTTATCCCTATAATTCTTGATCAGGAAGATGACCAATATTAGTCATGGGTGGAACTATTTCGTATCCATGCATGTGTATATCATGTGCTTAATTATATAGACGATGTTTTCCCTCATCCTCCCGATATGGACGACACCACAAGACGTCGCATCGATGTCGTAGTCAAACAGTGGATATATGGCACTATATCGAAGTATTTACTATACACAATCATGAAAACGGGTGCCTCTGCCCGTGATCTATGGACACGTTTGGGAGAAATCTTTCAAGACAACAAGAACACTCGTGCGGTGTACTTGGAAGAACAGTTCAACAACACCCGTCTTGAAAACTTCTCTACTATGTCAGAATATTGCAAACAGTTGAAACTGGTGGCAGACCAACTAACTGTCCAATGTTGGTACGCCCGTGTCCGAAACAAAGATGGTGTTACAATTAGTTGCAGGCCTCCCTAAAGGTGAATATGACACCCTAGCCACGATGATACAACAGCCTGACCCTCTACCAAGCTTCAACATAGCACGCTCGCAATTGTTATTGGAGGAGACTCAACGTGCGAAGCATGACGAGCATAACCAGAAGGCTTTAGCAGTTGAAACACCCGCACAACCTCAGGCCACCGTCGACCAACAACCTCCGCCGGAAAACATCCAACCGCGTCAAAATAGTGGCGGCAGAGGTGGCAAGGGCCGCGGAAAAGGCCGAGGACAACAGCCACAACAGATCAGTAATAACGCTTCATGGATCGGCCCAGTCTCTGGCTACCAAAATCATAATTGGGCCACAATTTCCGGCTTTCATCCATCCCAATACATTTTTCAGCAACAAGGGTTACTGGGCCAGGCTCCAGCTCCGCGCCCACCAGTGTTCCAGCAACATCAGGCCCACGTCGTGCAAGCCCAGTTCCCACAACAGCCCTTAAATCAAATCCCCATCGACTTGGGTCAGGCATTCAGCAGTATGAGTTTGCAGCAGTCCGACGAAAATTGGTATATGGACTCCGGAGCCTCCTCTCACCTCACCCGGTCCGCAAGTAATCTTTCCCAATTGTTTCGTTTAAAGCCTCCACAATTTATTACAGTTGGCAATGGTCATCACATTCCAATTCAGGGCTATGGTCACACTCATACTATGAAACCTCACCCACCCTTCTCCCTAAATAACGTAATGCATGCCCCCCACATCATCAAAAATTTAATATCCATTAGGAAATTTACTCGTAATAATTCTGTGTTGGTTGATTTTGATTCCTTTGGTTTTACTGTAAAGGATCTACGTACGGGGACCCCTCTTACGAGATGCAATAGCACAAGGGACCTCTATCCATTCACATCTTCGTCCGCTGCCGGTTCCCGCCCACACACTACCCTAGTTGCTCTGTCTCCGTCAATTTGGCATAATAGGCTCGGACACCCAGGAGCTCCTATTTTTCATTTTCTTAGAAGTAATAATTTTATTCAATGTAATGGGAAACTTGCCCAGACTTGCATTTTCTGTCAATTAGGTAAACATGTTCGTCTTCCGTTTAATTCCTCAATTAGTATTACATTTGCTCCATTTGATATCATTCATGCTGATTTGTGGACTTCCCCCGTTACCAGCTCCCTAGGTCATAAATATTATCTCGTGTTATTAGATGACTACTCTCACTTTCTTTGGATCTATCCATTAAAATTTAAGTATGAAGTTTTTGCCAAATTTCTTGAATTTTGCACATTTATCAAAATGCAATTCGAACGCGCCATTAAATCTTTCCAATGTGACAATGGCCGTGAATTTAACAACTCTGCGTTTCAAAAATTCTGCAACAATAATGGCATGGTCTTTCGATTTTTGTGTCCCCACACTTCCCCTCAAAATGGCAAAGCCGAGCGTCTCATCCGTACAATAAATAACATGGTCCGCACTTTTTTGTTTCATGCCTCCCTCCCTCCATCTTTTTGGGTTTATGCGGTCAAAATGGTAGAATACGTCCTTAATATTTTACCCACTAGCACCCTCCATAACATGACTCCAATCGAAATCTTACATCGTAGGGTTCCCTCCTATGATCACCTACGGATATTTGGTTGCCTATGTTTTCCCAATCTCTCTTCCACAGCCTCTCACAAATTAGCTCCCCGCACCACTCCGTGTGTCTTCTTAGGTTTTCCGTCGAACCATAGGGGCTATCTGTGCTATGACTTATCCACTCATCAAATTCACGTCTCGCGTCACGTCACTTTTGACGAGACACAATTCCCCTTTTCCAACATCCAAAAAATTCAAAAACTGGATTACGAATTTTTAGATGAATCAACTCTCTCTCCTGTCCACCTTCGGAAACTGTGTCGGACTGACACCATTACACCGCCTCCATCTGCCACCATACATCACCTGTCGTCAGCATTCCTGCCATCGGCGTCTCCCCGTCGCTGCTTCTTTCCACCTCTAGCACAACTCTGCCTCCAGGTTCCACCAACTCACCGATCACCGTCTCATCTACTGTGTCGTCCCAACAGTCTCACCACCATGCTGACCACAGTCCGACCATCAACCACCACCCAGAAAACCCAGATACCGGACCTAATACACCACCGACGTCGTACCCTACCCTACAAACCTCCTCCCTTTCCGGCATATCGAGAATCCTCACAACTCCCTACCATAGTTCATCGACAACCAATGACCAAACCCACTCGATTCCAACCCCAAACACTGTCACTGTTCCGCACCACCCGACAGCCACCCTCAATATAAACCCTGTCCCGATAACACAACATGCACCACACCAGAATCTGTCGTCACCCAGTCCACTCAACTAGTCGACCAATACCCTTACCCATCCAGCGCCCACACACCGGATGGAAACCCGTGCCCAACACGGGATTTTCAAACACAAAGTCCAATTTAACCTGTCCACCCAAACAATTTTATCTATACCAAAAATTAGTCAAACTAGACCCGAATTGGAATGCGGCCATGTGTGAGGAGTTTAATGCTTTAACGAACAACATACTTGGGACTTGGTTCCTCGACCAGAGGGGGTGAATGTGATTTGTTGCATGTGGCTTTTTCATCACAAGTTCAGGGATAGTGGTGATTTAGAAAGATATAAGGCAAGACTAGTGGCAAATGGTACTAACCAGCAGAAAGGCATTGAATGCGGCGAGACATTCAGTCCGGTTGTTAAACCGGCCACCATCCGCACAGTTCTAAGCATTGCTATGGGAAAGCATTGACCGATTCATCAGCTAGATGTGAAGAATGCATTTCTTCATGGGGATTTATGAGAAACTGTCTACATGCACCAACCGCCTGGTTTTGTCCACCCAGCAGCCCCACATTATGTGTGTCATCTCCGTAAGTCACTCTATGGCCTAAAACAGGCCCCCAAAGCATGGTATGATCATTTTGCACAGTTCATTATACGTCTCGGGTTTACATGCAGCAGATGTGATACCTCTCTTTACTTTACATCGAGGCCGTGATACTGCTTATTTACTGTTATATGTGGATGACATTGTTCTTACTGCCTCTACTGCTGTGTTGAAATATGAGATTATTGCACGGCTCAAGTCTGAATTTGCCATAACTGATTTGGGAAAGTTGAGCTATTTTTTTGGGATCTCAATCACTAGATCCGCTGATTGCATGTTTCTTTGCCAACGTAAGTATGCAGAGGAGATCGTGCACAGGGCTACGATGGACAATTGCAAAATCATGGCCACTCCAGTTGATTCTAAATCCAAACTTAGTGCAATGGTCGGTACTCCAGTGACTGATCCTACTATGTATCGGAGTCTTGCAGGTGTACTTCAGTATCTCACCTTCATCAGGCCTGACATTGCATATGCTGTCCAACAGGTATGCTTGTTTATGCATGCCCCTAAGGAACCTCATTTTACTGCCCCCAAACGTACCATTCGATATGTTAAGGGCACACTGGATTATGGACTACACTTATACCCCTCCGCACCGAACTCGCTATTATCCTACACCGATGCAGATTGGGCAGGCTGTCCAGACACTCGTCGCTCTACATCCGGCTACTGTGTGTTTTTGGGTGATAATCTCATCTCTTGGTCTGCCAAACGACAAGCCACATTATCCGGTTCTAGTGCAGAAGCTGAGTATATAGGAGTTGCTAATGTTGTTGCTGAGATCTGTTTGGCTCCGAAACCTTCTCTTAGAGCTTCAATGTCCTTTAAGTAAAGCGTCTCTGCTCTACTGTGATCATATATCCGCCATATACCTATCTCACAATTCAGTTCAGCATCAACGAACCAAGCATATTGAGATGGACATCCACTTTGTTCGCGAGAAGGTTGCTCTCAGGCATATTAAGGTATTGCACGTGCCTCCTCATATCAATACACGGATATTTTCACGAAGGGCCTCCCAAGACAGTTGTTCCTTGATTTCAGATCCGGTCTTAGCGTTAGGCCTCCTCCCGCTCCGACTGAGGGTGTGTGTAAACGTGTACAAGTATAACACTGCAATCCCTACCCATTATTAAATTAGGATTCCTCTTGTATTGTGATTAGGATTCCTCTTTCCTCTTGTATTAGGATTGTATATTGTACACTATATATATTGATATTAATGAGAAAGACTTCCTAAGGAAGATTAATATCATCTTACATGATGTTGAGTGGACATACATACAATTGTTGTAGATTGATTTCAAATATTTGACCGACTTAATATTAAGGTATGTTTTAATAAAAGGGAGTGATAGTTTAGGTAAATAAAGGGAGCAATAGATTGTTGATTTATGAAAATCACAGTTTAGTTTGTCTTTGACAATTAACTCGTTTATTTTCGATGTTAAAAAACCCACATGTAAGTGCCTCAGAAAAGTTCGACAAGGTCGTTTGTTAGCTGCATAACAGTCTTTTGCTTAAAATTAACATTTTTGCGTTTAGGACCTAAGCTAGGGCTTCTCCTCTTCGTTTTTCCTCAGCGAAGCTTCAAATCGAGCTATGTACGGATCAAGTGGTAAGTTTACCTAATTACCTGTTGTTGATAAAATTAAATACTTTACTGATGACGTTAATTGGGCCTTTTATTCTGTTGAGGTGTTTTTCCGCCTTATTTTTCGATTACATGTGTTTTTTGTTTCCTTCCTTTTATGTTGATTTGATGCATGTTTACTAATTCGATTTGTTTGAAGGGAGTCTTGGAGTAACTGGTAAAGTTGATGTCATGTGATCTGGAGTTCACAGGTTCAAGCCGTGTAAACAGCGTCTTGCAGAAATGCAAGTTAAGACTGCGTACAATAGACCCTTATTGTCCGGCCCTTCCCCGCACGTCGCGCATAGCGGTAGGTTAGTGCACCGGGATGCTTTTTTTTTTTAATTTTTATTACCTTGTTATTAAACAAGGTAATTAAAAAAAATGCTCGGTGGTGGTTAGACCGATTATGTTGTACGGGGCAGAGTGTTGACCAGTCAAGACGTCGCACATCCAAAAGATGAGAGTGGCTAAGATGAGAATGTTGAGATGGATGTATGGGCATACAAGGAGGGATAATACTAGAAATGATGTTATTTGAGACAGAGTGGAAGTGACCTCGGTGGAGGATAAGATGCGGGAAGCGCGGTTGAGATGATTTTGGTATGTGCAGAGGAGAGACACAAATGCCCCAGTGCGGAGGTATGAGAGGTTGGTTATGGACGGGTTCAAGAGGGGCAGAGGTAGACCGATGAAGTATTGGGGAGAGGTGATCAGACGGGATATGGCGCAGGTGCAACTCACTGAGGACATGACCTTAGATAGGTGGTTATGGAGGACACGTATTAGGGTAGAAGGATAGTAGGTAGTCCAGCGTAGTCTTACAAACGCTTACAAACTGGTAGTTGTAGTATTATTATTGTAGGCTCGCTTAACCTATCATAATGTCTTATAGTCCCTTGTCGTTTGATTTATGCTGCTATGTGTATTTTGTTTGTCTTATTTACTTGCATTAGCTATTGCTTCTTTTTGCTTCTTTCTTTTTCAGAATGCGCTGTCATGACTTACGCACTTTGTGTGTCTTACTTTGCTTGGGCTTGTACTTTGTCTTGAGCCGAGGGTCTCTCGGAAATAGCCCTCTACCTACCAAGGTAGAGGTAAGGTCTGTGTACACTCTACCCTCCCCAGACCCCACATTGTGGAATTTTACTGAGTATGTTATTGTTATAAGACAACCTTTTTATTTTCCATCTTTTTTTTTCCTCTTTTTTTTCATTTAAGCAACCATGTTGAGGAAGATGGAAACAAAGAGCACAACTAAGAGCTGGATATAAGGTTTTTAGCAATGCGCGTACGGATTAGTTGGGATTTGTTCTGTACTTTATTTCAAGATCATGGAGTAAATAAATTTCAGTTGAAGCTAATAAAAATATGTTATATATTTGAAATATTAGATTTACAGCTTTAAAAATCTGTTTATTTAAATGGATGTAACCATGTAAGGCACATGGAAATCTCTTCATTTGTTCTTGCACTAAATTCAAGCTTGCTCCTTTCTTTCTTTTTTCTTATCAAATCTACCCGTAGGTCAACAAACAAAATAAAAGAATTTCATGATAGATCCTTTTCTCATAATTTATGTTGGTGAAAATATAAAAATTACAATTGAAAATTAAGATGAAAAATACTAAAATAAATATTCTTTAGACTGAGGCACATATATTCTCTCTTAAAAGAGATTCAAGTCCATGCGGATAATTTTCATCATTTCAGTAGTAATACTCTTAATTTGTAAACTTCCAGAATACAACAACCCGAAGACGTCATATGACTCAAACAATTTCGATCATGTCTAGTTATCGCGTCCAAAATTTCACCAATAAGAATACATCCTTCAACATCATAATATTCTCTTTTGGAGTGAATAAGTTGGAGACTTAAATTTTCTCTTTTCTCGACTCTTTTTTACACTACATTAACCTCACTTTTTTCATGTACATTATCAGCAGTAGAGCCAGGTTTTACCAAGAGGGTTAAAAAATATAAAGAAATAAGCAAATGAAGAAGTCAAGAGGGTTTAATATCTAATATATATACATTAAAAAAAATTAACCCTATATATACAAGGTAATTTTAAGCCGAAGGGGGTTCGGGTGAACCCCCTAGCCATCACCTGGCTCCGCCCCTACACACTATATTACACACTTCTCATACACGACAACAACAACAATAACATACTCAGTGAAATCCCACAACGTGAGATCTAGGGAGGGAAAGGGCAGCGAAACAACTTCTCATACACCAACACAAGAAAAAATACCATTATTTATAGGTGTAAGAATTCTTTTATAAATTTAATAACAAGGTAGTGAAATAATAATAATGTAATTTATAAAATTTAAACTTGAATGGGTAATTAGTATAGATCATGGCATTAGTTGCTATATAAATTACACCAAAGTATATGATCACTTCCTTAATTACTAATTTAAACTCATTATAATAATGCACTTTACAGCTTCATAATCGTCTTCGGCCATAACAATGAAAATAAATAGCAACAACGTTAATATTGAAGATTTTTAAGAAAACAAGCCATCTTCCATGGCTATTTTGCTCACAGAAGAGATCGTAAATGAAGAGCAAAGAAGAAAGAAGGAAGAACACTCAGACAATAGGCTTAATATTGCTTTATAGGCTCTGGTAGTTTTATTTCTGATGCTATGTGTTAGTTACTGTTCTTTTTTCAGTATGTGTACTCGCTTTTAATACCAACATTTTCATATTGATATTCATATTTCATATTGCTTTAAATTTTTTGACCGGATCTAACTGTTTTTCTCTTATTTTTGCTGGTGCATGTGCCTGTCTTGAGCCGAGGGTATCTCGGAAACAACCACTCTACCTACCAAGGTAAAGGTAAGGTCTGTGTACAATCTACCCTCTCCAGACCCATGATGTGGGATTATACCGGGCAAGTTGTTGTTGTATTACCTTGTTATTAAGAACTACCAACTAGGGATGGCAAACGGGCGCAGTTGTGGGGCAAACCCGCGAAGACTCCAACCCGCATAGGCAAAAAATTTATGCTTCCGACCCGACCCGCCCTGCCATGCCTTTTATTATAGAGAAAAGTAGAAAACACAAATTGTGGGATTTTTTATCATGGCAGAGTTTAAGTTGCCATATTCGTTACATACATAATTACGTAGTTTATATAAAAACAGCTCCTTGGGGCTATAATTTTTTTAAAAGAAAACATAGTTACGTAGTTAGACTCCCTCCGCCTTAAGGATTTTAGGCGATTTTCCTCCGTTTGACAGAAAGCTGGAAGAGTTATTAGTTTAATGATGGTCTATTAATGTGTGTCTTCCTCCACAAGACCTCAAGTTAGGGTTAAGGTATGCGTACACACTACACTCCTCAAACCCCACTTGTGGGATTACATTGGGTATGTTGTTGTTGTTGATGGTCTATTAATGTGGTTACCTGGTTATGTTCATTATGTGGATGAATTTGTTTCTGTCGCTAGAGAGTTTGAACTATAAAAGGACAGAAAATATCTCCTTTCTTGGAAAAGTTTTTTTCTTTAAGTTTATGCTTTGGGCATAATCCCCAGAATATCTCTCTTGTTTACTATGTTCATTTGATGTTATTATGTGGTTAATCTGTAGTTACGTTTTTGGGATGCATGTGAAATGTTGTGATTTCTTTTTAGAATAAGTAGTATTGGAAACTAGGTTGTAGGAAACATGTGGGTTGGGTTTGGTTTTATTAACAAGGTTGAGTGGGGGATTTTTCTTTTTTTGGGTATGAATAATTGAAGGGCAAATGTTGGGGAGCGGGGGGGGGGGGCGGACGGGTACGAGATCAGCTCAAAGAGACCAAGAATGATGGAATCAAATCCCTACTTCGCAGTGAGCAGCGGCGGTCCAAGCAGTTATCACCAGCTTTATAGCTATGGCGGTGGCAGCAGATTTCAGCCCTCTGGATTACCAGTTGTTCGTTTGAGGGGTCTTCCCTTCAACTGCAGTGAAATTGATATTTACAAGTTCTTCGCTGGCCTGGATATTGTGGATATATTCCTGGTCAACAAGGATGGACGGTTCTTTGGGGAGGCTTTTGTTGTCTTTGCTGGTCTTTTGCAAGTTGATTATGCTCTTCAAAGGGACAGACAGAACACGGGGAGAAGATATGTGGAAGTTTTCAGCTGCAAGAAGGAAGACTATTACCAAGCTGTAGCTGCTGATGTGAAGGAAGGAGGTTACGATTATGAATATCCTTCCAAAGAGGTCAGTGAACAAAGATGATTTAGAGTACACTGAGATATTGAAATTGCGAGGTCTTCCATACAGTGTCAGAAAAACAGACATTGCCAGGTTTTTCGGTGAGGAATTTAATGTTACTACTGACAAGGTACACATTGCATACCGCTCTGATGGAAAAGCTACTGGAGAGGCTTATGTGGAACTTGCCTCTGCTGAAGAGGCCAAGAAAGCTATGTGCAAGGACAATATGAAGATTGGATCTAGGTATATTGAGCTATTTCCTTCGCATCCAGATGAAGCTAGACGAGCCGAGTCAAGGTCACGACAGTGATGCCAAATATTTCTGCAGTGTGGAGCATTTTTAAGCATCACATATTTTCTTCACCTGTTTCTTTTGCGGGATAGTCTTGCACTTGTTAAAGATCGTCGTCTTTGATTACTGTCATTACTATATGATTTTCTTTTGGGGGGAGAAGAGGGGTTTTACCCCCCTCCCCCCTCCCCCCCGAGACTTGTTTGCTTTTGACCAATAAAGTTTAAATGTTTATACTTTTTTTCACCCACAAACTGATTCAAAATTTAACGTTTATGTTTTTCTAGTTAGGATTCCACCCGTTCAATTTGATTTATGTGATGCTAAATCTATTATTTATAATTACTTAAACGTCCGCTAAAATTAAATTGCTAAAATGAGTTCCGGTAACAAATTTAAGAGTGGTTTTATGCATTTTTCGTATATTATATAGATATATGCGGCCGTATTAATGGGTTGTTACATCCAAATTAAATACTCCTATCCAATTTAACATGTCAGTACGTAATCATAGGAGTTTAGTGGTCGGAGAAACCCAGTGAAGGTAACATGCAAAAGCTAACGATAATCATTTTTTTTGGGACCCTATCGATGTTCCCGTATCTGATTTAGGACTCGATTAATTAAGATTTGTGTCGAAAACTTTCATTTGAGTGTAAAACGTTTTCTATCAAAGATGATATTAGTTTCAAATTACGATTTTGAGATCTCTAATTAAAAATAAATGAATACTTACTACTCACCAACCTGAGGTGTATTTAAAATTTAAAATTTATATGTATCCTACAACAATATATTTCAAGTTATATATTTGAATAAAAACTACTGAATTTATTCCCGTGAATCCATATATTCACTTTCATTTGTGTGTAAATAACTTCTACTATGTTTTTTGGTTAATATAAGTTTTTAAAAAAATTACAAGCTAACCATCAAATGAGTGAAATTCCACATCATTAGAGATCGTTTTTCTGAACAGAAGTCATGACAGAATTGTCATAATACTAGGATTAATAATCCTTAAATATGAAATGCATGCATATACTTTTTTTTGACGAATGTTTAGTTCATTGCATGAAAAAGATGTGTTTGGCTTAGAGTTGAATAAGGTTTTATTACAATTTTAATTACCTTTATTTTTAAAGTGAATTGTAAGAACAAAAGAAAATGAGGTAATCAATGATATTTCAGTCTTTTAGGTGATTTTTCAAGGATTGATAATCTTGGTAAAATGTTTTTCTTAGTTACTATTTGGACAATCAAAATATATTTTCTTTGAATATATTTTTCTCGAATGCCGTGTAAATATTTTGAATTGATAACTATTGTGACTTATAGTACATTTATGTAGTTTCTAAATATATAAATTTTATTTTTAAAAAATTAAAAAAAATTATGTCTGAATTTACACCAAACATTAGTTAGTTTGACCCTCGTACTCTGAATCAAGCAAAACATTTTGAAATAGAGGGAATAACACTTAAATTGCGGTATAAAATAATCAGGTATTGTCTACACCAAAAATAAAGATTCAACCAAATGCGATTCAAATAATCTCGAATTTGATATTGAGATTTTTTTCTTTAAATCTCGATAACCAAACGACTCTAGTTATATGTATGCAACTGTAGGTTTTCGTTGAGTTCGTGTACGCAGCGAAATTTGAAAAAGTTTGTATTTCAAACCCAACATGCGACGAACTGTAGGATAATTATGTAGTAATATAAAACACGTCAATACATAACATGTATATAACCGTAATACTTTGATAGAATACTTACGGTTTGGAAACTCTGGAGTCTTTTAGTAATTTTCGAGGGTGCGCGCGCAATTGACCCTCGACATCAAGTTCCAAGAACTCCGATGTATACCTCTTTCGAACAACTAGGAAATTCGGCAGAGGTTCAAGAGAGAGTTTTATTCTAGGTCACTAAGACTTAGAATAATATATGAATAATGTGTCTTATAATGAATGAGGATGTGATCTATATATAGGTGAAATTATGGCAAAATTCATATTTTGAGTTGGGCTAAAAGCCTGGCCCAAAACGAATTGCAGCAGGCCAATCTGATTTGGCCTGCTGCCCAATTAGCACCGCGGCTCTGCCCATTGGGCGTCGCGGCGCCTCGTCTTTTTCACAAAATATTTTCAGCACATTTTAATTAAATCCAAAATACAATCTTGACTTAATTAAATAATTTACATCAAATAGAAATTATTCCATAGTTATTATTAATTTAAATATCTCGATTCCAAATCGAATATTTAACACTTTTTCAATACACCCTTAGATCGAAGAAACAATTGACATAGTGTTACCCTACATGCCTTCTCATACTGACATTAATCAAATTAAGGTCTACGCGGAATTCCTAGACGACGCCGTAAGACGAACTCAATATGTGAAGTATATTTACACGAATCCAGTAAATTGAACCTCTATGTGGGAAGATAAAATCCTTTCATTCCTGATGCACTCGATCAAGCTTGGGATTTGCCAAGTGTCTATCCAAATGGCTTGATCATTCTATCCCATCTATATTGGTTGACAACAAGACCATATTCTAGATATGTCTATCGCATTGGCTAACGACTTAGTCAACCCAATATCACTGAGAAGCTGAGTATTCCCTCGAATATACACTCGAGGAATGAATCCTAATTTTGGCTCAACTACCACCTTTAATTCACATCGTAATGTACCCAATATAAGTTGTATCTCAACTTATAAGGCATTTGAGCTTAGGACAGGATCAAAGTATATTACTATGTTGACAAGATGTGTATTGACCTCAAGTCCAAGGACTTCTAGCTCCCACACGCTGATCATACTTTAGACATGTATAACAAACATTATATCAGCAGGGTATACCAATACTTCCAAAGTATATATGTGTCCATCACGAGTAGCCATTATTCGTAGCATGTGAGACATGCTACATCCTCAAAGGATGTGATGCATACCACATGTCGACTTATCACATATCATCGATATCCCATTCTCGACGATCATTAGTCGAGGCTATTTTAAGAGTTACGTTATAATATTAATATCTCACACTATTAATAACAACGTAACCTCCAGGGATGCATATTATAGAATATTACAAATAATCAATTAATAATTCAATAATTGCAAATATCAAAATATTAATCTTCATTAATAATAATACGAACGTGTATAAAGTACATTTGTCCTAATATAAATTGTCTCTAGGACATACATATAATTTCACAACAACATAACATCAAGAACAAGTTATAATTGGAGCAAGAATAATATAAGAAGTTTCCATTAATTTTAGTCAAAACTTAAGTCACATTCATGCTTTCATACATAGGCCTATAGCCAAAGACTCTAATTAGGTTCATTTATGGGAAGTTGCAAGTAGGGGTGGGCAAAAAATCCGGAGAACCGAAAAAATCGAATTGAACCGGCTGTTCGGTTCGGTTTTTATTCGATTTAAAAAAATTGATTTTTAAAAAAATCGAACAGAATCAGGATTTAGTGATTCGGTTCGGTTTTTAAATTTTGGATAGGAACAAAACCGAAAAAACTGAATTAAATATATAATTATTATTATTTTTTATTTTAGGCTATTACTATCTCTTGAATCATAGTCATTGAAGCCAATTTATGAAGCTTTTATGGAAGTCGAACGCGGCATGAACTTGATTAACATATCACGGAAGCATTGACATAAAATGTAGGGAGAGAAAGTAGTTGTAAATTGGTGAAACTTTAAATGGTCATAACTTTGCGCTCGGATGTCCGTTTTACCCGATTTTTTTTTTAATTTTGCGTATTTTTTCGAGACGGGGCCGACTTCCGTCAGTTTAGCGCAACCAATTTTTAGAAAAAACATCCTTTTCCCAATCAATTTGTGTTTTTCCCCAAATCGGTTTCTAATTTTCTTTTTCTTTAGTCAATATCTCACGATATACAATACATTTCAACGTCGAAGTTTTGTGGTAATGTAGGGGTGAATGCCAATTTCAGTTTTGGAAATTTAATTTTTTTAAAAAATAAAAAATTCCTCGACTCTACCCGACCCGGGCCACTAGAAAAAATCGATATAATCTGATACGTTCGGCGATATAAATCGAACATATCGGGTTTTTTTAAAAAAATTTGGATTCGATTTTTTTTATTTTAAAATAATTTTTATTCGATTCATATTTTTCGGATACAAATTTGATATAAACCGATATACGTCCACCCCTAGTGGCAAGAATGTGAGATGGAATAAGAGTGGCGGTGGGGGTGTAAAATGTATAAAAAAAGGTCGATGTAAGAAATATTTTGTGTTTACTCAGGGTTAAGGAAAGAGTTACAGTCAAGGGCGTGTAAGACTTTAAGGATATAACTGTTATCTATGTATTCAAAGTATCTACGGTAAAACATAAATTGTTTAAGAATAAAAACGTAATTTCGAGCCCACATAAAACTATGTTTTCTTAAAAAAATTAATTCTCTCACAATTGCTCAAGATTTGAATTAATTCTTCTTATAATAGAATGAAACTATATTCTTCAATACTGACAATTGAAATTGCAGAAGTTCGATGAACTCAACAAACAGTAGTAAATCACACGACACTTACTAATTTTCTCTTTGAAAATACTGCACAGAAGAGGAAAAGAAAAGTCTGATTTTTTCAGAGAGCAAATTTTCGTGATTTTCCCATTGAAAATTTTATATAGCCAAATGTTGAAGCCGAACATGTGCAAAGATACCTGTTCGGGATGAATGTGTCATTTTTTTTGGTCGCGAATTCATATATGACCGTTGGAAAAATATTCCGCGAATTAAATTAAATAACTAAATTTTGCGCGAATTAATATAGGAAAAAAGAAAATTAAATAATGAAAATAAAAAATAAATTTGGTCCAAAAAAATTTATCAATCAATCAAATTCAAATTCGAAGCACCGATGACAACGACGTGAGGTATGATCCTCTTCTCAACTCTTTATTAGCTAGAAGATGCGCTTTTACATATAAACACACAAATGTGACTTTCTACCACTAATATAAAAAAAAAGCTCACTTGAAAATTTTACTTTTTCAAAATTTCATTTCCCTCCAATTTTATTTATCTCTATTTTTTAATTCATACTTCATCTTTAAAACTCACATTTTAATATGTTTACCATCATCTCTTTGAACACATATCAATTGCCAATTATCAGAAGAGAGATCCCATAGACTATAGTGCGCTGTTATCATTGAAATATTGATTTTGTAATCTTTGAGTAATCCACTTTTCCTTTTCAAATATAATTACCTCATAATTAAAATACACTACTATATTTTAGAAAGATAAAAAGTTTTTAAAAATGAAGAAATAAAAGTTTTAAACCGGCACAATAAAAAGGAGAGAATGAAAAAAATCTGGCAATGTAAGAAATTATTACTAAAATGGCAGCCCGGTGCATTAAACTCCCACTATGCATGGGGTTCGGAAAAGGGTCGGACCACAAGAGTCTATTGTACGAAATCTTAACTTGCATTTCTGCAAGAGGTTGTTTTCAAAGCTTAAACCTGTGACCTCCAGATCACATGACATCAATTTTAACCGTTACTCCAGGACTCCCTTCAATGTAAGAAATTATTACTATTAATTATAAAAGAATATTAGTACTAATTTAAAAAATGAAAAAACTCCATAAGCTAAAATATTTGAAGGTTCTAATTACCCCATCAATGCTAGAGAATTAACAATCTTTTATTTTCACGTCACTCGAATAGTATATTGATCGATAATGATGGTACTATTTTCACTTCTATGCTCCAAAAGGTGGAATCTCCCACCCCCGGTCCGACAAGTCTGTGAAGGAGGTAAATCATGGTGACTCAATTAATTTTAAAGGTTAGACCGCTACCACGCTCACAAGGGGCCCTCCTTTATTTCAAGAAGAAACCCCCATACTGCCATTGACGGAATTCGATCCTTGGTCTTTGCTCCAAATATCCCCCTTGAAACCAATTGAGCTGCCCAAGCGGACATACTATTTTCACTTCTAGAAACTATGCAAAGAGAGAACAAAGCAAAGTTCGATGACCTATCGGTTTTAATTTTTAAATATATAAACAATAAACAAATAAAAGAATATAAAATAATATATTATATTCTTAAAGGCACACGCACTAGTTTCCTCCACTACAAGTAAACATTAAGTACTTAGGTAGTTTTTACCCCCCGCCCCAACCCAACCCCCTTTTTTTTTCAGTGCTAGATAGAGTTGTGATTTCCCCAACTTTTGTTGAGATTTTTCTAAAATCTTTTGTTCAACTTGCAGTTGAAGTAGCCTCGTTTCTACTGATTGTAATAGTAAACTTTCAAGGAGATATATATACTTTGAATAATCATGAATCACACGATTAATATGGTAGGATGGATAAAATATTTAATCAGATATTTCAAATTCAATTTCTTGAATAAAAAAATAATTCTGATAGAAAGAGTCTTCTTTTTAATAATAGACCTTATATCGACATATTCATATTAATTGAAATAAATATCGAACACCAAATAAAAAATTAAAAATTAATAACATGAATATCACAATTAATTAAAATACTAAATTGAAAAGAACTAAGTGTTAACAGTTTAGAGGTCATACACTTGCCACGTGTCAATCAACTAAACCTCAATTTCAAATTAGTCCACTCGATTATATAAATTCACAATTGATCAATATTAACTTATGCTAATTTTATTTGTATTGGAGCATATGCTGAATGTAACATGTAATTCAAGAGCATAGCCTAATGGCCAGTAAATTAAAGTAGTTTTAAATTAGGCTGAATAAATTGGCAACTTCTAAATTTGTCATCAAATTCATTTATACATTCGAATTATGGTATGTTCTAATTGATCATGCAGACACATAATAAAGTGTTCATATTAAATATTTTTACTTAAATTTTGAAAAAACTTGTTCAAGTGTTTACTTCGTAGATAAGTTAATTACATAAATTATATTTTTTATAGTTATACACATCACCATCAATTGAAATAAGTTTGAGGTTTTATACCTTATTGAGTCTAATACATATAATTAGAGAAAGTGACATATTTTAAATGATTAAATTATTTATGTAACGAGCGCTGTAAAATATGCAGAAGTTTTTCTAAAATTTGAGTCGAAAGTATTTAATATGAACACTTTATCATGTGTTCAGATGCCTAGTCCGAACAGACCGTAGCTTGGTATCTATATGAAGTATACCCATAAATTTAAATGGCCTTCAACATAAAGAGGTTAAGTTTTAGTGAATATAGTTACTTCATACCTATACAACTTCTCAACATGCAAAGATCAGTGTACACTCTACTTCTTCAAACTCCACTTATGAAATTACATTATAATAGAATAGGAAAATTATATTTAGTCATAATTTTGTATATTCTGTATATGGTAGATGTATATTGTAGTTATTCCTTACCTTAATTGTAGCCTAGGATTAAGTTTGTATATTAGTATATGTACTATGATTTTAGAATGAAATAATCAAGGAAGAATATTTCTTACATGGTATCAGCAGTCTAGGGTAAGTTCCTGAAACCCTAACCCTATTTCATTGTGACCTTTCCCCCCCCCCCCCCATTTTCTTATTTTGCCGCCGACCACCACCCTTCTCCCCGTCAGCCATGTCTGACTCGAAATCCTCTTTTCATTCAGCCCTCATAGTTTCAAACATTAAATTCCATGTTTCCATCACTTTTGAGATGGAAAACGTCCATTATGCAACGTGGACGGAGCTCTTCAAGATTCACTGCCGCTCCCACCGGGGTATTCATCACATAATTTCGCCGGAAAAAGGCAAGGAGAAGGTACCGAAAATCGACGACGAAAGAGAATTATGATTAACCCTAGATGCGACAGTTCTTCAGTGGATTTATGCCATTATTTCTAGCGATTTGCTGCATACAATTATTGAACATGACTCTTCGACGATGGAGGCTTAGGATCGCTTACGCGACATATTCCAAGATAACAAAAAATTTCGGGCTGTTACTCTTGAGCAGAAATTCTCCACCACCGACATAACGGATTTTCCTAATGCATCTGCATATTATCAACGACTCAAGGTGTTGTCGGACCAACTCAAGAACGTCAGCGCGCTGGTAACTAACAATCGACTTATTTTACAACTAGTTGCCGACCTCACCGACGCATATAGTGGAGTGGGTACGCTCATCCGCCAAAGCAATCCTCTTTCACCATTTTACCAAGCCCGCTCTATGCTCATTCTTGAAGAAGTAGGCTTTGCCAAAACGTCAACCACCGTGTCAAATTCCGCCATGGTTGCCGCTCCGTCCGATGATACTTCTACACAATTTGAAAATTCGCCAAACCATGACCAAAAGTGACAAAATAGCGATAATGGAGGAAAAAACCGCGGTAGTGGCCGCGGTGGTGGAAAGGGCGACGGCCAGCAGCAACCGCCAGCCCAGTGGTAGCCGAAGGCACCATGGGGCAGCGGGACGGTATCATGGGCTTGGCAGTGGCCTTGGACCATGTCGCCTGCCCCTATCCAGCCGGTACCTGGGCCAGGCCCAACAACAACTAGGGATTCTTGGGCCACTGCCGAGCTAGTGGCAGCAGACCCACTTGGCAGTGGCAACCCGACAAATATCGAGGCCGCGATGCATACTCTTATGCTTACTCCGCCTGACGCAAATTGGTACATGGACACCGATGCAACGTCTCATATGACGTCCTCCCAATGTAATCTCTCGTCTTATTTTAATTTGAGGAATAATCATGGTATAATTGTCGGAAATGGTCATTCAATTCCAATTCGAGGTTATGGTACTACAAACTTGTCTCCCCCGAACCCAACGTTAACTTTAAAAAATATCCTTCACGCTCCTCAATTAATTGAAAACTTGATTTCAATTAGAAAATTTACTACTGATAATTAGATTTCTGTTGAATTTGATCATTTTAGTTTTTTCGTGAAGGATTTTTCCGACGGGAATGCGTCTAATGAGATGTGATAGTCGGGAAGAGCTTTATCCAATCACCAAAACCACACATCAAGCCACATTACCATCCACTTTTGCAGCTTTAGCTCATTCTTTATGACATGCATATTTGGGTCATCTGGGAGCACTTGTTTTTGCTTCCCTTAAACAAAATAAATTTATTGAGTGTATTAGAACTCGTAATTCTCATGTTTGTCGCTCTTGTTCTCTTGGAAAATATGTTAAGTTGCCTTTTGTTGCCTCTAATTCTCGTACTATTATGCCCTTTGATATTATTCAAAGTGATATTTGGACATCTCTCGTTTTGAGCTCTTCAGACCATAGATATTATCTTCTTTTGTTGGATGATTACTCTAATTTTTTGTGGACGTTTCCTTTGTCTAAAATGTCACAAGTTTTTTCACATTTCTATCCTTTAGAGCATACATCCGCACTCAATTTGAACGAGACATTCAAAATATTCAGTGTGATAATGGCAGAGAACTTGATAATGGGCCATTTTGAGACTTTTGCAAAACTAATGGTTTGTCATTTCGTCTCTCGTGTCTACATACATCATCTCAAAATGGAAAAGCAGAAAGAAAAATTCGAACCATTAACAACATTGTTAGAACCTTACTTGCCCATGTCTCTCGACCACCATCCTTTTGGCATCATGCGTTCCAAATGAAAACCTATGTTTTGAACATACTTTCGAGCAAACAAGTAGCCTACCAATCCCCACTCAAAATTTTATACCTAAGGGACCCATCATATTCTCTTTTATGGGTTTTTGGGTGTTTATGCTATTATCTCTTTCCTTTTACTACCATTAATAAACTGCAACCCCGGTTTACTCAGTGTGTTTTTTGGGATATCAGTTGAATCATCGTGGTTACAAATGTTACGACTTATCCTCTAATAAAATCATCATAATTCGTCACGTAATTTTTGATGAAATAAATTTTCCTTTTGCCAAATTACATTATTCTCTGCCTCCTACCTATAAATTGTTAGCCTCCCAAACAGACCCAATTTTTCTCGGTGTCTCAGCCCAAATTCATCGAGCCCCGGCTGGTGCCCACTGAGCCTCGTTGGCGACTGGTGAGAGGCCCGATGGTAGCGATCGATGGGTCTCGGCCCACCTTCAGGCTCGAGCAGCCCATAGTCCGCTGACCCACTGCCAGACAGTCCAGTCATTGCCAGCCCACTGCCAGGCAGTTCGTCATTCTCGTCTGGACCAAATCTAGTTCTGACCCAACGTCCTGTCACTCGTAGTCAACACAAGATTTTTAAGCTAAACAAAAAATACAGTCTTCACACCCATGTTGCCAAGTCACTGTTGCCCCATAATCGTGTGTCTGCCCTTAATGACCCAGATTGAAAAATGACTATGGATGATGAATTTAATGCTCTTATTAATAATAAGATGTGAGATTTGGTGCCCCATCCCCTTGATGTTAATATGATTCGATCTATGTGGATTTTTAGTCATAAGGAAAAATCTAATGGTACTTTTGAGAGGCACAAAGCTCGTCTTGTAGGTGATGGGAAGACTCAGCGTATTGGTGTGGATTGCGGTGAGACTTTCAGTCCGATGGTCAAACCGACAACTATCAAAACGGTCCTCAGTTTGGCTCTTTCGAAGGCATGGCCACTTCACCAGTTTGATGTCAAAAATGCCTTCCTTAATGAAATCCTTAATGAAACAGTGTACATGTATCAGACCATAGGGTACAGAGACCCAACTTATCTTAATCATGTGTGTCTGCTGAAGAAATCATTGTATGGGCTCAAACAATCTCTTAAGGCCTGGTACAAGAGGTTTGCATATTACATTTCACATATTGGTTTTTCTAACAACATGTATGATAATTCTCTATTCATATACTGTCAGAGTAGTGATATCACTTACATTCTTTTGTATGTGGATGATATTATCTTAACTGCCTCATCTGATGCTCTTCGCAAGTCTATCATGTCACTGCTTGGCTCTGAGTTTGCAATGAAAGATCTAGGGATACTGAGTTATTTCTTGGGGGATAGATGTGACACGTCATGCATGTGGTTTATTTTTATCCATTGTTGAACGAGTTGTCATGTCATCGTGTAGGCCGTCCGCCACTCCGATTGATACTAAACCGAAGTTGAGTGCTTTTTCCAGCAAGCCATATGCCGATTCATCACATTACCGCAACCTTGTAGGGGCCCTGCAATATCTCACCTTCACGAGGCCCAACATCTCTTATGTTGTACAACAAGTTTGTCCATCATGCATAACCCGACGTACGATCACATGCATGCTCTCAAACGCATTGTGAGTTATATTCAGGGCACTCTCGATCATGACTTGTATTTATATCCGTCTTCGAAAACCACTCTTATTTCATACACAGATGTCGATTGGGGTGGATGTCCAGATACCAGACGCTCCACTTCTGGTTATTGTGTATTTCTTGGTGATAATTTGGTATCTTGGTCCTCAAAACGGCAAGCGACGTTGTCCAGATTCAGTGCCGAAGCAGAATATCGAGGAGTTGCTAATGTGGTGTCTGAATCTTATTGGCTATGGGACATTCTTTTAGAGCTCCACTGTACGGTTCCGAAGGCGACATTGGTTTATTGTGATAATGTTAGTGCAATTTATCTCTCAGGAATTCCGGTTCACCACCAACGCACTAAACATATTGAGCTGGATATTCACTTTGTTTAGATTGCCGATATTTTTACAAAAGGTCTTCCGCTGGTTTTATTTGAAGACTTTCGGGACAGTCTCATCATACGCCGACCTCCCGCTTCGACTGCGGGTGTGTGATAAAATAGGAAAATTATATTTAATCATAATTATGTATATTATGTATATTGGTAGATGTATATTGTAGTTATTACTTACCGTAATTGTAGTCTAGGTTTAAGTTTGTATATTAGTATATGTACTATGATTTTGGAATGAAAATAATCAATGAAGAATATTTCTTACACACTAGATATATTGTTATTGTTGATACCTATACAGGTTGAAGCTTATAATATATAATAAAATAATTACAATATACGTAAATTTGCATGAACACCATCAATTAAGAAAAATAAAATATTGAATGTGATATGTTTAAACGCACACCATCAAAGATTGCGGTGCAGTAGTAAGTACTCCATTTTAATCAAAAATCTCGTGTTTGAGCCGTGACTTTTTCTTTTTAGGAAGCATTTTATCTTTAAAGTGAAATTTTCCGACATAAATTCAAACTAATCGGACTTTAAAGTGAATACCGTTCAACGCATGGAAAAAACAAAAGGAAAAAGATATGTACAAACGCGTCGTCGACAAACTGCAATAGGTTCACATTAACTTGCTGAAAACATAATCAAGAAATAACTGAGAAGTTTACAATTAAATAAAGCATAGAAAATTTTGGTCCGTATATATTGAAAAAAATGGAGTAACCAACTTACCAAACAACATTCTTGTTACATTGACAAACATTAACATATCCAAAAAAACTTTATATTAATTCTTGAAAAAGTCCACCAAGAAACAAAAGAAACAAATAAAGAAAAGACCCTTTTCCCACTCATTGATAATTTCTTTGAACATTAAGACACTTTAATTTTCTCCTATAGTGCTTTTTCTTTTGCTCTCTATATCCACCATTTTACTTGTTTCTTTAGACTTTTAAACACTTTTGTATTTAATTCTGTTACTAGTAATATTGAAGTGAAGGGAAAATTAATTTGATGGGGAATTGTTTTGGAGCTAAGCTTTCTAAATCTAATCCTAGTAGCACTTATCCCAGCTTTTCAGCTAGACCCTCTACTCCAGGTACTTTAATTTCTGTTACTATGTACAAATTATGTATCTGTTGTTTTATTTGTACTTAATTTCTATATTGGGTACTCTGCAATTTTCCTTTTTTTTCTTTCTTTGTTTGTATACTCCATCTGTATCATTTTATTATACGGTGATGTTCAGTGAAGAAGCTAGAATTTTCACTAAAAAGAGTTATTAGAATATAAAGAAATAAGCACACGAGCAAGAGGATTTAACATATACTATATATATTATAATTTATCTATAGTAAAAAATAATTTACTATAGATGTGAAGTGTGAAGTTTAAAGTTTATAAATATGGAAAGGTGGAATTTTGTTTTGGAATTAACTAAGAAGGAAGAGTGTATTGAATACAACTAGTAACTACTACTAACTTTTTTCGAGTTCTCGTGAATGAATTTTTTGGAGGTCTTAATTATTGTAATTATTGTGATTTCTGTTCTCAGCTAGAACCTTTACTCCAGGTACTTTAATTTATGCTTTATGAACAAATTATGCATCTATTGTCTTATAGTACTTAATTTCTATTCTGGGTACTCTGCAATTTCCCTATTTTTCTTGTGTGTACTCTCTATATCATTTTATATGGCGTTATTCAGTGACGGAGCCAAAATTTTCACTAAGGAGTATCAAAATACAAAGAAGTAAACAAAGAAAGGAGCCAAAGGAATTTAATGTATAGTATATATATAAGTAAAAAATAATTTACCTATTTATACACTATAATTTTCCAGCGAAGTGTGGTGCCACTGGTGGTCTTTGATTGTATAGAGAGTTAAAAGAACATATTTTTGGCACACAACAAACTTAGAACTTGTTGTCTTAAGTATATAACGTTTATGTGGCTATGAGAGCATGTCATCTAATGGTAGAATGAGTATACATATAAAAAGGTGGCATTTATTTCGTACTTATAATTTCTATTCTGGGTACTCTGCAGTTTTCCTTTTCTTTCTTGTTTGTGTACTCCCTCTGTATCATTTTATTATATGACGGTGTTCAGTGACGGAGTCAGGATTTAGCGGGAGTCAAAATACAAAGAAGTAAGCATACAAAGGAGTCAGAGGGATTTAACATATAGTATATATACACAATTTACCTATCTACAGGTGGTGCCAGTGTTTGATTGTGAATTGAGTTAAAAGAACTGATTTTTGACACATAACAAACTTAGAACTTGTTGTCTCAAGTATATCACATTTATATGGCCATGAGAGCATGCTATTTAATGGTAGAATGAGAAGTTTAGAGCTTATATGTTAAATATAGAAAGGTGGAATCTTTTTTGGAACGGACTAAGAAGGAATAGTGTAATGAACAGAACTACTGGTAAATAACTTTTTTCGAGTTCTCAAATTTCTCGTGAATGAATTTGTTGGAGGTCTTAATTCTTGTAATTTGTGAATTTTATTCTCTTTTTTCCTATAAATTCCAAATGCTTTCTCTTAGCTTTAAAAAATCTTGATTTTTAGCATGTTGAATTAAGTATGTTATTTCAAAATTATAGCTTTTATATTTATAAGTATTTGTGCAGACACATCAAAGAATTACAGCAATGGCCTTGGCTATTCGGCCACCACGAATAGCAGTATTGGACATAGTCATTTATCAGCAGCTGCAAGTGACGATACATGTTTGAATGGCGGAGAGATATTGCCGATTCCAAATTTAAAGATTTATGGTTTTTCTGATTTGAAGTTGTCCACGAAGAATTTCAAGTCGGACTCAGTTTTGGGGATTGGCGGTTTTGGGACAGTGTATAAAGGATGGGTCGATCAAAAGACGCTCGCACCTACTAAAACTGGCAGTGGAATGATCGTTGCCATCAAGAAGTTGAACTCTGAGAGCACTCAAGGATTTGAAGAGTGGCAGGTATACGATCGACATTTTTGATAGAATGTTAAAGCAATTATTCTTTGGCACAGATTACCTTTTTGGACCACCCTAGAAAACAATAGCCGACAAATGTATATTAAGTATAAGTATACATATAATATACGTAATCAATGTATATGTTTTGTAAATTTTGGCTAGATCCCGTAATTAATTTCGAAGGCCCCAAATTTAAACTCTTTTTCAATGAAGAAGTCAATAGTTTTGGCCTTTGCCTTTTCAATTGAAAGAGCTTTAAGTGCACAAATATTGAGCAAACGGTTTGTAGAGTGACACAGCTACAAGCTAGGATGCCTATTATACTTGCTTGATGCAATTGAAGTAACAAAGAATATAGTAAAAGGTGTATGATCTAAGTGAATACTTTTGTCCATATTTGTATTCCGTTATACTAGTTTTCTTCTTAAATTAGACATTGATTGGATTTCAATTGCTTAATTTGCATATTGTCAAGCAGAAACTTAAATGTTGAGTTTGTTAGTTCATATTGTCTACTGATTGGTCATAAAATTTGAAGGATTATATGGGTTGATGGCCTCGTTACTCCATTTATAAAGCCCCCAAAAAATAAGGTTTAAGAAAAAATGTGGTTTGTGTTGCATAGAAATGTCTTGGTGTCTGACATGACAGTTTGTTGGTAAATTTGCTGTTACTTATTTGAGATGCTGTAAGCACAGAGTCCTTAATGTTTTATTCAATATTGCTGCACTTTTTCAATTTTTGTTTGCAGCAACAATACTTTCTATCTTGTTTGAACATGTATTAACGACATACTGAAATGAACTGTCAATTTTACTTCTGATGACACCGAAATTAATATGCATTTGCGTCCCGACCACATTATCTGTAGCCATCAGAGTTGTTAGAACATGTGTAGCAAATCAGAGTTTCTGGAAAGAGCATCTTTAGTAATATCTAGTACTATGTCCCGACCACATTCTCTACAGCCATAATATGAACCAGTGGAGTAGTGTAACTCACTAGTAATTGTTATGTGAAGAGGAAGGCATAGTATAAGAATTTTCTGTCAAAACTTTTTCCAGTTTCAGGAACAAAAAACAATCTTTTTACAAAATTGATTCAAATTTGATCTGTATAGTTAGTTATGTATCACATTTGTACAGTCAAAACTCTCTATGACGACGTCTTTTCTCCGGATATTTTTTGGCTGCTATAGCGATATGTTGTATAGAGAATATATAATATCACGTAATATGAAAGTCGGTTATAAAGAAAACTTGGCCGTTATAATGAAATGTTGTTATAGAAGATGAATACCCATATGAAACTTTCCATCTTTTTTGTTGCCAGCTATTTTGATCTATGCTTTCCAGTTAGATTATTTTTATAATGCTCACAATCCGTGTCACTTAAAAAATGCAGTCGGAAGTGAACTTTTTAGGAAGGCTTTCGCATCCTAACCTTGTTAAACTACTGGGATATTGTCGGGAAGACAAAGAACTGTTACTCGTTTATGAATTTATGCCAAAGGGAAGCTTGGAAAACCATCTTTTCAGAAGTAAGAAATAGTGTTAGAAATTCAATAAAACCAAAGCTACATTAATGATATGGTGTGCTGACCTTCGGTGTGTCTGCTTTTGTAGGGAATGCGGCTGTTGAACCGCTTTCTTGGGACTTGCGGCTCAAAATTGCCATAGGAGCAGCGCGGGGCTTAGCTTTTTTACATACTTCAGAAAAGAAAGTCATTTACAGAGACTTCAAAGCCTCCAACATACTGCTTGACGGGGTAAGGTCTGCTTCCTTGTGTTTTATTGGGTTGGCGAGTCACTTTGGTGTCTGAACATAAAAAAATACTACCTCTGTCCGAATTTATGTGACACATTTTTCTTTTTAGTCTGTCCCAAAAAGAATTTTACCTTTCTATAATTGGAATCAACTTAACTTTAAAGTTTCTATTTTATCCTTAATGAAATTATATATGGCCACACAAATGTCTAAAGTTTGTTTTAGACCACAAATTTCAAAAGTTCTCGTTTCTTTCTTTAAATTTCTGCCTAGTCAAACAATGCGACATAAATTGGGACGGAGGGAGTATGATATTTGAAAAAAGTAGTATTTGAAGTTAAGTTGAAAAAGTGTATTTGAAAACTGAAGTTGTGTTTGGACATGAATTCAACTTGGAAAAGAAGTTGAAATTTTGTGAATAGAAAGTTTTTTCACTTGAAAAACTGGTCTCAGACTTTTCAAAAAATCAGTCAAATGTATAACCAAACAATGTTCTGAAAATAAAAATTGAAAAAAGGAAAACATTTCCATGTCAAACGGCTCTGTGTGTTACTCATGTTGTAAATTTGTCTTTGGTGGGGATGTGCGTCCACCCATATTTAATAAATTAAACACTAGAGTTCCGCATGTTGGAGGCTTTATATCTTCACACGTGCATAATCTACTAAGTGAGTAGATGACCGTAGGGCCAAGAATCGTCAAATTTCGTTGAGAAATGAAAGAGATATTAGTCCACGAAGTAAGGTGTTTGAGGCATGGAAATATGGTGTGGGACAAATCTATCACATCGGTGGGAAAAGGAAGAATTGCTCTATTTATAAGTCTCAAAATTGACTAAGGGTTTGGGACCCCAAGGGGTAACCCATGTGTTTGAAGGAGGGAGGACCTAGATGTGTTTGGGTTCAAGGCTAAGCCCACGCGCGCCGTCGCCGCCCGCCCGTCCGGTCTCGGGTCACAGGCTTCTTCTGATAGACCCCCAAATTGTTTAATATTTACAGTTTGGTCCCTGGAGTTTTTGGGAAGACCACGTTGATTTTTTGGAGCGTTATTGCACATTAACCAACCATTATTTGGCTGATTAACTCCCTCCTTCAATGGCCATAAAACAACCATTTCTTGGCAGTTGAGAAGTCTCCCCTTATGCTATATATTGATGCATTTTGGCTCAATTGTGTAAAGACAAAAAGTGACAGAAAAACGAGACAACACAATATACACAGAGACAAACAGAAGAGAGAAACAACACAAATTCTGTTAAAAAACGTGAGCAGAAACAGTGTCTAAAACAGACTTCTTTTTCCATTCTTCAGCAAGTCGTTTCGTATTTGTTTTCTTCGTCAGAATCAACCTATTTGCTTTGCAGTGTTGATTAGTTGTTGTTTTATCTTGGGAGACTATTGCCCGTTAACGTAAAAGCATATATATGGGACAATCTTGTCTTAAAGACAGAGAGCCATCTCTCGACTCAGCCACAGTTGTAACAATCCAGATTTAGTGTTTCTTGATTTCAGGTTATCAAGATTCAAGACTCAACAACCTTGGCAGTTCTGAATATTGGCTTGTTTGTTTATCCTTTCGAACACTTATAATATTTATTTACTTCCCGTACTGCTTTACATATCCAACAACTCATGTATTTGAACATTTACAAGCACCGATGTACTGCACATATTATTCTGTTGCATATCATGAATAATTCTGCTTCTAATTTTATGTTTCGACGAATTTTCATGGAAGGTTTCTTCTTCATTTTTTTCTCCAACTTTATTATACATATGTCTTTGGCTATTTTGTTGAACTTTCTACTTTGCTTTGTAGAATTACAATGCAAAAATATCAGATTTTGGCTTGGCTAAACTGGGGCCTTCCGGTGGAAACTCGCACGTAACTACTCGTGTTATGGGCACATATGGTTATGCTGCTCCAGAATATGTTGAAACCGGTGAGCACTTCTTTGAGCCCTTATTGTATGTGTCTAATCTAAAATCAACATGTAGAGTTATGAGATAAAAGTGAACACTAACTTCTCTGTTGTTTCTTGCCCTTTAGTTTTTCAGTATTTCCTTTTTCATAAGTGAATCATGAATAAACCCGTAGAACATATTCCAAGATCTCCCAGACAGATTCAAATAGTACATACTGTACCAATATTGACACTTTAAATTGAACAACACTAGCTTTTTTGTATCTGAGCAATCTGCTATGGCATCCACTTGCAAGCTATGTTACTTGAACTCTTCAAAAAATGTAGGGTGCGTATCGGATCCTCCAAAAGTAGTACATATTTGGAGGATCTGACATGGGTGTAGCAACATTTTGGAATGTCTGAACAACACAGCGTGCAAGTATAGACTCATAAGAGTCGGGAACTAACCCCCATAGAAACAAAAAGCAAGAAGCCAGAAATCATTTGCGGTATTACTCCATCTGTTTCATTTTATATGACTCTCCTTCCTTTATAATCTGTTACAAAAAGAATGACATCTTTCTATATTTGGATACTCTTTAATTTTAAATTTCGCATTTTATCCTTAATGAAATGCTTTTTATAGCCACAAGAATGTCATAGCATGTTTAAGACTACAGGTTTTAAGGGCACTTTTGGCATGTTCAATAAACACTACCATATAAATAAAACGGAGGGAGTATATGTTAATGTGGATTGTTGTGATGTTAAAAGGCCATCTATATGTAAAAAGTGACGTGTACGGCTTTGGAGTCGTCTTGCTCGAGATGCTGACCGGCTTACGAGCACATGACACCAAACGACCTAGCGGACAGGAAAAGTTGGTGGACTGGTCGAAACCGATGCTGTCTAACAAAAGGAAGCTGAAGTCTATTATGGACGCTCGGATGGAAGGCCAATATTCTTCAAAAGCAGCAATGCTTGCTGCTCAGATTACTCTAAAATGCCTAGAGGGAGACCCCAAGAATCGGCCTTCAATGAAAGAAGTAATGGACGTGTTGGAACAGATCGAAGCCATCAAGGAGAAACGAAAAGAATCCGAGCATTCTTCATCTCATCGTCATAGACAGTCTCCAAGAAGTCGTCAATCCCCACGTCAGGCAAACGACGGGTCAGGAAAATATATGAGGTGAAGAAATTGGCCTTATCTATGTGTAAAAATTTCATTATCTTATTTAGTACAAGCTCAAGTAATAGTATTCATTATTTTATGGGCATTTCATTTTTGTAACTACAATTTTGTATTGCATGGCTTGACTCTGTATTGCAATTTATTAAAGGTATTCATAGAAAGCTCGACACTGATTTAGGAGTGTTGATTGAAGTAAACTTTCATTTATTCATTGCACTGGACAACATGATTGCTGCTGTTTCTTTTTGTCATTATATTGTATAGTGGATAATCCTTTAGTTGTCTATTTGTGCATTGTTAGCTTTCAATGCTTACTAGAACTAATAGGGGTTGTTTGGTTGGTTTGCTAGGAAGATTTAATCTCCAATTAAATCCTTACGTAAGTATAGCAACATTTGGTTACTGTTTTTCTTTCCTTCATTAATAATATTGATAAAATATGGAACAATACATGGATTAAAAACTAAACCTCATAATAGCGAACAAACTTTTATTTTGTTCAAGAAGTAACACATTTCAAATTATACACTATGCTAAGTTTTAACACATCAATCCAAACATCCAACAAGAGATAATTCTTGTATTACCATTCCTGCAGTAAACTCACACTTCATGATGAACATCTTGAATACCCTTTATTCCTGCAGCAAACTCACACTTCCATCTTGAATACCCTTTAAGAGTTGATATGCATTGAAACCTATTTCCAGTTCTGTGATCCAGTAGGTCAGATGATTCTTGTTCGATTGTTTGTGTTTGCTTTTCATTGAACCGATGGTCTATTGGAAACAATCTTTGTACCTCCCAAGGCAGGGTAAGATCTGCGTACACTCTACCCTCCCCTTGTTGTTGTTGTGATCTTTCCTCTCTTTATATCATACAGTGATCCACAACATGTGTATTCAAGAGCAACCTCGTAGAGTTTTCAAGGTATGTGCTTCCATGTGGAATAAAAACTGAAGATGGAAAAATTAACAGTTGGGGAACTAATCAAGCAAAGTTTCAATTCGTTCTCTGCATATTATATTACATACACCCTGCTAAGCATCCTGCATAAATATATCATTTGATTTTCAAAACTGATACCATATATACTACTCCATCTGTTAAGTCTATTCTGATTATGTAACATTCGAAGTCTGATTTTGATCAAGATAAGTTCACACAGTGTTTTATATGCTTTCTGTAGTGTAAAAAGCGGCCTGAAACTACCAACCAGTCGGCCTAACATCTGCATTGAAATATAAAGTGGCCACTACGTACAGACTTGACTGTCTGTAAAGATAACTAAAGACTTTTCAACTAAATAATTAAATATTTCTCAAACAACTATAATATTCAGAACTCAAAGAACAAAAACCTGCACATTAATATTCCAGTAACATACAAACAATGAAACACATTATGCAGCTTTTGAGTAAATAGGTTCGGTGGGTTGAGATATATCACTACAGCTGAAAAATCAACTTAGCGTCAAGAATATCTCTTAAGTCCGGTGTATCATAAAAGAGATGCCAGAAGAAACGGGGATTCGAACTATTTATGGAACCACTTTTAAATTGTATGTACAGGGAACTCAAGAACTAGATCTTCCATCAAATTCCTTTTTAGTCCAAGTGAAAAGAGTTCGGAACGAGATGCGAGTCCGAAAATTAAACTTTTGAATATTTATTTCCGACAAGATTTGACGCTCCTTGGGTCCGAAATCAATCAATTTCATCAGAACCCATCAGTTGCTGTGTTGTCCTATAGAAGAGACTATTGTCCAGGATTTCCAAGAAGTCGCTCTACTGCAGCATGAACATTGCCTGCAGTGGCAGTCAGTGCTCGGATATTTTCTTGAGTGTCAAAGAAACCCATTTCTTGTAACTGTGTTAGCTGAGTAGCGTATAATTCCTCTGGGGGTACTGCAACAGAGCATCAAGAGGAAAATAACCAAATCGTTAAGCCTGAAGGAAATAGAGAATATTGAGAAGGAAAGCAAGAAATAAAAAGTAACCATTAGATCTGTTAGGGACATCCAAGCCCCCAGTCCCAAGTCCACCGAACATGTTCATAAGCATTTCCATTCCCGAGTTTCCAAGTGCTGCAATTATCCAAACCACCACACTGATGTGAGTTAACTAAACCATAATTCCATACACAGGAATTGCATCAACAACCCTGAATTTTATATGGTTATTTGACAAGTCAAAATAGATTCAGTAGTTCCCTATATCCATTGTATCACTGACAATCAATAGCTATCTCTTTAACAACCTGAATAATGGTTTCACAGTCAAGAATCCAGTTTGGCCACTTTGAGGTTCCCTCTGAAATGAGGCATGTAAGGGAGCCACTACGAAGAAATGCTTAGACAAGCAAAAAGCATTCAACAAAACGGAAAAAAATGCTTTCTTAGGAAGGATTTCAGCCAAACAAACTAAGATAAATAATGTCCCTAAACCCTAGATAAGAACTTGACAAATTAAGCGTCTATTACAAAAGAAATAATATACAGGAGAATTTGAAAGTTGAAGGTGTGTATTGTTCCTAGTGGACCCTACTGTGCCAAGATAAGAGAGAACTTTGGAAACAAAAATGTTAAGAAAACATATATTCCCCGAATGACTTCATCGAAGTGATTAAGAATATCAAGTTCGAAGAACTGAAGAATGGGAAGTTTACCTGCTCCACCAGCATTTTGGCCCGGCTGTCTGCAAGTAGAAAAAGAAACTTTGTCAACACAGAACAGTAACAAATTCGTTTCGTATTAGATAGGATTTCTCCATCTTTTGGCAAGCAAATGAAAATATGAAAGGTAATTTTCTCCAGTCTTTTGCAAGCTTATTTGCGGAAAAGGTGAGAATTGTAATTTAAGTGAATATACAAACCGTGTAAGATAAATCATGAAGCATTTTTTCCAGCCAAGAAAATAGGTACCAACTTACTGGTTTGTTTGCTGCCGCCCAAGTTGAGATGCAAGCCCTTGCTGGAAAGTCATAAGTTGCTAAAAAGAAAGAAAAAGATGTAGAAGTCAAAAAAAGACAGATGGGTTACAAAGGAGCATTATAACAAAATCGTTAAGCACTGATCGAGCTCTCTGCCCCCCCCCCCCCCCTTTTTTTTTTCTTCTTCTTTTTAGGAGTTCTAAGTGTAGTTATTGGGACCAACTACCCAAGAACTGTATATTCACAAATAGGTGTAATCTTATCGTGAAAGAAAGCAATGAAAAAGAGTAGACGAGAATCTGTTGTTTCTTAGTACTACCGATCATTTTGTGTTCTTTCTTAGACCATTAGGCATCTGCTGTTCACTTGTATTTTGCTTTACGGTCTCTTTGGGTCATTTCACACTTTTCGGTTTATCTTGCACATGGATGCATTCCTCTCGAGTGTTTTTACCAAGCAAAAAATGAATGGGATCATCCATGCCATTCAGTTGCTACATCTCATGCACCAGATGCATATTTTAAGCAAGCAAGACCTTCTAAATGTGGCAAGAATTCTTTACCTGCATTGTCTCAGGTGATGTCAATTGACGAAGAAATTCAGGATTTTGCATCATTTCCCTAAGCTGTGGGTTGGAATCGAGCATGCTTCTAAGCTGTGGGTTCATCCCTAAAACCTAATCACAAGGGTTAAATGAGAAGCTTGATGAGAAACTTTCTGTCAAACAGACAGAGGATCCAAAGGAAACGGACATACAGCCATAAACTAAACTAAACTGCATGCAAATTTTCAGTCAGACAAATAAATAAATACCTGGTTCATGTACTGAGGATTTGAAAGGAGAGACTGCATCATCTGTGATATGGCAGGGTTCTGCATCATTTGATTTAGAGAAGTGGTATCAGGCATGCCACCTAGCATTTGCTCCAAACCTGGGGAAGCAAGCCCACCTAAGCCAAGTGGTGCAGCCCTGGTATCACCAGCAGTATTCGACCTAGCAGTGGTATTGGCTTGGGTAGCTCCAGCTGAAAAAAAGTCAATGTATAAGTAAAAACATAATCATATAATTCATACTTGTCCAACAACATGACTTCGTGAGAAATATAGTTCATAAATAAGGCATAACATAATGATCAGCCAAGGATCCTAAGAGTACAACATAATTATGTCTTCAACATGAAGGACTAAAATCCTAAAAATCAACATTAAGAAGCTTAAAAGAAACTTTGAGATATTATGGTGGACGAAAATTAAAAGGAGGAAAAATATCTTTTACTGTTTCACAGTAAACAAATTTTGATAAGAAATTCATAGTGCTTGATGACCATCAAATTTTGTTTTGGTGACAGGGATAGGAGAGCACAAGTTGTAAATAAAATTTCACAAGTAGGACTTCGCCCAACCTTAGCAGCAAAGATGCATGAAAATATCTCAAGAAACCCGAGAAAAAGATAAGGTAGCTACTAATTGCAGGAGAATCCCTAATTCAACAAAACAAGAGATTAAGTAAACAGTTAACTGAAAAAATAGGATAAAAGAAAATTAGACAATAAAGTAAACAGTTAACTCTTTCGAGATGTTTTTAGGAGAAACAAAAATCAGTGCACATGATTAAGTTACAATCATGTTACTTCTCACTTTGGTGGAAAAAGGAATATGCATGAGGCAGAAACTTTAGAAGAATTCATGGAGTCCCTCTAAAATTTAGAAGAGGGCTATACTTTTGGCTTTTTTGCTCCCTTGGACAAAAATCCCAGCACTACCTTTGTGCTGCTTTATGAATACAATTATTGCCATTTAAGAAAACAAGTAAACAGTTTAACTCTAGCAAGTCAAAATGATTAGATAACAAGAGATGGTAAAAACTTACTGCCTGCAGATGCCCAAGGATTAGGAAGTGGATTAGTATTTGGGGCAGGCAGATTATCAGGTGTCTCAGAACCAGTAGTTGGAGGATTATTTGACTGCTGTCTGCCTTGTCCACCGCCTTGTGCTCCCAAAAGAGCTGCAAACGGGTTAGACCCCACATCATTTCTCGCATCTCCAGACAATGTTGATGCATTTAGGAATGGCTCCTGGACATTTTCATACATACGCCTCAGCATGTTAAATCCCTCAGGAGAAGATTCAATATTGCTCATGGCCCTGTCTGTATTGCGCATCATCTCACGCATAAGTTCAGGGTTTCGTGCTGCCTCCATTGTCTGTCGAAGAGTAGCAGGATCATTGAGTACGTGCGCAAGCTCAGGATTACGATCCATGATCTCTCGCATTTGGGGATTGTTCATGACCATGTTGCGGATGGTTTCAGGGTTGTTCATTAAATTCTGAACAACAGGCATATTCAACATATCTCTCATCATGTCGGGGTTTTGAGTCAACTGCTGCTGAACCTGCTCAAAATCTGGAAGCCCAGCTCCAAACAAACCACCACCACCACCACCACCACCACTTCCTAGACCAGGAAACATTGAAGCTCCAAGGCCTGGTCCTGGAAATGGTCCGCCTGCATCAACAGCAGCATCTCTTGGTGCATTGTGAACAGTATTTGGACCTCCAGCATTGGTTGCACTTGCAGGGTTTGCAGATAGAGCTGGGGCAGAACCTCGAACTAAATGAACGGTGTGATCCGCCTCCAGACCTATCAAGCACAAAGTTGAAATAAGCTACATCACTACAACTATCACTGACAGCTTGATAACATGTGACACGCAGATGCACAAGCAGATATAAGTGAAGCCTGGCATTGAGTGCTAATAGTGTACCACTTCCAAACTCAATCATGAACATTTTGAAGTGATAATTAACCATCGTGAACAACTTGACAAGCTTCAGAGTATCTTCATCATAGCATTTCATCATATTATACTAAAAGTAGGAAGATCCTACCTTAAAAGTTGAGTTACCATATTGCCCCTGAAGTTAAAAAAATCTTCAATTAAATAATTTTTACATTACCTTACAAGTGAACCGTCTGATAAGAAGCAATCCATACTTTAACGCTTCACACTCAATTCAATGAATCCAATTAGGGTTGAGGGCATTCATATCAGGTGTGTAAATGCCTTAGTTATTACCTGTAATTATTTCAACATTTCATCTTCCATGCTATCCTCTGTTCACAACCTTTTTGCATCTTCATTTATAGCAATGTAAATTTCCTCGGTTATTACTGATTGTTTGTATCTCTAACAGTAATAACTTTTCTGCACAATCTTTACAACAGTCTATAAAAGTGAACAATAAAGTGTATTTTTCCCATTATCCTATTTGTCTTCTTCCTCCCAAACTTTTTCTTTTTCCACAAGAGTTTACTTCACTTAGTAATATCTGCAACACATATATGTTTACGTGATATATCTGTTTGATTATATGTATATGTGAGTAAAGGTAGAAGCTTTGAAGTTTCGATGCACTATCTATATGTTTAAGTGGTATACCTTGTCTGATTGACGCACGCTTAGTAGTTAGTTAATAAATCTTCTAATTGGTAATTCTGCCTCGGCAAATACTTTTTTTGCCAATTCTCAAAAAAAATACTTTATGTGTTGTACTGCAACTTTGCATTTAGAAAGATTTGAACTCCTCCTGATCAGTGTTGTCAAAGGCGCGCTTAAAGCGGTTAAGCCCTAAAGCGAGGCTCAAAACATGTTGAGCGCTTCGCTTCGCTTTATGTGCACTTCAGTGTTATCATCAAGACTCTAAGACATACTTTTCCTTGCCAATAAGCCGCTCTTGAAGAGGTGACACTAGATAATTGATATTTCACTTTATCGTAATGTTTTTACAATTTCTTTGTCCATATATTTGTTATTCATACTTATTATTATTAGTCTTGGACTAAACATATATAGATTTGTATATTTGCACCCTTGCGCCTGTTTTCATTAAAGTCCACATTTTATTTGAGCTTTGAGCTTTGCGCTTAAAGCCACAGCTGACCTCTGAGCTTTTTTGCACTTTTCGCTTTCGATAACACTGCTCCTGATCAAACTTTAAGATTTGAAATTAAGTTTGTAGTCTTTCCCAGTTTATAGTATTAGCATATTTTAGATTCATTTCTTTAAAATTAACGTGTGCGTGTTTAAGGAATTCTTATCTGTTGTTTCATAAATTCCGATCCTGTTCTAAATTTTTAGATAAGCAAATATGAAAAATCTAGTTAATATATTACTCTAAGATACAAGAAGTCCAGCATGTGGCAACCAATGCATACATATTAGCAAGTTGAAGAAATGTGCAACAGAATGGGTGATTAAAGTTTTAATCATTTGAAGAGCCTTACCAAAGGAGAACAAAAATGAAAATGACAAGGGTGTTCGTTGACAACTAATATTCGTTGACGAATCGTGAATAACTAATTAAATTAAATGGTTTACTTTTCAGGTTCAGACTATATCTAATCACTTCTTGCCCAATAATCAACATATCGAGTAGCCTGATTATTCCTCAAATTGAGCTTGTAATGTTTCCTTTTAAATTTTCAATTACCCATTACACCCATGTTATAATATTATTTCTCTCATTTTAAAAAATCTATACCCTGCAAGCCACGTATCCAAGAACTACTAGTGTAACAAATAATGCAGAGGAAGTTAATCACAGGGAAAAGAAGATATTCCATCCATGAAAACTGTGTGTCGCAAGGAGAGGACAACCACACAATACATCCAACAAAGAGTCACACAAGCCCCACTTTTACACCTTTCACTCCAAAACAGAAAAAGAAGATATTCCATCAATACCAAACTGAGTGTCTAAGGAAATTGAATCGCATATTACATTCAACAAAAGTCGCCCAGGCCCCACTTTTCACCCATCTCACTTCACATGTTTACTATTCTAATATTGATAAACCAAAAAATCCAATGGCATCACATCTTTCCTCTATATACTAATCTAACTTTTTCAATTAAAATTTGTACAAAGTCAAACATTATGATAGAGTGAACAGAAAAGACCTTATGTCTCTTTGAATTACATGTACTTGTCAATTCATGTGACATCCCATTTAACAAGCTTTTTAGTTATAAATGGTCTACTAATACAGTATAGTTTAACAATAGCTTCCCACAAGTCAAAGCAATTATTTCAGAACTCTTTTGTTATCATCTTTCTGACACTCGAGGCTAACAGCAGCGTACACATCCTACTAGTCAGTTTCTAAATTGATGGCACCAACAACCAAGTTAAGCCAAAGAAGATATTACTCCATCTTTGGGGTCAGCATGTTCAGATTAGCATGTGAACAATCCCGACATCAGCCTAAAACTTTCAAACAATCATTTTTAAAAACTAGGACCAACCCTCTATAATTTGACAAACAGCTCATGCAGGCATTCTTGCACATTGAACAAATCACTAATCCACTCCTCCCAAGCAGCGCCTCTCTTTCACTGTCTCGGTAACATGTTATCAAGTAAACCAAATGCCCGTGTTCTTTTTATCAAGAGAACACCCACGTTGCTTAAAAGTAGATAAAAAAGCATATTAGCAAACAGTACACTCGCCACATATATTGAAGCCAATAAAACTCATTGCCTTCATCTTTGCCACCTTCAGCGGATAAACCCCAAAAATATAATTTTCATACATTTAACAGCAACAGCAATTCCCATTACGAGCATAATAATAAAGAAATATCACATGTAATAAACTAACACAAAAATTCAATACAGCAACAACAACTACAGCCAAACCTCTGTATAACATCGTTGGGTCCAAAATTATTTGACTACTATAGCGAATGGCTATACACCTATAACATCATTGACATTTAAATAATATTTCACTGTTGTAGGCAAAAAAGATGCATAAAACCTAATTTTTCATTTTTAATTGTCAAATCATAAGCTTAATCACACTTGGTATAATGAAGAAAATCTTTTAATGATGAAAATATATATTCATATAATATTCTGTCATAAATAATGTATTAAAGTATCAAAATATTTGATCAAAATCTCTAGACCTATTATTGGTAATCTTCAAAATTCTATTTCTAAAGATGATTAATCACTATATTACCAAAGGCTGAACCCATCGGGAGACACCTGTGGTTGACAACATTTTTCACTTAAACACCTCAACTAAAGTTTGTACCTATTGAGCCCTCAGACTACATCAAATTTGTTAAATAAGACACTTTTTTTACAATCAACTAAAATTATATAAAGTGTGTGTAATACACTCACGGGTGACGTGGCATGATGACTAATCAAAAGGACATGTGGCATTTGGGTGCAAAATAATAATTTAAAAATAAATAAAAAGGAAAAAGTAAAAAACTATTTTTCAGCCAAAAAAATATTAAAAAACCTATTTTCTAAATCCCACCCCACCTCTACAGGATTACTACCGGTGAACCACCGTCGTTTTGGTGGATCCTTTGGCGAAAAAAGCACAAGGCCGCCGTGAGCGCGGCTAGTGATTCGTCGACGTGACTATTGGAGGAGCTAATTCTGTCGGGTGATGTTAGCGCCAACGGCAACGCGACTAATGGCCGTAGCAGTTAGGCAAATCTTCGATCGATGCGCGTAACTCGTCTGATATCGATGAGGATCTTCACAGCCGCCAACTCGCCATCTATGGTCGTGAAAAAATGCGTAGACTTTTCGCATATATATGTTCTCATCTCTGGCTAGTAAGACCTTGGCCCTGAAATCAATATATTTTTCTTGTTTTTTCTGTATTTATTCCTTTTGCTATTTAATGTGCTGGAATTGTAAGCTTGAAATCTGGCATAAAAGGAGAATATACTGAAGTATGATTTATTTTCTTCTTTGTAAAGTTTTCATTTTCAATTTTCACGCATGAAATTGGTGTGGTGGTGGTGGAAGGTGGAGTAGGTGGCGGGAGAAAGAGTTAGGAAGGAGGAAAAAATATTTTTCACCAAAAAAACACTCCTCACGGCTCAGAATTGGTGTAGCACACACAATGTGCCAAGTCAGCAAAAAATGTCTAAATGGCACAATCGGGTTCTACTTCAGGTGTCTAAATGGTACAAGGTTTACTTGAGGTGTCTTAAGTGGAAGATGTTGCCAACCACAAGAGTCTCATGATTGAGTAATTTTACAAAGAGGGTACCGTTATAAAGACGGTTGTTGCTGTTATAGGTAAAACATGTTAATATAACATAAAAAATTGGTTCCGATAAAACTTGGTTGTTATAGAGATGTATTGTTATATGAGTATGCCATTATAGAGAGGTTTGGTTGTACTACTATGCCTCCATTCGAAGCTAGTTGGGGACGGTCAACTTAATCATCAATATTCATTCCACTCCTCTATTTTCTGGTTTCATTCCAATACTCGATAGTTCACTAGGAGTTCGATAACCAAATCAAAATCACATGCTGCCAATCCTCTACCAGAAGAAACTTATATATCCATATGTAATGGCCTCAGAAGGGTTCGATACCGAGACCAACTAAGAAAGTTGGAAAGTTTGAAATAAAACAAAGGCAGACGTGGACAGTAAGGATTACCTCTGGACTCTGGTTAATGAACTTGGATGGTGGAGATTTAAGGGTAGTCAATATAACAACAATCTAGCTGAAGCAGAGAGAAAGAGATAACAGAATTCCAGATTTTCTCCAATCCTTGACAATGTTCTTCTG